>JAHWFO010062738.1:39275-88353 GCA_023313115.1 Rhysida immarginata | reverse complement strand
TAAAAAGACAAGTAATCTTTATTCAGTTTAATATTTTCACTACATAATATTTTCTTGTAGGCTTTGGTTCGAGGCAGTTTGGAAGTAGGCCTATTTATCAATGTTTGGGAGAAGTTATTATCGATGTTGTTATTATCGACGATCGGCCGCAGTCGTCGGAGGGCTGATTTTTATCCTCTAGTATAACGCGACCCAGCAAATTTAGATGCTTTTTTAGGCCAAAAAAATTCGCGTTATAGTAGAATATTTACGGTAGTATGGTGACCAGACGTCCCGATTTCAGACTTTATGTCCCGCCGGCGTTCGTTTGTCCCGCTTTTCTGGGAAAAAGACCAACACCACCTAGATATATTTATCATTGAATCTATGAAGAAGTACTAAGATGGTGTTGATTTAAGTTTTAACTCAATTTGGCTCTGTTGCAAGCCCCACGCCATGTGGTGGCGACTGCTGCTAAGATGCTTCTCTCAATATGATGTCATCATCATAAATGCATGAAGCATGTTGTGGCCATATGCATGCCATCTCTAGTAGCATCTTTCGCGCGATTAGCCTAATGTAAGGCTGTTAGTTAACGTCTGCATCCGCCACTGCTCATCACATCAGTCGTGCCAAAACGAAACTGAAATTCAACAAGGACTTGCAAACTGAGTTTCCATTCATAAAAAAGGCTCGAAAAGACAGCAAGCAGGATGTGCAGTGCGACAAGTGCAGCTCGCAGTTCTCTGTTGCTTACATCAGGCGGGGAGATATAATCAAACATCTGAATACGGATCGTCACAAGAACGCTCTGAAGTTGTCGGCATCATCAGGTACAGTTACGAATTATTTTTTCAAGAACTGAATTAGGTGAAAAGGAAGCCCAGTTGGCTGCTGCAGGAGGCGCTTTGTCATATCATACGATTTATCACAATCACAGCTTTCGGTCCATGGACTGTACGTCCAAATTGATGCAAAAAGTTTTTAATCCAAAATTCTCTTGTGCATGGAGAGTTCCTGTAATTTTTATGAAAAAGTGTATGAAATGCTTCTACGAGAACCAAAACTTCTCAGAAACATTCATTCATCAATGAAATACTTGTATGGAGCATCTGCACAGCATGATCCTTGTAGTTCAGCAGCTGGTCACGTGGGCCCATCGTCCGTGTCACATTAAAACATCAAGTGTCCTGCACTGGATGGACACGTATTTAAGCAATAAGGTACAAATTTACTAACTGGCATAACTGCTATTTTGCGACAATTTTTTAGCTTAGCCTTAGCTAAAACATGATTAAGTAATAATTATTAAGTAATATTTAAAGTTGTGTTGTTTGTCACTGATCGCAATGTAACTTTATGTGCCCAACACCAACTAGACGCCATGTTCTCTAGGTGGCGTTAATGTGTCCCGCCTTAGCCTTCAGAAAATCTGGTCACCTTATTTAATAGTCATTTTCGTCGGCTGCGATTTTTGGATTTCAACAATCAGTGCTTCTTCATTTGTTGAAAACAATGAGGGTTGTATTGTTGCTCGTCACTATGAAACTGGCACGGAGCAGGAGGATTTAGCATTTTATATCTAAGATAAGATTTTTTTATTCTATATCAAATTTATTAAAGAAAAGCTGATGAGTGTTCTGAACGGATTTATTTAAACGTCATACCTCAGATGTTAAAACTACAGATGTTAAAGACATTTAAATAAATAATAAATGAAATTAGGAAAGAAAACGAAAATTCCACAGCCTGGGATCGCGCCGACGCTCTTAAGTGCCATTTTTGATTGTAGGCTTTGGCTTAATTTTTCATTTATCGTTTAAATTTACTGTCATATTAACCCGGATGCACGACAATAATGAAAATGCATAGTAATAATAAATAAATAGATAAGAAAGCAAATAAATAAATACAAAAATTAATAAATAAGAAAGCAAATAAATAAATACATAAATAATAGAATTGGTTATTAAATGTGTACGTTAATTTTAAATGCATTATAAGTTTAAATTATGACATCAAAAAATTTAATGGCCAACGCGATCAGCAGTTAATTAAAACTGTAAATTAACATTTGAAAGAAAATTAAAAAGACCCTCCCCCCCCTTTTTTCCAAAAAAGAAAACAAAACTTCAGTAAATTCAGATTAAAAAAAACAGATTAAACAAACAAGGGGGGGGGGTGCTCAAGAATAATTAAATCAGAAATATTTCATAAAAAATGCATTCAATAAAGTTTCGTTTATTTTCATTTATAGACCTTTTTGAAAAAAAATTCCGGTTTTTAAAACTGGATTTAACTCTCGTATTTTTCCAAGGATCACATTTATATCAACATTGTAATTGTACAAAGAATGCTCTGAATACTTCTGTGAACTCCACGCATTCACTATGTATTTTAATTCCTTAAAGGAAAAAGGTTTTGAATAATTCAAGTTAATTTTCTCATTTTCAGTAGAAATATTTCAATCATTTTAGTCTCTTTTTAGACCAATCAGGAATTAGAATATTCTGAATTTGGACCAAACGGGATTTATACTAATCAGTGTTAAGACCAATTGGGATTTGGACTAATCGTCATACTTATTTACATACTTTTCAAACCCACTTATCCGTTAGGGTCGGGGGGGCAGCATGTTCTCCCTGGTAATACCCAAGCAACTGGAACCAAGATTCTCCATGTAGTCTAGCCATCTGATTCTAGGCCGACCCCTTGGTCTCTTACCCACTGGCTTGGAAAATAACTTCCTAGGAAGGCCAGTTTGCGGTATCTGTGTCACGTGGCCATACCAGCGCAACTCAGATCTCTCAATGCGGAGAAGTAGCGGCTCAACACCTAAAGACTCCCTTATTGTGCTGCTGTGCACTTTATCTAGTAGGGTAATACCTGCCACGCCTCTCAGAAACCTCATTTCGGCCGCTTGTACCTGTGATCGCACTCTTTCGGTCATTACCCAAGCCTCATGACCATAGGTGAGAATGGGGATAAAGATAGATTTGAAGACGGAGAGCTTGGCTTTGTCACCCAGCTTGCGTTTCGTTACCACGGATTGCCACAGTCCATATCTAACACAGCTTGCTGCACTGATCTGAGCATCCAACTCTTTTTTCCTGCCGCCCTTCACTCGTGAATGCAATCCCGAGATACTTGAACTTCTCCACTTGTCTCAATGGGGCTCCCCTAACATGGAGAGCGCACTGAGCAGGCTGTCTTGAAAGGACCAGAACCTTAGTCTTAACCACACTGATCTTCATCCCAGCTTCTTCACATTTGGCTGCAAACTAGTCTAGTGCATGCTGAAGTTTTGTGTAAGAAGACCCATGGAGGACAAGGTCGTCAGCAAAGAGCAACCTCTCTACCAGGCAGTCGCCCACACAAACACGCTCATCGCCTCGGCTGCCCCTGTCTAACCAGTCCATAAAGATAAAGAACAAGAGGGACAACAGTACGCACACCTTAACGGAGTCCAACACCCACGGTGAACGGTCTTGACTTAATGCCATTTATCCAGACACACATCTCAGAGCTTTCATACAGAGACATGATAGCAATCATACAGAGACATGATAGCCACTGCTTAGGGGCCTGGCCAGATATCCAAGCAATCTGACACACTTAAGTCAGCCACAGGATACCATCCTGATTTAAGGCCTTTAACATCTCTGACCAGATTTCATCGTCACCTGCAGCTTTACCAGTCTTCAGGTACTTAATTGCCCATCTGACTTCTGCTTCGGTGATACTACCGTGACTATTCTCCGCTCCAAGGTGCACCTCATGTACCTCAGTTGTTGCTGTCACTGGATTAAGAAGAGATACAAAGTATTCCTTCCACCTATGCAATACGCTCTCCTCCATTTTCATAAGCCTCCCATCTGAACGCATAATAGTTTGTGATGAAAGAGACTTCTTTCCATGGATGCGGCGCACGGTCTGCCAGAATACCTTGTTTGCTGAACCATAGTCTGCCTCCAATTTCTCCCCGAACTTCTCCCAGGCTTTAGCTGTTGATACTGTCTTTGCTGCTGCTTTTCGCACCTCAGTGTACTGCATTCGACTCGAAGGTGACTTATTTGCAAGCCATAGCAAATAGGCTTCCTTCTTTGTCTTGACAGCTTCTTGGACTTCACCGTTCCACCATGCAGTCCTTTTCTCGCCGCCCTGCACCACACTCAGCCGCCCTGCACCACAGCACAATGCAGCTAAAGCAACCACAGCAGTTTTAAAGAACTGCCATTCCTCTTCTACAGTACCACGATCACTGGGTAGTTCTTTGAAACTTGAAGATATGTTATCTGCAAAGGTCTTTCTCACAGCTCTGTCCTCCAATGCCTCTCATTTGATGCACCAAGTCTGTCTGGATCTTGTATTTCACTTGGTTGGCATGGATTCATAGAACTGCAAAGCGCAGACAACAAGGTGGTGATCAGTTGATAGTTCTGCCCCTCTCCTCACACAAGTATTCAACACTGATCGGAATAAGTCAGCTGATATGATTATAAAATCAGTCAGTGACTTCTAGTCCATTGCATCCATGTACCAGATATACTTATGGACATCCCTGTGCTGGAAGAAGGTGTTTGTGATGGAAAGTCCATTGTTGCAACAGAGATCCAACAAGCACCTCCCATTCGCATTTAAATCAGGGTCACCATTCCTCCCAATCATGCCTTTCTAGGTTTGGTCATCAGCCCCTACATGTGCATTGAAATCATAGACCCTTCCAATCAGTGTGAAGTGAGTCAGTACTGATTGGCGGGCTTACAATAGCTGAAGGTAATAAACATATTTGCCGATTGGTGGTTGGCATTTATATACATCGAAATATACATCTTAATTTCATAGAATAACAAATTGCAAATTACAAAATAACAAATTGAATAATTAAAAGTAATAACAGGAAAATAAAAAACAAAATCAAAAAACTGTGGTAAAAAAAACCCAGGGTATTTCGGATCTTTCTGTTCATACATGAACTGGGTCAAATGTCCATGGGGCAAAAGTCCATTGAGGCAAAGTGCCTGGATACATGAAAAAACAGTCCTTTCTTTGGGAAACCGTGTCTTATTTTGAAGTAATAAAGGCTAGTCCAGCATTATCGTGGGGTAGCGCTGAATGCTGGGGTAGATTATCTTATTGACAGCGTTCAAGGTAGGGTTTTTGTCGAAACACGTCTGGTTATTTAGCACTTTATCTTTGTCCATTTTTAGAGATTTTCTGATAGCCAGGGCCTCGTAGGTCGTTATCTTCTTGGGGTCTTTAACTATTTTCAATATGGACATAATTTAGCCAGTCGGTCTAAACATATGCCTTTGCGAAATGAAATCATCCACGAACGTCAATTTTCCATCTCGGTTGGTCCATGATCTTCGGTGTTCGTAAAACGTTCTTTGAAAGACCTCTTGGTGCTAAACCACACGATGGACAAGTTAATTTGTATGCACCGCATGTAGCATATATATTCTCGTGTTCAACAGGTGCCTTGGGATTTAATGCGCACCTGCATTTTTTTGCCGTTCTGGTTGTGATTCTCATCCGACATTCTCGGTATGTTTGATATCCTGGTTATTTCGGGCCTGTCTATGTGAATGTAGTAAAGTTGTTTTGTGATTCGTTTTCTTGCTTCATTCTAATGTTCCGCTTGATTTTTCGTAAGACGGAGCGAGTGACATAATCCAGGAAGGAGTTTATCGCCTTTCTTTGCACCTCGTTGATGAATGAACGTCTTCGTAGTGATTGCTGAGTACACAAACGGGATTTATAGACTCCGTCTCGAAGGACCAAAAATAATGGCTAAATGAAGATTCGAAATGACATGACTCTGCGTGTACAAAACAAATTTATTCGCTCAAACAACAAAACTGAATTCTACAAGAAAAAAGAACAAACGCATGGAGCAATAACAAAGATACTCGGCTGATTTAAACAATGAATAAAGCGTAAAGGTTTAGACATCGGAAAAATGAAAGCTCATTCTTGCCAAGAGCACTCCTGAATTTGACGATAGCTCGAAAGGTTATATAATGCGCTATATTGTACAGTTTTTAAATATACATTAGCTTCGTTTGAAGTACCCTCCCCCATCGGCAGTGCAGAAATCGTCACAACAAAGTCGAAGTATTACGCAATATTTTTTATTAGACATAGCGATGATTTTTAAAAAATTTTATTTTGCATAATATGCATATTCTGAAAATTACAGTACTAATTTCCACAAGTATTTGGCATTCTGTCTTTTATTTTTTATACAGGGTGATTCAAAATTCAATGTACAAACTTTTAGGAGAGTTAGTAGGGGTGATTCTAAGCAAAAAAGTTCATATGAATATGGGTCCTCATTTGAACGATAACTGAGGTATGAACAGAAATAAAAACGCCGCCACCAAGACCAACAAGTTGATAACTCAGGTTCTGCAATGCCTAGAATAATTAATTTTGGAGGAACAGTAGGGCTCATAAAACTGTGAATACCGTTAAAATTTGATCATATTCCAACGAGTAGTTTCCAAGTTACGCATTCAAAATCGTAACAGTGCTCACATGCATGTACTAACCAGCACGTGTTACGATGTTGAGTGCGTAACTTGGAAACTACTTGTTGGAATACGATCAAATTTTAACGGTATGCACAGTTTTATGTGCCCTATTATTCCTCCAAAATTCATTATTCTAGGCCTTGCAGAACCTGAGTTTTTAATTTGTTGATCTTGGAGGCGGCGTTTTATTTCTGTTCATACCTCTGTTATCGTTCAAATGAGGACCCATGTTCTTATGAACTTTTTTGCTTAGAATCACCCCTACTACCTCTCCTAAAAGTTTGTACATTGAATTTTGAATCTCCCTATATTTTGATAGTGAATATTTCAGTTTTCTGGCATCTGAGAAAAAGTTTTCGCAATTGTACAATTTTTTTTTTTTTATGGACAAAAAATAAAGAAAATGTCGTTTTATTTTATTTTATTTTTTTTTAATTTTTTTTTCAATCCGGGTTTTACATTATTTAGCTTGTAAGTAAGGTGCATTTTACATTACATTACTTTACATGCTCTATCCATTACATGGTGACCTTCCAGGTCAGTTGAGTTTTAATTTTTGCCCGTTAGGCCTATCGCGTGCTCATTTCTAGGGGGTCGGGGCATGGGTAATGCCTGATTTTATGGTAATAATGCTTGGTTATTGTTGCATCATCGACGTGTTTTTTAAATTTTAAAATTGTATATTTTAAAAATGTTCAAAAATTTGTACTTGGAGCGAGAAGAGTGTGAAGCTGGTCATGCATGGACGCGGCTGACATCCGAGAATTCACCATGAGTTTCCGCTACTTTCTATTTGACTGTGTATTTCAGATGCTAAATGGTGATAGCTTTTTATTTTGATAGATAGATTTCCTGTTGTTGTTCTCTTTTGGGTATATGTGTTGTTTTTCTTCTGCATTTTGCGCTGAGCGGGCCCTTCTAAGATAAAACTGTTTTGACGCTGACTGGACGCTTGGAACGAGCTGCGCCAATGAGTGTCCTCGCGTCGCAGACTATGCATGGAAGTTTACTTTTTACGGATTGTGGATTTCACGCCGGGTGAGTTTTTAAACTTAAGAGTGCAGAATGGAACAGTCACGCGTTTTAAACATACGGCTGGGAAAATGCAAGTATTCCTGGTGTTGCGCCCAATGAGAGAGCATCAGCTCTAATTATAAGTTTTGTCAAAATGTAGTTGCAGGGAAATTGTTTTAAAATGCAACTTTTTTTAGCCACAATTTAGTGGTAATAGTTTGAAACTGAAACATTAATCCCCACCCCTCCCCTGTGTAGTGTTTTTTACAGGCAATATTGGTATGGCCGGGGAAAATGAGTAATGTAAGGTGTAACAACTTTTTCATGGGATTTGCTTTCGTTGCTCCGAGCTTGTGAGCATTATCATATTTGGAGTAAATTTTACGTACTGACAAAGTTTTCAAGCAGTCCCAAGCAAATAACCTGGGCTGTTGAATTGACATTAGTATATGGATCGCTTTGCGTAACCTATTCCTGTTAGTGGCGTTTACGTGACACCAAGAGGGTTAAGGTGCTCCTTCCTGGTTGATTGCCTTGAAAATAGGGGCACAAAACGTGTTTGTACTTTGGCTTTGATCAGTATGTAAAGCCCAAGGTTGCCCTCAATTGGAAATTTGGTGCACTATACAACTGATTGTTGTAACTCTGTAGTAGTTACAGGAAAACTTGCAAAACCAGGTTAGCAAGAGTATGAAAAGGTCCTGCTCCATGAAAGAGCTTTCAGTGCTTGAATAGAATAGAGGCATGCACCTGAAACAGTCTGAAATATATATTGATGTTCTGGATGCCAACATTTAATGTAATCTGTAATGAAATATGAATACTATGACTAAATTAATTGATTTGGAATAATTATAAGGGCTTTCTGTGCAAATGAATATGTAAATTTTAGAAATTACTTGTTTAGGCCACTATTAAAATTTGTTTTCATGTTGAAGCACCCAGTCTGCTTTATTATTTATTTATTTATTTATTTATTTATTTATTTATTGAATATAAGCGCTCACACAGAGTAAAATTACAATGATAAAAGGTACAATATCTATAAGATTTAAAAGACGACAGATTTGTAAGGGTTATACTGAGCCCTAACGGTGAACAAGGGACACTTAAAATTACACAAGTCACACCAAGACAACTGCTCGTTAATCATATATTGCTTCAGTTTACATTTAAAATGACAGCAAGACAGGATACACTTGTGGGAAGTACAAAGGGCAGCCATGCTCCGTAAAGTAAAAGGTAAATTGTTCCAAAGAAATATTGCACTAAAAGGAAACGTACTGGATAAAAACGTTGTCGTCTGAAAAGGAAGCTCAAAGTGGTAACGACGAGTTTGTCAGACTCTATCACCTGTTTTAAACCAGTCTCTAACAAAATTTGCAGGATGGTTCTCATAACGAATGGCGCACTCCAATTCAGTCAGGAGTGCAACTTTATAAATGTCTTCAATAGTTGGTAATTTATTACGAACACACGCCTGCATGACCGAATCCAGCTTATTAAGTTTAAAAGCAACTCGTATGATAGTGTTATATGCTACTGTTAGGCGTTTAATGTTCGCCTTCGATGTGGATGACCAAAATACTGCTCCATAAGCAAGACTTGGAACAATGCCCATATTAATATATTGAGCTAATTGTTCAGCAGTGGAAAAAGTTCTTAATCTTTTGACAAGATAAATTTTACGACGTAGGATACTGATTAAATAATCAATCATAACATTAAAACGTAAATTGGGATCAAAACTGATGCCCAATATCTGAATTGAATTATTAGTTGTGTCGGTGATTAACATTCAATTGTTATCGCACACGATCCTCATAATTGTAGTGGTGTTTGTTTCTGTGATATTTGTCCATTGTTATGTCCACCATTGTTGTTGTTGTTGTTTGGAGACGAACGTTCGTCAGCTGTTCTCTCTTCACTCCCAGCCATAATCGTTCTGATGACACACTAGTCATCCGTCCCATTGCAAGCGAAAATATTCGTCGGAGCCGGAGACATTACCACCAGGTAAACCCATAGTTCCTAAGTATAGGTCGTCTCCTATACCATTCCATCGAACCCCACAGAAACGCAATAAAAATTGGTGTCAGAAGTGGGATTGCCCGTTTAAATGCCATCGACAAACGCTCCGACGCCGCTGAAAGTGAACGCAGCTCCCATCGCCATCTTGAGTGACTAAGAAGAAAAAAGAACGCCGTTCACAATTAAAGTGCTACAATCAAAAAAAATAAAGAGACATTTTTAATAAGGACATACTTACCCTATCAGTGACAAATCCACGATGGTCGTACCACCGGAATTAATGCAGGAGCTATCAAGGATGATCACCTCAGCCCTGCACGTCGCCACCGACACGGCCGTAGCCCAGATAGCAACTGCGTCCCCCGCTCCTGGCGCAGAGCGTGCTGCAGAACTAGCCTCGCCACGGCCTCCTCCATTTACCATGCCGCCGTTCCGAATGGACGAGGAGACGTCCGTCGGAGAATATTTCAAGAGATTTGAGTGGGCGTTGCAGCTCTCGAATATTCCCACTACCCAGTATGCCGCTTATGCACGAGTGCACATGGGCGCGGAACTAAACGGTGTACTGAAAATCCTGGCAAGCCCAAAAGAACCGGAGGCGATTCCCTACGAGGAACTTAAAACAATATTGACTGGCCACTACGATCGTCCACGAAACAAATATGTAGAGAGCATCAAATTCCGGACTGTCATTCAACATCCAGAAGAAACAGTGGCCCAGTTTGCACTCCGCCTACGTAAAAGTGCAGCACACTGCCAATATGGTGACTTTTTAGACCGGATGCTAAAAGAGCAATTCCTTCATGGTCTTCGCTCTCCCGAGACATGTGACGAAATCATCGCCAAACAGCCAGATGATTTTGATAAGGCATATGCCATTGCCCAAAGTCTGGAAGCCACATGGGCCATCGGGAAGGCTGTAAGCCAACCAGCACCCGAGGCTACGAATAAACTTGGTTATGAAGCCCCAAGTACCAAATCTAACCATCGTGGGAGGAGTCGACAGAAGAAGCCTCTTCGAGCTAGTGCGAGCAACGAGCGCAATCGTTCCGCAACAAGTCGCCATTCCAGCAACAGAGCCAAGACTGTGCCAAAACAACCGTTTGGCAGGTGTGGTGGTCTGCATTGGGCAGACACCTGTCGCTTCAAAACCGCAACCTGCTACTCCTGTCAGATGACCGGACATATTGCCAGAGCCTGTCGTGCAAAGCCTAAGGGTACCTGTCGTACCCCACCCAATGAAACGCCAGTTCCAATAGACCGGGTCCAGTCACTGAACCAGATCTCATCTCCAAGACGGGCAGCTTCCCAGACAAATTTGATAGACGTTACAATTGACGGCAATCATCTGCAGATGGAGGTCGACACGGGGGCACCCTGTGGTATCGTTGGTGTCACCCGTTTGCGTAAAATCAAACCACGAATACGCCTGCAGAAGACTGACTGTCAATTCCGAAGTTACACTGGTCACCAAGTGCGTTGCCTCGGAAAAGTAAGAGTGCGAGTGACCATTGGCAGCACCAGCCGTAATATGGATCTGTATGTGGTGGAAGGAAATTCTACGGGATTAATGGGTCGCGAATGGATCGCCAGTTTCGTCCACGAGATCCAATTCGACAAATTGTTCGCACCCATTCAAGCCATCCAAGAAAATCCAGACAAGGGACTCTTAACCAAGGAACAACAATACCAACTGGACTGTGTAGTGAGAGAATTTGACCACGTCTTTCAAACCACAGCAGGGAAACTGAGGGGGGCCACCAGCTTCAGTCCATCTTGTGCCAGATGCCATCCCTGTCTTTGCTAGAGCAAGGGATGTCCCACTTGCTCTACGAGATCAATATGCTGCCGCCATCGAGGAAAAAATCAAAGCTGGCTTTTACGAACGTGTCGATTTTTCCGAGTGGGCTTCGTCAACCCACGTAGTGGTTAAAAAAAACGGTGCGCTGCGAATCACTGGAAACTACAAGCCTACGGTCAACAAGCAGATGATCGTAGATGAGTACCCGATTCCTAAAATAGAAGATATATTTAACAAAATGAGAGGGGCTGGGTGGTTTGCTCATCTAGACATCACGGATGCATACACCCACTTACCAATCGACGCCAAATTCCGGGAGGTTCTGACTCTGAACACGCCGACCCATGGACTGGTGAGACCAACTAGAGCCGTCTATGGTGCCGCAAATATACCAGCGTTGTGGCAACGTCGGATGGGGGAGGTGTTCCGAGAAGCAGAAAATGTGGTCAATTTTTTTGACGACATCATTGTGTTTGCCCCGACATTTGATAAGCTAGTGGAAGCGTTACGCCAAACGCTACGTCGATTGGACCACCACGGATTCCATCTTAACCGTAAAAAGTGTATCCTCGCAGCCATGTCACTGAACTGTTTGGGACATGTTATTAATAAGAATGGCCTCCATAAGTCAAATGAACATATCCTTGCCATACAAAAAGCCCCCATACCATCGTCTTCTGAGGAGTTGCAGCTCTTCCAGGGGAAAGTGACCTACTACAGCGCCTTTATTCCTAATCTCTCCCATAAAGCAAAGCCACTCCGAGAAATGCTGGGCCACGATAAATTCGTGTGGACCGACAAAGCACGAAAGGCCTATGAGGAGCTCAAGACCATCCTCATCTCGCCGCAGGTCCTCACCCAATATGACCCCTCTCTCCCAGTTATTCTCGCCACAGATGCAAGTAGCTTCGGATTAGGGGCAGTATTGAGTCACAGACTAGCCAACGGTCAAGAAAGACCCATAGCATATGCCAGTCGATCTCTTTCGGAAACGGAACGGCGCTATCCCCAGATAGACAAAGAAGCCCTTGCCATCGTATGGGCTGTTAAAAAATTTTTTAACTATCTGTACGCGAGAAAATTTGAGTTAGTCACAGACCACAAGCCACTAACTCAAATATTTCATCCACATAAATCTCTCCCAACCCTGTGCATTAGTCGCATGGCCAATTACGCAGAATATCTGAGTAATTTTAATTATGCCATTTCATACAAGCCAACAAAGGACCATTCAAACGCCGACTATTGCTCTCGCATTATGTCAATTAACAGGGTAGAAGAAGAAGAGGAAGATGGATTTGAGGGATTTGTGATCCACCAAATGAGCCAGTTACCCATTCGGCCAGAGGACATCGCCAAAGCCACAAGAAGCGATCCAAGACTGGGTCGAATTGTCCAGGAGCTAGCTCGAGGACGGGATCTAAGTCGCTCTGGTTTCAAAGCACCCGAAGACAGGTATACAACGAGCGCTGGTTGTCTACTCTACGAACATCGAGTAGTGATTCCACCACCACTACGGCAACCAGTCCTAGATGATCTCCACCCCGGCCATCTAGGGATGGGCAAGATGAAAGGCCTTGCCCGCTTGTTCGTATACTGGCCCGGTATCGACGCTGACATCGAACGCACCGCCAGAACGTGCGCTCAATGTGCAACGACTTCCAGCGCACCTCCCCAGTTTCGAACCCACCATTGGGAGTATCCCAAGGGGCCATGGGAAAGAATCCATGTGGATTATGCCGGACCAGTGTCGGGGAAAATGCTTCTGATAGTAGTAGATGTGTACAGCAAGTGGGTGGAAGCCAAGGTAACTTCGTCGACGACCGCGACAGCCACCATCGACATACTGGATGAGCTGTTCACTAGACACGGAATACCAACCACCGTGGTCTCTGATAATGGCCCCCAGTTTGTCGCCGACGAATTTACAACGTACCTGAAAGTGCGAGGAGTACGATTCCACAAACGCACAGCGCCATACCACCCATCCACCAACGGGCAAGCTGAGCGCTATGTACAGACGATAAAATGTGCATTGAAAGCCATGGGTACGACGCCAGCCAGCTTGCAACGAAACCTAAATACGTTCCTGGAACGATATAGAAGAGCGCCACATGCCACCACGGAGGAGTCCCCCGCAAAATTGTTTTTGGGGAGAGAACTGTACACTCGCCTGGAAATTTTACAGCCACAAGACGTAAACCAGCGAGTGCAACAGCGTCACCAAGCTTCGTTCTCAGCCAAGTTCTGATCACTTCGAGTAGGGCAACCAGTCTATGTGTCGTCAGGGAATGTTTCCCAAAGTAAATGGCTTCCAGCTTAGGAGATCTCCACTACGAAGTGGCGGTTGACAACAATTATTCGAAACGCCACATCGATCAGCTTAAGCCACGAGACATAGAACGCCCAGGTGCGCCACCCCAAGAAGGAACGGGGAAACCAGCAACGCCTCGACGGGTGCGCTTTAGCGAGTGCGCTTCCCCAGCAACGGATTGCCCAGCCACTCCAACCGAGGTGATCCCGGTTGCCGCCGATTATGAACTGAATACCACAGCAGCAACTCCATTTCCAGTGGTCGAGGATCCGCCGCCAGACTTGAGCGACTCCCCCGAGCCCATTGAGCCACATCGACTAGGTGCGGAAGAGAATGAACTTCCAGTGCGCTCTGAAACAGACACCACGCGTCGTCGAGACCAACCGACTCAGAATGCAGTAACTCTCCGGCGCTCCGGTCGCACCCGGCATCCGCCCCAGCGGTATTCGCCCTAGCTAAGTGCGACTGGAGGAAGTGTCATGTCGGCGATTAACATTCAATTGTTATCGCACACGATCCTCATAATTGTAGTGGTGTTTGTTTCTGTGATATTTGTCCATTGTTATGTCCACCATTGTTGTTGTTGTTGTTGTTTGGAGACGAACGTTCGTCAGCTGTTCTCTCTTCACTCCCAGCCATAATCGTTCTGATGACACACTAGTCATCCGCCCCATTGCAAGCAAAAATATTTGTCGGAGCCGGAGACATTACCACCAGGTAAACCCATAGTTCCTAAGTATAGTTCGTCTCCTATACCATTCCATCGAACCCCACAGAAACGCAATAGTGAATACTTGGATGTTAGTTTTCTCCGTATTAAGCGTAAGGCCTTTATTTTTAAATCATTCGGACAAATAAAGTAGGTCTTGATTGAGATGTTCAAGAGTATTCAAATAGTCCTCACAAGAAAATGAGGTAAATAAATAATTATCATCAACGTAGCTTAAAATCTGTGTGTTAAATTGATGATTATAGAGAGAAACTGTTGATACAATGTAAAGAAGCGGTACTAGGCTTGAGCCCTGAATGATCCCGCAGGTGGAAGATTTCAAGATCAGAGGTTGGTGAGAAATGATATTAGACCTCTCATAGAAGTAGTCTTATAAGAGTTCCAAGAAGGTCTTCGAAACTCCTAAGGTTTCTGGATCAACTAACAGTTGGGGCCTAGAGATAGAATCAAAGGCTTTAGATAAGTTGGTCTGTGCGATAAGGAAACTCTTACCTCGATCGAGGGCGCAGATTGCCTTTAGATAAATTTGTAAAGGCACCCAGGCACTTTATGGCCAGGCCTACTTCCCATTTGAAAAAGGAGAAATAGTTGACCACAAGTAATCTACAGTGGTACTGAAGACTGCTTTATCCACTATTTTTGACAGGGGAGACAGAACAGACATAGGTCGATAGTTAACCATGTCATCAGGATCACCCTTCTTAAAGGTAGGATTGATTTTTGCAGTCTTAAGAGGAGATGGAAATTTTTTATGCTTGATTATCTTGGTGCACGGTATATAAATCATATATAATCCAGTAGCATTGAGGTTTTTAATTATTTTGCCAAACATACTAAGGGGAAAACTAGGACCCTTAATTTTTACTGACTGAACTAACTTGACAAAATTGTGGCCTTCAGGTATGCACAGTTCAGGGGATTTATTTTGACTTATCATCATAGATTTAATAGTGTCAGTTGGTTCAGAAAGACTTGTTGGATTGTTTACCCAATCTCAATATTCCGCATATTTCGCTTTAGATAATGCAGGTTTACTTGCTTGACAGTATGTACTAAATAACTGCCATATAATAATAATTATAAACTGGAGAATGTCTCCAAACACAGGTAATAATTATCTGTGAGTTCATCAAACTATCTGATGGTTTGGATAGGAGAAATTCTCGATCTGAGAGCCAGGAACCCGCCTCCCATTGGGCTTTCAACCGTGACAACTTCATTTTCTTTAAGACACCTTGTGACAGCTTGGCTGTCCGGGTGTCTGCAATAGCCCAATTGGTAGAGGCGTCGGCTATGATAGTCGAGGTTCCTGGTTTAAATCCTTGTCACAGAATTTTTCCTTCCATTTTTCAATCAAAAAATTATTAGTAACTGCCATATTTGTATTTAGTTCACATTTTTTGAATACATATTCTCTTTTAGCCTTACGGACTTCATTCTTAAAATTTTTACAGGCTTGTTTGTAGTAATTAAAAGAATTGAGGTCTTTGGTCATCAAATAAATTTCGTAAGAATTTAATTTGGTTTTCCATTTGGCTGTGATGTTATTGTTCCACTACAATTTACGTCGACTGAAGGAGGGTTGACGAATTTGAAATTCCATACCTGCTTTGATTGTGGCAGACGTGACAAAATCATTTAAACATTCAAGCAAGTCATTGGTGTCTTCCTTCTGTAAGTATTCTTCAAAGTTGAATTTATCAAGTTCATGATGAAATACTTCGCTTTTAAACTTACCATAGTTTGGAGCTATATAACTATTCCTTGTTTTGGATATCCTATTAGGTTTTGAAAAATTAAGATTAACTTTAATGACCCTATGGTCAAATTTCAGTAAGTTATTGATAGACCATCCAAGTCCCCAACAATCTTACAAGGAGAGGCTACGCCATTGGAGAAACGGATTCAGGTGAGACTTGGCGTATAGGTAGAGGGCCCTTGCTAATAAAAAAGTCCCTGCTGTATCGAAATTATTAACGAATTATAACAAAACGCTATGTTTATATCTTTATTAACTGTAAAAGAAGAAACTTGAAAAAGCAAATCAAAAAATTTTTTTTTTCATTGTTATTATTAATAAAAAGGTATAAAAGCGCATTTTTTATAACTTACTTAAAAAAAAACCAAAGAATCTTGACAAACAAAGTAAATAAAAGTGCATTTTTAATTGTGATTATTAGTAAGGTATGAAAAAAAAGTTCCCCGGCCGGGACTTGAACCAACAACCTGCAAAACGTTATGAGATGCTGAGCACACGCTTTACCGTTGCGCTACCGCTGCTGCTGACAAATTATGTGCGCACAAAAGTACATAAGGTGCGCCGCTTCAGGTGCCTAAAAATCAGGTCAATTATCTCGCGAATGGCTGAATAGCACGCGCTATGGCTCTGCACACATACACAGGCAAGCATCCTCTACGTGTACGCCAAGTCTCACCTGAATCCGTTTCTCCAACGGCGTAGCCTCTCCTTGTTAGATGTCTCACTCCTGCGTGGTAAGCCACTGACATTGGTCAGCCCCTAGGTTGCCACCTGCAACAACATACCATCCGTTTATGAAAAGAGTGTGGATTATAATTTTCTTGACAACAGAGAGTAGAAAATTTTTGTGCCAACAATGGTTATCATGTCTTGTAACGCACGCTGCACGAGCAGGCTAATTTGAGTTCAGTTTTAGTACAACTGTAAAGCAGAAATGAGTGTAGAAATGGTTAGAAGCAATTTTCTACCTTTTGCATGCGATAGGTCTGAAAATGTCAATAATAATGTCTCTGGAGACAATAAAAAGTCATTCACAGGAAAATAACATAAAATGTCAAGGTATGGTGAAGAAACCTCTGCTATGTGAAAATCACATATAAGGCTGGTTCCCATAGCTCTGACAGGCCGCTACTACTGGCCACTACGAATACAACTGCGATTGAGAAGCTCGATTTCATAAGCATCGACGCGAGTAGTACTCGATTATCGGCAGAAGGTGCCGGTTCCCATAGGGACGATCTGCAATCACGATCTACCACTGCGCATGCACAGAGCGAGAGCCTTTTGTCGAGAAAGAATAAACATGGCGTCGAGTTTATTGATATGTAGGCGAGAGCGTTTTCTTATGTTGTATACAGATTTTTTAAAAATTATCAAATAATAAAGAGGGGAACAATTTTACATTCATCTATGGTAATTTATTTGACATTCTTCAACATGCAAAGGCAAGATCATGGGAAATTACACCGACGATTCGATGAATTCCCCCACTCCCCCACCCCCCACCCCCAATTGCTGGAGCACGTGGCTAACGAGAGAGCTGGAACAGAACTGACAAAGCCCCCAACTAGCTGGCTTTAGCACTGATAAAATAGAAAATTTAAAAATTCATTTATTTCATAAATAAAAAACAACTAAGCCTTTCTAATTTTATATCTGACTGCGATTTTATATACAGGGTGTTTCATAATTGGTGTCCCGTCTTTAGGTCCAAATAACGGCTCAAGGGGAACAGGTGGGGGGAAAATGAATATTGATTATTTGGTTTTAATGTTCCCTAATTCAGAATGAAAACATTTCGCGTCCCTGGGGGTGAAGGGGTAAATTTTGAAAATTTTAATTTTGTAAGGGTAGGGGTTAGACCTTATGTGTTATTTAGAAAGTTGTAGAACATCATGTAAAATGTGGGTTTAGCAAAAAACCAGGTGAAAAAATCTCATGCCCTGCCCCGTTTATCGAGTGGGTAAAGTGAAAGGTATGGCTAGCCGATATGGACAAAAACAATACATATTAGAAAACAGTAGGGCTTACATTTGGAAAATTAATGAGAATGAATGAAAAAAGTTATGGTCCATTAGCTTTTCAGGGTAACGACATAGCCTAATAATAACAAGTCTTTAAAGTCTCGTTTTCATGTGTGACCTGTTTTGTACTACGCATGCGCGAAAATCCCTAGCGGCCAGTGAGCTGTTTAAAGCCAGTTTAAATGGTATAGCAATAGCATAGCCTAAGATAAAAATCCACATATTATTATAATGGTCACTATTTTTATTCACTTAATTGAATTAATAAAAATTTTTGATAAATTCGATTAGGAATTTTTCAATTCTGGAAATTTCAGTAAAAATATTTCGTGATTCATTAAATTAATAAAATATTTTATGGTTCATTGTACATAAGTACTCATTCATCAACCAGTCAACATGAAAGCATCCGATTATATATAAATAATACATAATATCAGACGAAAGATTTGGAAATTAGTATTTTATCAAATTGCAATTAATTTTTCATTGTAGATTCGATGTATTCAATATAATTAAAAAAACTTGTTTGCTTTATCATACAAATCCATATAATTATAATAATGAATTATTTTCCATGTTATGATACTATAAAATGACCGCACAGCGTGTAAAACTAAGTTTATTTTGAAAATAATATTCTATTATGTAATATTTAGTATAAATCAAAGTTATTAAATAAAAATGAAAAATAAAATAATATCAGATAATAGTAGTATTTAGTATCTGATATATTCTATTTACACAAAAAAAAGTTTGCTACCCCCTCCCCGTCTTGCAATATCCCGTTCCGATTTTTAAACTATCTGGTCACTATAATAGCAATAACTGATTATAAAAAAGTTATTATTTTAAATGAAGAAAAATAATAGCGTGAAGAGCTATTTAAAAAGAAATACGTACACATTCGAGCCCAATCGTCTTACAATCTCAGCGACAAACTTTTTTCCACAGTCTCTTTGTTGCCGAATATAAATTTTCAATTGTATAATTATATTTTAATCCCAGTTTAAGGAAAAAATAATAAAAAACTATAGATTTAACTGAGGAAAAAAGTTTCTCTCCCAGTTTCTTGTACTAACTAAAAACATTTATGTTGAAGTTATTTACTAAGTTGACAATATTCTATGCAATTATTAGTGCATGTATTTATTTCAAATTTTTGTTAGAAGAGCGGGTAAAAAATAAACTTAAAATAAAAAAAAATCCAACAAAAACCAAAATATAAAAATAGAATCAATATTAACCAAACGGATCACTACTATAATAAACATAAAACATCATTATAAAAAGTCTAAGATTTCCTTTTTATTCCAGTTTGAAAGAGGCAATTTATTTATCAAATATCTATGCTAATTTTTAAATATAGAATCAGTAATGAACTTTTAATTAATTTCGTTGAAAATGTGTGACAGTTATATTCAATTCTGAATTAAATTCTTAAATGAATAATTAAGGTATAAAATAAAACCTGTTACATCTATTATAGTATTATAATATTTTATTATAGTATTCTTTTTTTTGCCTTTACTATATCAAAGTGTTAAAGTCTCCAATGAAATTAATAATTTTAAATTTGTGCTTATATGTAAATCTTCAAAAATAAGAGCAATCGTATTTTATAGGATTCATTTAATCATAATTGATTTAAATGTATAAATCATACAAATATATATTTAAAAATACAGGGTGATTTACATCGAATGTAAAATACTTAAAGGGGGTATTATAGAGGATAAGATAAACACAAAACGTCCTATGAACATGGGTCCGAATTTGAAAGATAACTGAGATATGAACAGAAATAAAAATGCCGCCACCAAGATCAACAAGTTAAAAATTCAGGTTCTGTAAAGCCTAGATTAAAGAAATTTGGAGGAATAACAGGGTACATAAGACTGTGTATACCGTTAAAATTTGATTGAATTCCAACGAGAAGTTTCCGAGTTACACAGTCAAAATTGTAACAAGTGCTAGTTAGTACTCACAAGTGAGCACGTGTTATGATGTTGAATGAGTAACTCGGAAACTACTTGTTAGAATCAGATCAAATTTTAACGGTATACACAGTCTTATGTACCCTGTTATTTCTCCAAATTTCATTAATCTAGGCCTTACGGAACCTGAGTTATTAACTTGTTGAACTTGGTGTTTGCATTTTTATTTCTGTTCATATCTCAGTTATCGTTCAAATTTGGACCCATGTTCATAGGACGTTTTGTGTTTATCTTAACCTCTATAATACCCCCTTTAAGTATTTTACATTCGATGTAAATCACCCTGTATAATATGTAATATCTTCAAAAATGTTATCAAAAATAAAATAATAATAATAAAATAAATTTAAAAAGCCTAAATAAACATTATTTAGCATTGATTTATCATCAAGGCTGCGCGCTAGCCGCTTGGTGCACGATTGTGCTAAGACGTAGAGTTGGTCACACTTACATCAAAGACGCCGCCATCGAGTTTACAGACTTGTTATTATTAGGCCATGGTAACGACTTATTCATTCTCATTCGTTTTCTAATAAGTAATAAAGCTCTAATAAGTTTCTAATGAGTTTTTCTGTTTTTGTCTACATTAGCTGGCCGTACCTTTCACTTTACCCACTCGATAAAGCGCAGGGGATGAGATTTTATTAATTTAATGAATCACGAAATATTTTTACTGAAATTTCCAGAATTGAAAAATTCCTAATCGAATTTATCAAAAAATTTTATTAATTCAATTAAGTGAATAAAAATAGTGACCATTATAATAATATGTGGATTTTTATCTTAGGCTATGCTATTGCTATACCATTTAAACTGGCTTTAAACAGCTCACTGGCCGCTAGGGATTTTCGCGCATGCGTAGTACAAAACAGGTCACACATGAAAACGAGACTTTACAGACTTGTTATTATTAGGCTATGTCGTTACCCTGAAAAGCTAATGGGCCATAATTTTTTTCATTCATTCTCATTAATTTTCCAAATGTAAGCCCTACTGTTTTCTAATAAGTATGGTTTTTGTCCATATCGGCTAGCCATACCTTTCACTTTACCCACTCGATAAACGGGGCAGGGCATGAGATTTTTTCACCTGGTTTTTTGCTAAACCCACATTTTACATGATGTTCTACAACTTTCTAAATAACACATAAGGTCTAACCCCTACCCTTACAAAATTAAAATTTTCAAAATTTACCCCTTCACCCCCAGGGACGCGAAATGTTTTAATTCTGAATTAGGGGACATTAAAACCAAATAATCAATATTCACTTTCCCCCATCTGTTCCCCTTGAGTCGTTATTTGGACCTAAAGACGGGGCACCAATTATGAAACACCCTGTATTACGAGGGCGGACTGATAATAAAGGTACAGGTCAAATTATCCAGGACATATTCAAAGAAACAAATGTCATGTATACTACAAAAGTTTGTTTATTTTTCAACATAGTCGCTGTGAACATTTAAGCATTTGTCCCAGCGCTTCACCAGTTTAAACATTCCTTCACGGTACGTTTCTTGTCCTAAATTAACGAGATATTATCGAACTTCAGCTTGCAATGCTTCTTTGATAGGGAGTTGTTTGCCTGATAAAAAATTCTTTAGAGGACTGAATAGGTGAAATCGGATGGGACGAGGTCCGGACTGTAGGGGGGGGTGCTCTAGGATTTCCCACTTTCTTGCTTTCAGCCAGGCTTTCATCTTGTTCGAAGTGTGAGGTCGTGCGCTATCATGCAAAAACCTCCCTGTAACCAACCTGCGATGAATTTCGCTTTGATTCCCAAAAAACTCCTTCAGCTTGGAGAAATCTGATGACTCTTCGAACTACGACTTCAACATATTTGTCGATAATACCGGTCATTTTGTCAACTTGCTGTACGCCAGGTATTGATTCAACTAACGAACCGTTTCAGTGGTAACTTCTACTGATATGTCCTCATTAAGTATGCATGTGACGTCGTAGCTGCACGTGCAGGTCGCATATGCAAGTCCCCTGTACCTTTATTATTGGACCGCCCTCATATATCTTGTTGACATAATAATAAAGGTAACCAAATTGAATAATTTTAAAAGTTTAATTTTTTCCAAAAAGAAAAACATTAAATTTACAAGTTTAAAATTCAATATTCTATAGGGCAATCATATTCAATTAAAATTCAATATTCTGATATTTTTTATCAGAATAGATAACTTTTTTTTTATAAAATAAAATATTTAAAATAGAATCTTCTATGGAATCAAGAAAAGGGTTCAAAATACAAATATTTTCAAATTATATAATTAATTTATCCTTAAAATGTGTAATTAAGAATTTAATTTTCAAATTGCATCAATTTTTTTTTTATCAAAAATAAATTGAAAATCGTGGAATTACAGTCATAAAATAAATATAAATTTTTATACGCTGGAGTGTTCCTCTAGCTTGATATATCATTTAGATTTATTATGAATTTATTTTTTATAAAAACATTTTGATGCAATTTAAATAAAGATTTTAGTTACACATTTCAGATTCATTGTTTTACGCACTGTGTATATTTAGTTGTTAAAAAAAGTCATCTTTACAATGCAAGGGTTTTTTAATTCCAATAAACTAAGCCCTAATACAAAAACCCTTGTATTGTAAAGTGAACTTTTTTAAATAACTAAATATTTACACATTTTTATTATATATATTTCGAAAATATCTGTATTGTTTTCTGATCGAATCCAAATTTTCTAGACATTTTATAAATATTTTAATATTTTGTATAAAATATCAGTTTTGTTATTTTCTAAAAATTTAGAATATTGAATTTTAAATATTAGTAAAATAAATATTATTAAAAAAAAAAAAAAAAAAAGAAAAAAAATACAGTCTCCTGAGTTCGAGCAAGTTTCCTCTTCACGCCCATTGCTTACATGGGCATTTAAAAGCCTCAACTAATGCTATATTTATTGTAAATACACGGATATAGATACTTGTTTCACTTCACTGCTACCTTTATATAGCAATGCTTTAGATATGCATATATTTGATCATTTGTGGTTTCTTTTAGTTTTTAACTAGAACTCACCATTCACATTTCGATCGACCCATGTTAACTTTACAAAGTGTGTGATTTCTGACCATTGGTTAGCTGTGCTTGAGTCTTTCTACTTATTGACAGATTGGGTGCATTTATTATCTAATATCCAAGATGTTAACAAGATGTTTAATTATTTTTACATCAAGTTTTTTTGGGTTTTGATCGTTATCTTCCGTATCACAAAGTTCACGATGGCTTTACCCATCACAATCAACCCAAGAAACCCTGGATTACCTAGTCTCTCTCACCCTGTCTCTCTTATGAGATATTAATTTCAAAAATGAACTGTATCTGAAGTCTCAATCTCATCCAACATGTGCTAATATTCACTGTTTCAAGAATTTCTCTAATAAACTATGCACCAAAATCATTGCGACTAAGCGTGCATACTTTGAAGGACTGTTTACCAAAATACGCTCAAATAGCGAGAGCTGGACGGTTTTGAGGGAGCTGACTGTGGATAAGGATTCTTTCCATTTCCTCTCAAAAATTTAGAGGAAGTTAACACTGCTAAATTAACTCAATTTCTTTGTTCACTTTTGCCATCACCATCAGACAATTTTCCTGATACAGTTGCAGTAGTTGATTCAGTCCAATTTTCTGATAACGCGTTCAGTTTTTTTGTTACTCCCACAACATCTGATGAGGTGGTCTTGATCTCCAAAAAGTTAAAATCCACTATGTCGCTTGACCCTCTGGGCTTACCTTCCAAAATATTAAGCCAGTTTATTCCCTTGCTTGCTTATCCATTAGCTCTCCTTTTTAATTGCTTTATAACCACTGGTGTCTTTCCTACGACATTGAAGTGTGCCAAGGTAATGCCTATATTTAAGAAGGGTGATTCCCTTTCTTTTGCTAATTATCAGCCTGTGACTTCCTTACCTTTTTTTTGTGAAGACTTTTAAAAGACTCTTTTATAATCGTCTGTCCCTCTATATATTTTCAAATGGGCTCATCATGTTGTGCCAACATGGATTTACACCACAGAGAAACACAACTGCCGCTTGCTATGAACTTTTGGAATATATTTCTACTAATATGGCTTCTAATAGCTATGTTGCCAACGTTTTTATTGATTTCTCCAAGGCTTTTGATCTAGTCTTAGTTGATAGATTTGTGATATTACCAATTTAATATCACCACTGTGAACCTACTGTGATGAATCCAAGTCACAGGTGCTCAGAGTGATACAATACCTCCCACTCTATTTAGTGGTGCTGTAATACATCCTTGTCACAAAAACCATGTGTGGGAATTACCTTTTCATATGTTGTATTTTAATTACCAATACATTGATGACATTTTATATATAAACATGTGACCAAGCGTGGAGACATATCATTAAGCGAGCAGAGTACTGAATAAAGCTTAACACTCTCAGATTAAGAAATAGGGTTGACTTCCGTTTGAAACTCGTGTCGTATAGTGAATCTTCTTCTACGATATGACCTCCTCTACAGGAGAAAAGGAATACTCTTCATTACGTGATGTCTTCAAACTTAGCTCTTAATGAAAAATAAGAGGCCAAATTTTATTTATTAGGAAACTCTTTATTTTCAAAAAAATTATTAATTTAACTTTAAAGGTATCTTAGGATGAATGAAATTAGGTAGGGTAAATCTTGACTACTTAAATTTAATGGAAAGAAACTTCTTAACCAAGCTCACCAATTTAAAGTTAAATAAAAGTAAATAGAAAACGTTTGCTCAGGGAAGGAATAATATTCTAAATTATTAACCACGTGATAGGGTTTAGACTGTTCTTTAAAAGAGTCTTACAACTAACACACGAGAGGGTCCAAAATGCATGGAAGCAAAACAAATGAACTATCGTAGTGCACTTTCTGTATTTACAATGAGTTCATGCTGTGCTGAATGTAGAGCGGTCCTTCTACACTGGGAAGCTCTCCGAAGAAACTTCATGCACTGGACACATGTGTTTGACGCCGCTCCGTCGTTGATTGTTGCCGCCAAAGACACCGGGGAATCCTGCTGCATACCGCCGAGTCACTCGGTGAAACTGATGCAAGCTCAGCTCCTCCCCATTCCAGGTCAGGGGAAAACGTCACGGTGAATTTTGATCTGACGTCTCTTGGTGTTTTACTCAGACGTCTTCCTTCATCGAGGTTGCAGGAGAATTTCTCATGCTACTGTTATTGATAGTGAACAAGAGATGACCGTCATGAAGACTAGAAGAGCATCACTTCATTACTCAATCGATAGTTTAAGCCATGTAATAGATTGACAGTTCACACATAGCTGTCTCCGCTACAATTGTGAGCATATTTGCTGTAGAGCCTTCAACATCCGTGATGATGTTTTTCCACGATTCATATCGTTGCATCCTCTTTATCAATCCATTGCGTTGTGTCTTGTCCTTAACAATCCATTGTGTTGTGTGTCGTTATCTGTTCACTCGCTAATTTAAAGACAACAAAGATTTCTATAACCCCCACAGTTTTCAAAGCACAAAGGAGCTCCCATTTGACGGGCGCTCTGTAGACACTTAAAACTGTTATGAACTATCGTTTATTCACTTCATTCGCTTTTCCACGATCGGGAATAGATCACATGGGGACGCCGAAGCTTAACAATAGAGAGCGTGCTCTCCCCCTCCTAATAGGTTCAATTGACGAAAAGGTGGGAATTCCACACTAAGAGCAAACGAAAGCAAGATAAAAAGCAAAACTTCGAATTTTCTTAAACTGTAAAAGAATTGGTCATAGACAAAGGATTAAAATTCAAGCATACAGGGTAAGCAAATAAAATAATGAAATAAAACAAGGTGCATGATAAATAAAATGAATAAATACAATAAAGAGAGATGAATCCACATGGATTTTCATTTAAAAAAATCCGTAAAGACAATTTCATATTGTCACAGATTAATTGGTAAATTAGCTCGGCAATATGGTATATGTGGGCCTGCTTTGTTATGGTTGAGATCTTTTTTGACTGAACGGGTTTACTTTTTAAAATTGTTTGATATACCTTCCAGTTCGATAACACATACTGTAGGGGTCCCTCAGGGCTCAATTCTTTCGCTATTACTATTTTCTTTATTTGTTAACGATATAGTTTACCATATTCAACCTCGCACTTCCTTTAAGCTATTACTTTACGCGAATGATGTCACTTTTATTAGTGCATGTTCTGAGTTATATGATCTGATATTACTTTTAAATGCTGTTCTAACTGATTTACATACCTGGTCTGTTAATAACCATCTTTTTGTTAATATTGATAACACCAAGGTGATGATCTTTTATCAACGCAATAAATGGGTGTCCCTAATGATCTCCCTTTGTATTTTAATAACCATAGGCTTGGCACGGTCTCGGCATTTACTTACTCGGAATGACGATAACATGCGACATTACGTTTAACCTTCACGTTGACTGTCATCTCTGGTTTGCGTTTTTTACCCAAGAAAATTATTCTCCAACTATATTTTAGTTGGATTCACTCTAATCTTTGCTATAGTATTTTGTTTTGGGATTATTCTTCCTCCTGTAATTTGTTTCGTGTCTTTAAATTGCAGAAATGGTTTTTGCAGATTTACTACGGTCTGCCTAAAACTCATTCTGTCACTTCTAAATTTGCCGAGCTGAACATCCCCACTGTTTTTCAGCTGTACTTTTCGCGTGTCTGTTTGTTTGTTTTCAAGTGTTGTAACTCGCTGACAATAGATCCGTCTGCTAATACTATCAGTCATAAGTATTTTACCAGAACCACTGGTTCAGTTATTCTGCCGTTAACTAAACGTAATTACCAGCATCATTGTTTGTCGTATATTGGTATTAAATGCTGGGCTTCTCTATCAGCATATTTACAGTTGGTAAAAGACTTTGGTCTGTTTAATAAACATTTACAGTATTATTCTCGTCAACTGTCACGTGATTTTCGAATATGAGTTGTCAATCGTGAGGATTAACTTCCTATTTACTATTTAGGTTTTTTAAGGTGTGACATTCTTTGTCAGTTTAGAGCGTCAGGGTTTGCGCTAGGACAAAAAATCTACAAGTCAATTTGACTCCCAAGTCTAAAACCTGCGAGTCAAATTTCAGAAGATGGAAGTCAAATTTTCAATTCTTTTTAACTTCCATATTTTCACATCCATATGTAGTCGCTGCTATAGTTAATTAGAAATTTAAGCAAGACTGCAACGACAAAATGAAGTGAGGTTAAAATGTGGTGAGAAGGATATGGACCGATGATATTCAAAATTTAACAAGTCAATTTTGAGTCGCTGGTCAAAAAGTCACGAGTCAATTTTTAGCAAATATGTCCATTTGACGCGTAATTTGCGAGTAAGCGCGAACCCTGGAGCATTGCATATGTCCGACGGGAACAGGGAACAGTGAACGGGAAGCGAAATGGAAGGTGTGCGTGGGGCTGGAATTATGGTTTGTGCGATCGGTGCGTCGTTGTTTTTACTTTTTTTTGTTGTGTTGGTTGTGTCAATGAAGTGTTGAACGTGGATGCTTTGAATGTGTACTTGTGTAGTGGGTTGAGTAAGTGGGGTTGATTGAGTTATGAATGTGTAAATGAATTGTTGTCCATGAGTATGTGTGGTTTGTAGCACTGCCGCTCTGTTGCAACCGTCCCGCAAGAATTGTGGAGTTGGTTGCGTGATGTTTTTTCTCTTGTTTGTTGCGGTGTTTGTTGGAGGCTAACATTGTTGTCGCTTGAGAATTTTTGCTTAGCCTCTGGCAAACAATCGTTTTTTTTGTTTTTTTTTTAATAATGAAGTATTGTTATTGTAGAAGAATTCTTTTTTCTTCTTAAGTTTGCGTTCGTGTTGAGCAGTCGACGCTGTTATTTCTCGTTGAGTGCATTGTAATATGGCCTCAAGGAAAAACGTAGTGCCGTTTTCTCAACACATCTGGTGCAATTAGCACCTTATGATTTATTTATTGTGTAATTTTAGAATGTTTTGCATTTTCTAAATAAGTTAAAATGATTCAGGACATTAGTAGAAGCTGAGCAGGAAAGCTTGCAAGTCAAGTGTAATGTAATAGTGAGCGTCATTTTTATGTTTTAATGGCCAGCGAAGGCTGAAGTCTGTACGCCCAGTATGATGTTCTGCTTCATGTTGCAAAGTTTGGTTTTGTATTCATCGCCTATTGCCCTATGAACTGCAGACTGTAACTTGTGTATTGATAATTATATATTTTGGTAATTTACGAGGGGCGGTTGATAAATAAGGTCTCCATAGCTGTAACTTTATTTGTTAACCGATTTTCAAATTTTTTTTTGTATCTTATACTCACATTTGTTCTCTATGTAATGCACTATTCACTTTTCGACATAGTCCCCATTCCTTTCCAAGCATTGCGCCAGTGCGTGACTAGTTGGGTGAACCCGTCGGAGAAATGTTCTGGACTTGTTGTCGACACCAGGATTGAATGGCAGCGTTTACCTCGTCGTCAGAACCAACTCATGTCCCTTAAGAAGCTCTTTCTTCTTTGGGAAGTGGTGAAAGTCGCAATGTGCAAAGTCTTTCATTTTCGAACTGCAATTTTTCATCTTTGAACTATAGGCGCTGCAACGCCTTTGGTGTGTGGTGACTCGTGTGCGGGCAGACGTTATCGTACTCCAGAAGAGGGTCCAAAGCTGCCATTCAATCCTGGTGTCGACAACTACTCCGGAATTCCTCTCTGACAGGTTCACCCAACTAGTCACGCGTTGGCACAATGCGTGGAAACGGATGGGGACTATGTCGAAAAGTAAATAGTGCATTACATAGAGGACAAATGTGAGCATAAGATACAAAAAGAATTTTGAAAATCGGTTAATAAATAAAGAAGTTACAGCCATGGAGACCTTATTTATCAATCGCCCCTCGTAGTTAGTCTAAGCTCCGGTAAGGGTACACATGCAAAACGTTGACATCGTTTTTCAAGCATTAGCAAAAGCGCACAACAGATGTTGACCGAGGATTCCATCCAGCCTTAAGAGTTGTGGAGGTTCTACAAGGGGAGGGGTGCACATGATTGAATGTGAAATCACCTTAGCCTACCAGATGCCACATAGTAGCTCACAAAGGAACGTAACACTGCCACTACAAAGGAGGGGTCAATGTGCCCGCCCCTCGTATAGATAAAAAGGGGACTCGTCTCACTTTCGAGCACATACAATAGGAATACTTCATACAGGGGTAGGCAGTGCGTTCTTGTGGTGGAACTGATTTCCTTACAACGGACAAACCTGGTTAGTGGGTGTTGGAATGTAACTCCCTACATATTGCTCTGGAAATTTCGATGCTCCTGTACCTTACCCTTACCAAATCACGTAAAAATTGTTTTATTACATAATTATAGTTAGTGTGGTAAACATAGTCTTTAGAGGGGCCCCTCTGCAAAGTTTTAAGAACTTCTTTACACTGATCGTACCTGCGAAATTCTGTGTCAGCTGGGAATAAAATGTGTGAATCAGACTCATTGGCTCTGCGTCAGTCCTTTAACTGCGATTAATGCAGATCCCGAACCCTTGACAGCTCTACCTCCTCAGTTTTGATCCAGCAAGGGTAGGGGTGGCTCGTCACAACTGGTGCCCGAACAGGGACCTGGAATCCGGAATTTCCGGATTTTCGAGGGAGAACCTGATGCAGTGTCCAATTGGACTAAGTAGGGAGTAGTTTGTATTGTTGTAGCAGAAGTATGGTTGTAGTAAGTGTGGCCAATGGCTGTAGGGAAGGCGTCAGGGGTGCAGGTAAGCCGTGTTTAAACTGTATAGGGTAATAGTGTATCAGGGGCGCAGCCATGCTGGAGAATGGATAGTGTTATTGTGTATGGCACGGGCATGCATAGCTGGGGTAATTAGTAAGTGTGAGCCCATTGTAGGCTTGCAAATTGGGAGTACTGACCCAGATGTAAGGGCAAGAATTTTGAAAGAAATACATGACTATGAGGATATTTTTTCGAACGAGGTCTCCGGGGTGCATGGGGTGCTGATTATACGGCGGAGTATACCATTGATAAGATGCGCCCTGTGTTCACCCGGCAATATCGTATCCCTCACATGTATTAGGAGGCCTACAAGCGGAAGCTGAAGGAGTTTGAAAGCGCCGGTATAATTGAGCCGAGTGTAAGCCTGTGGAACTCCCCGGTTCACGTTGTTCCTAAAAAGGGTGGGGGACGTCAGGATTGCATTGGACCTGCGGAAGGTTAATCTCTGTACGTACCCCGTGGATTTCCCGGCCCCGGTCATTAAAGACATCCTTGAGGTGTTGAGAGGGCATAGGTTCTTCTCTGTGCTCGAATTGAATAACGGTTATTACCAAGTACTGTTAGCAGAGTCGCTGAGGGAATGCTATGCTTTCCAGTCACCATGGGGCAAATTTCAATTAACATGCTTGCCCCAGGGTGAGAGGAATTCTTCCCACCTATTTCAACAATTCGTGGTGACAACTCTGAAAGGGAAGGTCGGTGAAAACATACACAAGTTCCTGGATGATACTTTAATATTCACTGCTACATTCCGGGAACATGTGGATGTGCTGCGTTGGGTCCTGGGGAAATTCAGAGAAAGAGGCTTAGTTGTAAAGCTGGCTAAAGGCCAATTTTGTACCCCGCTTGTTTGTGGGGGCGGTTAACTTCTACCGACCGTTTGTGCCAAATATGTCAGAAGTGTTGACCCCCATAACGAACCTTACAAAGAAAGGGGTGGCATTTGGCTGGGATACCGCCTGTAGGTAGGCGTTCAATCTGATTAAAACCACATTGAGCAGCGAGCCCCTGTTAGTCCACCCAAATTACGATAAGGAATTTTTCCTCTCCAACAATGCATCTGCTAATGCTATAGGGGGCGTTTTGCAACAGTCGGTGGAGGGAGCCCTGCAGCCAATTGCTTATTTTAGCAAAAAGTTGCAGGGGGGGGGGGGGAGATTAACTACTCCGTTATCGAGAAGGAGGCGCTCGCCATTGTTTGCACAGCAGGCCACTTCCGCCATTTAATTTTGGGCTACCCCACCACGATTTTAACCGACCACCAGCCTCTAGCGTTCATCCAGCGGATGCGTAACACAAATCAGCGTGTGCTGAGATGGGCGTTAGAGCTGGAGGAGTTTGGTTTTAGCTATACATGTCGCGTAGCCAAAATGCGGTGGCCGATATGCTGTCGCGTCATTGTTGCTCTGTGGTGGCCAAATTATATACTCCGGATGCTGGTGAGGGGTTGAGAGAAGCACAAGTTGAAGATGTATGGACGGCACCCATTATCAAGTTATTGGAGACTCACGCGGAGGTAAGGATGGAAGGAGGGGTGTATGCAATGGAGAACGGGGTGTTGGTGAGACGGGATGTGAGGCTCCCAGGATCATGTGAGCGAATGTGTTCCCCAGTCCGAGCGGGACGCGCTATTGAAGTGGAGTCATGATTGACTCCTGGGTGGGCACAAAGGGGTGAGTGCCACGGCACACAAATTGCAGAAAAGATTTTTCTGGCCTGGTTTAAAGGCAGATGGGGTTGGCAAAGTATGGCATTGTGAAATATGCCAACGGACAAAAACCAACATTGTACGTGCTCTGTGGCAGGAAGGAGTGCTCCGTGGCAGTTTACCGGTTCCAAAAGGTGGTGATTGACGTGGTGGGCCCGATCCAAACGTCCAACAGAGGGAACAGATTCATTTTAGTAATGACAGATGTGCTCACCCATTTCACCGAGGCCGAGGCACTACCAGACCAAACGGCGGAGGCGGTAGCCAAGTCATTTGCAAAAAACATTGTCTGTCGATATGGTGTGCCTCGGCAGGTGATTAGTGACCGGGGAGCGAATTTTACCTGCGCGGTGTTCAGTGAAACGAATGGAATCGCAGAGTGATGTAACAAATCGGCAGACATGCTGGCATATGCTTTGTATGCGTTGCGTATTAGCCAGCATGGGGCTCTTGGGGAAGCCCGGCATTCCTTCGATATGGTTTTGACCCGGGCACCACTGGAAATCACCACATGGACCAGGATGGAGGAACAGACGATATACCCAGCATACAGGAATATCGTTCACGGTTAGTTGAAAGATTGGTTGCGGTACGGGATAAAGTGTGCGTCAAGGATCGGTTAAAACGTAAGCGACATCTTAGATTAAATGAGAATCGAGATATTCGGAAGATTATTGTAGGTGAGAAAGTGTTGATGCTTAGGAAAGGAGGGTGCAAACGGATTTTTAAATTTAAATTTGTGGGTCCATTTTGGGTAATTAAATGGGTATCGGATGTCGACTATGTTATAGAGGGAACTAGAAAGCATGAAAGTATAACCGTTCACGTGGATTGGCTGAAACCATGCATCCTACACTCGACTCGTACTAGGAACAGATTGACTAGGGGAGGGCTAAACCGAGAGTCACCTGTAATATTGAGGATGAAGTAGAGGAGGATGAAGAGGAGAATGTAGCACGCTGCGTGGTGAGGAGGCTGGAGTTTAAGAGGGTGGTCGAAGCCCCCATGGTGGAAATGGAAGAGGATAGGAGAATTGAACATAATGGAGACCCAATGGAACACAATGGGGAACCGATGGAGCACAATGGCTCGGGTGGAATATCGGTACCGGCATGGGTCGATAGTGAAGGTAGGCAAGGGAGAGAATCAGAAAACGGGGGGACGGCTCAGATGGCGACGGGTCAAGAGCAAGGGGATCCGATACGAACCCATCGTTATGATTGTGGGTAATTTGGATGTATGAATTGTTTGTAATGAATTATGTTTTTTTTTCTTGTTGTGGTTGTAGAGGCTGAGTTGGTTTAGTATAATCTCATTGTGGGCATTATAAGTTTTGTTTGTTCGAATATAGCCTTATTGTGGGCATGTTTAGAGGTTTCCGTCGGGCGTATGTGACATTCTATGTCAGTTTAGAGGGTTGCATATGTCCGACGGGAACAGGGAACAGTGAACGGGAAGCGAAATGGGGGGTGCGCGTGGGCGCTGGAATCGGCAATTGTGCAATCGGCACGTCCTTGTTTTTTTTTTTTTTTTTTTTCTTTTTTTTTTGTAGTGTTGGTTGTGTCATTAGTTTTTTCTTTTCAACTAATGAAGTGTTGAACATGGGTGCTTTGAATGTGTACTTGTGTAGTGGGTTGCGTAAGTGGGATTGTCTGAGTTATGAATGTGTGTAAATGAATTGTTGTTCGTGGGTGTGTGTGGTTTGTAGTGCGGCCGCTCTTTGCGAGCGTCCCGCAAGAATCGTGGTGTCTGTTGCGTGATGTTTTTTCTCTTGTTTGTTGCGGTGTTTGTTGGAGGCTAACATTGTTGTCGCTTGAGAAATTTTTCATAGCCTCTGGCAAACAATCGTTTTTTTTTTTTAATATAATGAAGTATTGTTATTGTAAAAGAATTCTTTTTTCTTCTTCTTAAGTTTGCGTTCGTGTTGAGCGGTCGATGCTGTTATTTCTCGTTGAGTGCATTGTAATATGGCCTCAAGGAAAAACGCAGTGCTGTATTCTGAACACATCTGGTGCAATTAGCACCTTATGATTTATTTATTGTGTAATTTTAGAATGTTTTGCATTTTTAAAATACGTTAAAATGATTCAGGACATTAGTAGAAGCTGAGCAGGAAAGCTTGCAAGTCAAGTGTAATGGCAGCCGAAGACACGTGTTCGAATTGATGGAGTTTTGCTTGAACCCGATGATGAACCGTCCCGATTTTGACGACCGATGGTGACAAAGCAGAGGTGATTTGAGGTAACAAAATCCATTCAGAGGACAACATCTTATCTTATCTGGTACAGAGGGTAGATTATCGCAAGCGATAATCTGCGGCACCTACTCCTACGAGGGAGTTTTGCGCCATCCCATTAATAACGACTGCTACGAGATGACAGTAGCAGTCGGGACCGACGGCTTAACGTGCCCTCCGAAGCACGGGGGGTTTCATGATGGAAAAGCTGCTGGGGATAAACGAACCAGAGGCTGTCACCAACTGCTGGAACACCAGCTATGGTCAATCGGCAAATGGGTCAGACCAAAGTCCCCCAACAGCCGCGCCCCAAATAGCTGTCCCGCCAGCGGTGGCCCTCAAGCCCAGGCCGTCGCCCAACCAGCAGCTGGCCGCGCCTGAAGTTGCTGAACTCCATCGATTGGCTAGCCAACCGACGAGACAACCAGGCCACGGCCACCCCCCAGAGGACAACATGGTGAGTGACGTTTTTTTTATTGCTCTTTATATGCGCCAAGGAATGCGCCCGTTCTGTTGCCCCAAGGTTCGGAGAACATTTGCACAAGTAAAGCATCAGAGATTTGCTCTCATTTGTTTTGCCAAATGCAACTTTCTGGTAAAAGTGCAGAGTACCCAAGGCTATTACAGTAATAGTGAGCGTTGTTTTTATGTTGTAATGGCTAGAGAAGTCTGTATGATGTTGTGCTTCATGTTGCAAAGTTTGGTTTTGTATTCATCGCTATTGCCCTATGAACTGCAAACTGTAACTTGTGTATTGTTAAATTAGATATTTTGGTAATTTAGTTCGTCTAAGCTCTGGTAAGGGTACACATGCAAAATGTTGACATCGTTTTCCAAGCATTAGCAAAAGCACACAACAGGTGTTGTCTGAGGATTCCATCCAGCCTAAGAGTTGTAGAAGTTCTACAAGGGGAGGGTGCACATGATTGAATGTGAAATCACCTTAGCCCACCAGATGCCGCATAGTACCTCACAAAGGAACGTAACACTGCCGCTTAACAAGGAGGGGTTAATGTGCCCTCCCCTCATATAGATAAAAATATAGTAGCTCAGAAAAATATAGGGGTTAATGTGACACATCTTGCTTTCGAGCGCATATAGTAGGAATACTTCATACGGGAGTAGGCAGTGCGTTCTTGTGGTGGAACTGATTTCCTTACAATGGACAAACCTGGTTAGTGGGTGTTGGAATGTAACTCCCTATATATTGCTCTAGAAATTTCGATGCTCCTATACCAAACCCTTACCAAATCATATAAAACTTGTTTTATTACATAATTATAGTTAGTGTAGTAAACATAGTCTTAGAGGGGCTCCTCTGCATAGTTTTAAGAACTTCTTTACACTGATCGTACCTGCGAAATTCTGTATCAGATGTGCGAATCAAATGTGTGAATCAGACTCATTGGCTCTGCGTCAGTCCTTTAACCGCGATTAATCCAGGTCCCGAACCCCTGACAGTTCTACCTCCTCGGTTGTCGCACTCGTGCCAGTTTTGATCCAGCGAGGGTAGGGGGTGGCTCATCACAAAGGCTTGTTTGTTGTATTTATTTTTACTTGGCTCTAGTTTTGAATGTTTACTGATCTTGTTGATCTTATTTTATGTATTTAATTTGTCAGTTTTTGTTTAATGTTATTTGCTGTCATGTATTTGTATCTTGGGGGACCCTCAGTGGCCTAACGGTTGGGGGTACACCTTTTCAACCATACAGGCTGTTGGGGGTACACCTTTCTATGCTTATTTGAAATAAATAAATAAATAAAATTGAAATATTTTACTAATATTTATAACAAATACTACTTCAATGTCTCATTTTGGTTAATTGAATTTTAAATTCGTAATTCTGAATAATGTCTATTTGATTAGGGGTAAATAAACTTTGTCCATTTCAATTTTATTTTTTTTATGTATAAAAACAATTGTTTTTTTATAAATTATATGACTTAAATTTTTCCTCAACATTGTTTTTTTAAATTTTTTAACATTTTGCGGGTTACGAAAATCATATTTTTATCCTCGAAACGCGAATGGTGTCATGTAAGCATTCACAGATGGGATCCCTTCACTGATCCGAATACATCGATCTACGTGACCGAAATCGTAGGATCGGAGCTTGAAAAAGTATTACATTTTAGTAATGAGGCGGTCTCTCTCGGTGGTTACGGTTCTTCAAAAGGACAGCGATTCAAAACATCATTTTAGACTGTGCCATACTGGAAGGCACAACATGTCTTTGCAGAATTAGATTGACCGTCTCAATCCCTGATGCCAACCACATAGAGAATGTATAGACTTACATGAAGCATAAGCTTCGCAGGAAAGTTTGAACCTAGAGTTTGAACCAGCTGAATATATAAATTTGGCAGATTTATCTCTAAAGTCCTTATCTCTAGAGTTTGATGTCAGCTTAGTAGAAAGTATGCTCCAGAGATGTCAAGCTCTGATTAGCAATGATGGCGATTGAACTACAGTAATTTACGGTAATAACGCTGCGGCGTATCTATAAAAAAGTTATAAAAAATGCCTGTGCGGCTTAACTACTGTTTTTTTTCCCTAACAGCATGACAATAACGATTTCAGAAAACTGATACTGCTTCGATGTGATGCAGTTGCATTCCGTCCTGATGAAATTCAAACGAAATTAGCACATAATATACATTACAGTACCTCAATTTTCCTGTATATACAATGTACAGTTCATTATTTATTACATTAATTCACTTGTCATTTGAATTTCCCGTCACCTCTTTGGGTGCGTTCGGCAGATGCTTGGTCGGCTTTAAGTCCCAGCGCTGATAAACGGGGAGGAGTTCTACCGAAACGTCATTTTAACGTAATCAGCAAGGAAGCGAGGAAAAAAACTCATAAGAGATGAAGAAAGGAAACTCCACTTGTCCACTTTCTTCATCTCTTATGTATTCAAGTATCCACAGAGTTTTTCAGGTAAGTCTATTCTCTCTATTGAGTTATTTATATGAGAAAAAAACTGTTTGAGTTCGCTTGCTTTGAGCTGTTACCCGAGACAAAATGGCAACATAATATAATAATTTTAGAATAGTAATATCCGGCTTCAAACTTGCAACAAACTTATTATAACTGAATAAATTATTTTTGAGAACATAGACAATTATTTATAATTTAAAAAAAAATCCCAAATCAAAGGCTTATTTCTAGTTATTAAATATTTTTAATTGTTAATTATTGTTGAACATCTCATGCATTCATAGCGCATTTTTTAAAAGCAATTTTAGCTTCACTAATGACATTGATTAATTTTTGATGTTATTAATAAATGAAAGTTTTTAAATGGTATTATGCTTGTTTAGTCTTAAATGGTAGAAATGATTTCTTTTTTCTTTAATTTAAGATATGCCATAGTCATTTGCACTTTAAAAGAAAAGTAACATTACAGTGCTGAACAGAATTATAAACTCACATGAATTTTGAACCAAACTTTACTAAAAATAAAATGATCTACATCAGCTTTTTAAATATCATTTATCAAACATAAATTTACCACTTTGCTGATTTTCATTCGTATATTTTAAAAAGTTTGTGAACAACGACAATAAACTCATAATTTCACTTGGACAAAATTATAAACTCACCCTTAAAAATGTGTTCGCCCGTCTATTTTTATCATATGCAAATTGCAAAAAACATTGTATTTGCAATCACTTATTGTAAGAAAGTGTCTGCTGCAGATTTATACTGTGTAAAACATTGCCACGATGAACAGATCTTAGTGAGACAGACATTAGGACAGTATTGATGTTGCATGGATGTGGAATGTCCCAAATGAAAATTGCAGCTCATCTTAACCGATCCCAGTGTGCTGTCAGAAATGTATTACAACGGGAAGTTGATGGGAAAGCGAAGAAACGAACAGGAAGGAAAAAAAATCTTTGAAAGGGAAAGCGATGAATCTCATTCGACGATCGGCAACTGGAAGCAATCCTTCTGCTGGACACATTGTAGATGTACTTTCACTTAACTGCTCTCGGCACACTGTTGCACAGGTTCTGCAACAGCTCCCACCATTGTCTACAAAACATTTTTACGAAAACCACCTCCAGACCAAGCTCACAAAAATGCAAGATTGGAGTTTTGTAGAGAAAAAATGGCATGGACTCACGAGCGGTACACAGTGGTGTTCTCTGATGAAAAGAAATTCAACCTTGATGGTCTCGATGGATGGGACTATTATTGGCCTAACATCAGACAAGACGAATAGCTTAAACTGAGTCGTCAAATAGGGGGTGGCTCAGTAATAGTTTAGGGGACGTTTTCTGCTCAAAGTAAAAGTGATATGGTAGTGATCAATGGATGCATGGACTCTGCAAGATACAAAGTGCTGCTGGAAACTCAACTTTCAAACTATGGTGAAATTCTTAGTGGAGATAACTGGTCTTTCCATGCCATCGTTCCAACCTTATGAAAAAATGGTTTCAAGAGCAGCAGATAAATGTTTTATGTTGGCCGTCATGCTCCCCAGCCCTCAGCCCAATTTAGAATGTATGGGGACAACTAGCACGTCTTCTTTATAAAGATCATCCAGACTACTCAAGAGCTCACCACTGCCATCATGGAAGGATGGGAATCTATCACCACTGAGTACTTGCATAAACTTGTCGATTAGATGCCAAACAGGATGTTTGAAGACGTAAGAAACAATGGAGGACCAACAAAGTACTAATGTTTGAAAAATAATCGCCATATTTCTGTTTTTTAAGGGTGAGTTTATAATTTTGTCCAAGTGAAATTATGAGTTTATTGTCGTTGTTCACAAAATTTTTAAAATATATGAATGACAATAAGCAAAGTGGTAAATTTATGTTTGAAAAATGATATGTAAAAAGCTGATGTAGATCTTTTTGTTTTTAGTAAAGTTTGGTTCAAAATTCATGTGAGTTTATAATTCTGTCCAGCACTGTATTTAAAAAGGAAAATAGCAATATTAATTGATACGATATAAATTTATATATTACACAAAAATAAAAATATATATATATATAAAGTTAGTTTAGATTAAACTAATAAAGACGAAAGCCTCAAAAAAATATTACAATAAATAAATATGAAAAAAATTTTTTTATTACAGCAAAATGTTTAGAATATTATTTTTATATATACTAAAATATTTTCAAATATTTAAAATGATTTTTTCAAAAATATTTACACTTTATACAATTTTAAATACATAATTTTAAAAATCATGTATTATTTTATTCTTATTTGAATAAAATATAAAACTTAATTACATATTTATTCTTAAAAATGCGATATTTCATAATTTTATTTGTATCAAATAACACGAACCAATATAGAAATATCAGGTTGTTGCAAAAGTTTCTTCTGGTTCTAGAGCCAGTGCCCAAGAAGGGCTTATTTTCCGAGGGGGGTGTTCATATGTTTTCAAACAAATTATTGCATTTGATTCCTGAATATCTTTGCTATATTACATCCAAGAATCAACTTTCTGACTATACATCTGTGAGTGCCATCAACGGTCTGAAATGGACCTTTCACGCAAGCGTATTCGAGCAATAATCTTCTACGAGTATTCTGGAAAGATCAGTGCTGCGCAATGTCACCGAAACATTTGCCAACGTTTAGGTGATGGCACTGTTAGTTTACATACAATAGAAGAATGGTATTGTCGGTTCAGACGCGGAGATAGTACTCTTCAAGATGCACCTCTCTGGTCGACCAATCATGATTTCAGATGGTGATCTACACCAAGCAATTGATGAAGATCACAATGTGACAAAGAGGGAACTCGCAGAACAGTTCAATGTTCACTTTTCAACCATTGCCCGGCATCTACATGAGCTGAATCTGTCATTCAAGTTCAATCATTTTTGTGTTGGTATAAAAATCCGGAAAAAACTTTTGCAACAACCTGATAAATAAATTATTCATTCTTTAAAGGTGGGAAAATATGCTATGAATGCACACGCCTGAAACTGAAGACCATTTTCTGAGTAGCGGTGTACGAAGTGGACGTGAGAATTTTCACTTCCTAATCCGTGATAAAATTCTTTGCTCTTAACTAAGCCTTGAAAGAGCCTTGAAAGTTAACTGATTTATCTTTCTTCTGATTATGCCTATAATTGGTGCAATCTTATTTATTATTTCGGAAAAATGACTCCCGGGATTGGACTCGGTCGGACGTGTTGAATGAGCTCTCCCTGACCGCCTTGTTTGAGTGAGCAAGGTTAATAATATGACTATGTGATTTGATAATTAATTTAGCTATCACTCGGTCTATCAACCTGGATTATCTGTGCAACACAATATTCAGATGGTATTTTTGACTGGAATTTTGTCTATTTAATACTGTTTTTTTCTTTCGATGGATTCACCTATTACCGAGTAAAGGTAACAACTTGGACTTATTTTTACATGAAGATTGTTTTTTGTTCGTCTTTGTAGTGATTCTTAATATTCCAGTTACTATATTTTGATAATTTTGCACCCACCGAAAAGTTAATATAATAGTTATCATGCCTAAACCACCGGCAATTGACCCGAAACTACTTCCTCCCCGTTCGACGACTTCCGACTCGCCTTCGATGTACGCAAGAGACGATTCAATCACGGCTTACATTCACAAGGCAGCGATTGCACTCTTCGAGGATCCGGCATTTCTCGAATGCATTACTGGCAAGTTGGCTGACAAGCTTAAGGATCATCTAGATCAAAAATTTATGGATATGTCGTCCAAGTTGAATTCTCTGACCAATCAATTTCAGACTCTGAAATGAACTATTCTCTCCTTCAAGACAACTTAACTAAGATTGACAATAATGTCAGGGCTGCCAGATGCTACTAAAATGCAACTATTTGCTACTTTTTTCAGCTCCTGGCGACTATGGCAACTTTTTTAAGCAAAAAGTGGCCCAAAAGCAACTATTTTCAGCAGTTTTCAAAAAAGGGGCGACTTTTTTATCACTAAGGCGATTTTTTTTTGAAAATTTCATGTTCACTTCGCCACTAATGCCCCGTTCACATTGGACCGGCAAGGCGGCAAAGCGTCTTTTTCTGCTTCCTCTGCCGCCCGTGCGAGTTGTTCCCACTGGACCGGCACAAGAGAGATGGCAAAATGCTGATGTGGAGAGAGGCTTCTCCATATCAAGAAGAGTTCTAGCAGATGATAAGTGCAGTATGTCCTTAAGAGTATTAAATGAAAGGTTAATAATTAAAGATTATTTAACCTCAAAAATGTTGCAGAGGTTTCAATTACAAAAGAACTTCTCAATTTGGCACACAGTGCTTATAAATCATACAACAGTTATCTTGAAGAACAGAAAAAGTTAAAAGAAAAAACTTTGAAAGAGGAACAAGAAAAGCAGGAAAATATGGAGAAAGAAAGATTGAGACAGGAAGAAATTAAAAATAAAAAGCAGTCGATTGAAACACTGGAAAACAAAGTTAAACTTTTAGCCCAGGAGAAAAAAGATGCACAGGAGTTTGCTGATTCATTAATGAAAGAGGCAAACAGCAGACTTAAGCAAGCTATTGGTAAAGATGATTTACATTCCATTAGAATTGCTCAATGTATGTTGGAAGGTGCTGAAAAGCTGCGATTAAGGGAGAGGGAACATGAAAATAAACAGAATGAACTCAATAAACTTGTGAGCAAGCGAAAATCAAACTTAATTCATTTCCTTTCTTATCAAAAAACAAAAATCATAATTTTCTTCCTACTTCTGTTCCTGCTCAACGTGCTGAAGTGAAATTTAACTGTGTTCATTTTGTGTAGTTCGTGAAAGTGGAAATCCTTTAATTTTCAATAATACGTATTTCATGTTATTCTGTTAATAGATTTTATTTGTAGCATAAATGTTTGCTTAGTATTGGGTATCTACAATTAGAAAAAAGATATGTAGTTTTTCTATTAATGTAAGCTGTTTAAGAAATTTTATGTATTTTGAATTACTGGTAGTTAACAGATAAAGAAAAATTCTGTCTATGATGTAAATCTTATATTCTGTTTACTTTAAATATTGAAAAGAAATGTTGGAAATAATAATTTGGGAAAAGTTGGTTATATTGTTCAAAGGAATATTTGTTGCTTAGAATTCATAAAGCTTAAATCTTACAAATTTTATAAAAAGATTACTTAATAAGTCATTCTAAAATATGTTATAATATTTGCTTCATTCTTCGTGCTTTTGGAAATATGAGTATATTTCTTTCTCTGTGGCTATTTGCCGCGAAAGTCTGAAGAGTAATCCAGATCTGACCATCGTGAAAAACAGGCTTCCACACTTAATTTTTGCCTTCAAAATTAGGAAAAATAGAAATATGACCTTCGTAATTGGTTACATCAGACGTGTATTGTTCGAGAAACAATGTTTCGTCTCGAAAAGCTTAATGGCGGTCACTTTTTGTTCTGCCATTGAGCTTTTCGAAAGAAGTCGTCATTTCTCGAATAATACAAATCTGATATCTATGTAAGTGACTTTTATAACATTTATGAAGGTCATCTTTCTATTTTTTGTAATTTTGAAGATAATATAAGTGTGGAAGCCTGTTTTTCACGATGGTCGGATCTGCATTATTCTTCAATCTTTCGCGGCAAATAGTCACAGCATATTTCTTTTGTAAGTGCATTAGGCAACAGCGCTTTACAAATTAAGTTCGATAGGCAACTATTTTGCTACTAAATCGGTGGTAATATGCAACTATTTTTGCAACTATTTTTGGCCTCACAGGCTACTAAAGCTACTTTTTTTAAAAAAAAATTATGCTGGCAGCCCTGTAATGTATTCTGCAACGGAAGATCAAGGATTGATGATGCTTTTTCTGCCATAGATAATTTGGAGCAACATTCTCGTCGGGCTAATCTCCGCATCTTCAGCCTAGTTGAAGAACCGTCTGAATCCCTTATGGAGATTGTGACAGTACTTTTTAAAGATAAACTTCATGTGCCCGTTGTCCCTTCTGACATTGTGGCGGCACACCATTTAGGGCCTCGTTCAGTAGATACTTCTCGACCCGTTATAGTGCGGTTCTCCACCTATTTAATCAGGAATTCCATCATTAAAAATAGAAATAAATTAAAGACTTGTGACATCCGGATAGCAATCACTGAGGACCTTACCACCGCTCATTACAAGTTCGAGCTACAAAATCCAAGTTTGGGCCATCTAATGCCTGGAGTTATTGTGGGAAATTTTCGTTAAAGATTCCTACGGGAAAATTAGATTGATTGCTAATGAAATGGATCTTCAGTAGAATTAATATTATATGTTTCCATACCACTTCCACTCTGGAAATTGTTTGATTACCATGTCTAAGCTTTGAATTTGTTATTTTTTCTTTATTGAACCAATATTTAATTTTATTTTTAGATAGGTTTGTATGATATAATTACATTTTATACTGGATTTAGCTAGTCCTAAGTAAATTTTTCTTTATTTGCTCGCTCTTCTGTCTGGTCTTTAGCCAATTTTTCTTTCTTTTTTTTTTTCTTTTTCTTTTTCCTTGTTTTATTTATTTTAAGTTTCGTTTTTTGCGTTAACATTGTATTAATTGATTATTCATATTTGTGTCTCATTCAGTTTTCTAACTTGTTTAATTATGTCTTCTTTTAATTATCCTCTGTCAATAGATGAGTTGAATACCGCTATTAAGGGATTATCAACTCCGGTTGTTAATCAAAATTTATCTATATGTTAAGTAAACATCAGAAGCCTTAATTCTAATCTCCCTTGTGTGCTTGCTAATTTAGATACTATTGCTGTTACTCCTAAACTATTGATTTTTACAGAAACTTGGAGCCGTAGTCATAGCGAAATACCTTTACTTGATGGTTATAACGCTGATTCAGTGAGTCGGGTTCGTAAACGCGGGGGCGGTTTATGTATTTACATTTCAGGTACACTGGATTTCTTGTTTCTTGAACAATTTTCGGGTATTACAGATGATTACAAACTGTTGGCGGTAACCATTAACAGGAAACATACTTTCTTAGTGATCTATCGTCCACCCACCGGTTCGCTGCCCAAGTTTTATGCCCATTTAACGGCTTGATCTATTACCATTGAGAAATTCATTAACATTATTAGGTGATTTCAACATAGACCTTAGCACTCCATCATCCAGTTTAAATGGATTACTTGACCCTGTTATTTGTTCAGGTCTTATGGTAACTACATCATCATATACTCATTACTCGCTCTTTTACGGGACATACTCAGCCATTGATGCATGTTTTACAACGCTAAATACTTTGATCAGTGTTTCTGTAGATTCATCCATATCCGATCACTTTCCCATATTTACTATACTTGAATCACAAACGCCGTACCTATGCAAACAGACCACCACTCGTAAGCGAGTTATGTCAAATCATAGGCTCATAGTTTCGCAATCTTTTTTTGCTTTAACAGATTGGGGAACACTATTGTCAACTGAGCAAGATACTAATGCGCTATTTGATACTTTTTTAAACCATGTAAACATAGGATTTGACCGGTACCTTCCTTATTGATATTCATCGAATTTAATATCACCTACTATTAGCTCACGGAAGCCTTGGATCACCCCCACTATTCGTGCTGCAGTCAAGAAAAAGAACAAACTTTTATTTAAAAGCTCGTGAGCCCCTTCTCCGGCTAATATTAAAAGATTTAAATCCTATTCAAATGCTGTAAAATTGCAGATAAGGGAGGCTAATTTAGTCTACTTCGAAGGACTGTTTGCTCGTCTCCACTCTTCTAAAGATAAGTGGAAATTAATAAAAAAAAATCTCTCTGTAGGTTCTCGTCCCCCGGTGACGCCATTCGAACAGTCTGACCAGGTCACGAGTTCCAATTTGACTACTTTTCTGCAATCCCTATTACCATGTAATTCTGCATTAACTGACCTTGAAAGTACGCAAAATGATATTTTCTCTAATATGGTTTCGAGTTTCTTTGCAGCCCTACTACTTCTGAGGAGGTGGATAAAGTAATACTTTCTTTAAAGTCTTCTTCAATCCTTGACCCTATTGGCCTATCTTCTGATACAATAATCTGTTTACATCATGAATTAGCCGAATTTTTAGCTTTCTTATTTAACCACTCACTAATTACAGGTATTTTCCCAGATGTCTTAAAGATCGCACGAGTCACCCCTATATTTAAAAAAGGGGATCCTAAGCGTTTCTCGAATTATCGGCCAATTTCTGCTCCTTCTACTTTTGTAAAAATATTCGAGAAACTATACTATTTTCGACTATCCCAATATGTCTTTGATAATACCCTAACCTCGCCTTTCCAGCATGGATTCGTTCCAAAAAGAAGTGTTGAAACTGCATGCCATGAGTTTTTGGAATTCACTTCGAGTGAGATGGCTACTAATAAATTTGTTGCTGCAATATATGTCGATTTTACCAAGGCTTGTGACTCCGTACTCACTGATCGGCTCCTTTTCAAATTATCTAATCTCTATGGCATCCGAGGGCTTCCTTTGCAGTGGCTTACGAGTTTTCTCACCAACAGGATTTATTTTCTACTTCAATCTGATATCTCTGGCGTCGAATTACGAAAAACCTGGGAGTCCCCCAGGGCTCTATGCTTTCTCCCTTGTTGTTTTGTCTATATATATAAATGATTTGCCATCAGCCATCTCTCTTTCTATACCATTTCAGATAATTTTATACGCTGACGATGTCACGCTTATAGCGGCAAGTCACGACATTGCGTTGTTGTCATCATCGTTGAATGATGCGCTTTCTAAGCTGAAAACATGGTCCAGTATGAATTTTTTGTATGTTAATACGGAGAAAACCAAATCTATGCTTTTTTATCAAAGGAATAAACGCAACGTACCTGAGGTTTTTTCCTTACTCTATGATGGCTGTCCTTTAGTAACAGTGACATCCTTTAGGTACCTAGGGCTGGTTATTACGCATGATCTTACATGGGACCTTCATATCGATTCACTACTAACTAACTTAAATCATAAGCAGGGAATTATCTCCAGTATTACGTTTTTTGCCTACTAGAATTCTTTTACTATTATATAATGCTTGGATACATTCTGTTCTTTGCTACAGCATTATTTTCTGGGGATCCTCCACGTCATCGAACCTTGCACATATTTTCAAACTACAGAAGTGGTTCCTCCAATCACTTTTTGGATTTCCGAAACGCACTTCAGTTTCCCATCTTTTTAAAGAACTTCGAATTGCTATTGTTTATCAATTATATTTTATTAGAGTATGTATATTTGTATTTAAAGTCACGAAATCGTTCCTGTTAGTTTCTACTCCTATTAATCTTAATCTCAATGCCGATAATCATAGTTATCCAACACGCACAGCTTTTGACTTGAAACTCCCTTTAGTTAAATTATCGGCGTTGCTGTTTGACGTATGCTGGCGCTAGATGTTGGGCTTTTCTTCCGGTGGAAATATGCGCCGAGGAGGCCTTTTCTTTATTCTGCAGACATCTTAAGACCTTTGTTCTGGATTTCCACTACGATATTCAGACCTGGCTCACTGAGTGCTAGCTAAGTCTATCATTAAAGGTAACGTGTCGGTTATCATTTACCGTTCTACGTTCATTGATAAAGTTAATGATTTCATCGCCGCTAACAATTTTGTCACCCTCCCATCCGACCCCACTTCTAAATACCACAAATCTATTATTTCCGTCATCAACAAATCCCCACGCTTCAGATACCTCCGACGCCTCATCCCACCTAACCCTCGCCCACCCAACCTTAACGCCCTAGTCAAGATCCAAAACCTAACATGCCTATACGCCCCGTCGTTAACTATTCCCCAGCTCCTGCCCATCTCGTTGCTAAATCCCTTTCCACCTTCCTCTTTAACCTGAAAATCCTCCCTAATACTTATAATGTATGCAATTCCCTAACCCTTACTGAGTCCCTTTCTTCCATCCACATGGATGAGCACCTCTCCCTTATGTCCCTTGACATCACCAACTTATACACTAACATCCCTGTCACCCCCACCCTTTCTATCCTACAGTGTCCGTTACTAGCTGCGTCTTTCCCTGCACCCGATACTATTGACCTACTAGCTATCCTCTCTGTAATTTCTTCGCAGAATTATTTCTCCTTTAACAATTCTTACTATTCCCAACCCACAGGGCTCGGAATGGGGTTCCCACTCAGCAGTTTTCTGTCTGAGGTTTTCCTACAGCACCTGGAATTAACACACGTCACCCCCTCCTCAATAATTCCTCCGTCATCGCATATTTCCGATATGTCGATGACATCCTCATCCTTTTTGACTCCCGATCCACTACTCCCACTAATATTGTTAACACCTTTAACTCCTTCTCTCCACATATCCAATTCACTTTTGAACTAGAAACTAACCGGTCCATCCCTTTCCTTGATATCCTCATCACCAACAATCCCCACACTAACCGCTTCTCCTTTTGTCTTCCGTAAACCGACCACATCCTCCAACTTAATACACCATTCCTCCTCACATCCCGCCACCCACAAACAAGCCTCACTGAGATTCCTAATCGACCGTGCCCTGAAGCTCCCCCTCTCCCCCCCATCCAGATCTTCAGAACTCCGCATAATCCAACACCTCGCCCACTCCAATGGATATTCGACCTCCACATTCTCTCGCATTCTTCACCGCCGCAGACGGGCCCTTCTCTCCCCCCCACCTACTGTTTCGCCCCAAACTAAAAAGTGGACGTCCTTACTATATCTGGGACCTAATTTCTCCCAGCTTTCCGATTTCTTATCGTCCCTTGGCCTCCGAATATCATTTCATACTCTAACCCCAGCTGCTCGCACCCTGAACCCGCCCACCTCCGTCACCTCCGACAAATATTCCCAATCCGGAGTTTACCGCCTGAATTGTGCGTTTTGCGATAAGTTCTATGTGGGATTATCGACCCGCAATCTTGCATTGCGATTCAAGGAACACCTTGACTCGTATAAAAAACGGGACCGTGTCTCCCACTATGCAAACCATCTCGCAGATTCCGGACACACTTTGAAGACAAAAGAAGAGGTTATGTCTGTCTTGCACATCTGTAATAAACCTGAAAAAACTGCTACCCTCGAAGCGATCGAAATATTTAAGGCCAAGAGGTCCACCCCACACTTGCTTCTCAATTGCCAGACGGACTTTAACGTGTTTGCTATACTTAGTTCTTTATCTGATCTACTATGATTTTCTCTCGTTTTCTTTATTTTATGTTTCTTCTGCATTTTGTAAGTTTCTTACCCCTTTATTTTATTATGTTTTTTATGTTAATTCTCTTGTCTTCGGACAACCGGATATGTTCTCTTTTCGGTCCGCGTTAAACGCACCATCTCTGTACAACTTCTCTTTTGTGTATCTTAAAAAACAAAAATTTTGTATTTATTCTATTTTATTCTACTGGCCATTACGTCCTTTTTCTGATTGGCCCGCTTGCTTTATATCCTATTGGTTCTTGTATGTATTTACGCTCATTGCTTAACTTGTACCACTGTTCTGTATATATAAAGGCTTGCATGCCTCTTGCTGTATATCCTCGACAAAGCCGGGAATAAATGGCGAAACTAGTCCCTCTGTTATACTGTAAGGCTATCGTTAAAGTTTTGATAAGCTTATCAAAGAGGTTTAACATCCCCTCTTTGTCCTGCTTACCCATATATTACGTAAGTCTATGTCTGGTTTCTTGTTTAATCTGTTTATATTTATAATATTTTTGAAGTAATGGTTAGTCTTAAGTTTCATACTCCGGAATCCTGATCTGTCATCATTTCTTAAACTCAAATCTTCTGGTCGGTAAATTCCATCATAGTAATCCGGATTTTTACTATGTCCTTGGCTTCTATCTTGTTATGTGTCTTTACAATAATTTGTTATATATTTATAATTTATTAGGTTCTAAGTATGTTGATGATTATTGCAGGCTTTCGACTCTTCTGACCCGAACCAATTTTAAATAATTGTATTAATTTGGTTTTTTATTAATCTTATATTTTCTTGTAGCTGTTACTCGTCTATGTGTGTTATTATTTTTTTATATTGTTATTTTTCTAATTTTTGTTTTTTATTTTATAATGTTCATCAATGTTTTCATATTTATGCTAAATTTTTTGTTGCAAATTCATGATTATAGTATTATTATTTTTAGCGACCCTTGGGACCCAACAAGTCGGTCTATTTTTAGCG
>JAHWFO010062738.1:14278-39265 GCA_023313115.1 Rhysida immarginata | reverse complement strand
TATTTTTAGCGACCCTTGGGACCCAACAAGTCGGTCTATTTTTAGCGACCCTTGGGACCCACCAAGTCGGTATTATTATTGGGACCCAGGTGGTCGCAGCTGTATACTGTTATTAACAAATAAATAAATAAATAAAAAATAAAATTTAATCCTGTTTGTTCTGATTGGTCAACTGTCTTCACCAGCGAAGAAGCTTGGATAGCTTGGAGGAAAGACTCCAAGCGTTGCCAGTAGTGGTGGGTCGAAGGAACTGGAACTGTTTAGATGCAAGAAACGATACCTTGGGGCACTGAATTAATGTCTCTAAGCTGGAATCGATGAGACTGAAAAACGATCCAGTCCAACGTGCCCCTGTTGCTGGAGTGATCACCAGAGTGCAGTAGAAACTAAATCTTTCTCTGAAGGCTTGAATGTTGGAACCATGGTGTAAGATTAGGAGGTGAGGAAACGAAGTCACATGTTTGTCACATTGGTGAAAGAATAGATAAAAAGAGTTAGACAGTTCTGTATTTTTGGTGAAGTAGCAGTTAATTAATTTATAAACATGCAATGGCTCCAGCACATTGCTTTGCTGTCTAAATCATGAAAATGTTTAATTATTGTCATTAACACAGTACAATCAGTCCTTCATTCATCATCCCCAGTTCATCGTTCTTCAGGTCGGAACTAGTTCCACCCAGAACTAGTTCATTGCAATAGTTCCGGCTCTGGACCTGGTACTAAGCGACTAGTTCGCTTAAAGGAACTGTTCGGCCCAACACTAGTTGCCAGCGAGCTCGAGATGCTGGCTTGGTCGTCACCACAGCTTTCAAAAAACGCCCCCAGCTAAGATTGGAAGTTTCTGCCGAATGGTCTAAGCCAACGAGATTAATATTATTAGAGTGGAAATAACAATGCCATGTTTGAAGCTAATTGATATTTGAGGTAAAAACTTGAAATATGTGAATAAGAAAATAAACATTCAGTTTATTACAATCATATTTATGTGACATCGTATTATGAGTGAATATAACGAGTAAGTAATGATAGTTGGAATTGGTTTTTTAGCACATGCCTTAATGGTACGAAATGGTAATATATGGTAACGCTGGAACTTTTCAATGCTAAGATATAGTTTGGTTTGTTTGATATTAACGTCCTTTTCAACTGCTACATGGTGCTGCATGCAGGAAATAGATTTAGTCTAAACTTGGTTTATATTATTAATACGAGCAACTTAACTAGCATCAGCCATGACATTTGAGGTTAAACAGCAGCAGTTGAGGTCGACACATGCAAGTTATCTCTGCTTCATAGTGGTGGCGCTGATGATCAGTTATTTTCCACTCTAATAATATTAATCTCGTTGGTCTAAGCGAGCTGAGGCAGCGCTTCAAGCGTCTGCCTAACGCACCCTTTATCACATCGAAATAATGTTGAACTTGCCCTTTATGGGTTGAGAAGTTACATTCGTATTTTTTTGGCGACGGGAATTTAAAATGAAAAGTCGTATAATGAAGTTCAAACGAAATCAGCATATAATATACATCACAGAACTTATTCTTCTTCTTCACACAGCCTTCATCTCCAGAGAGAAAGGAGACCACCTGATTTCGATGGGAGCGAAAGCAAAATGGTTAGTTTATGAACTTAAAGAGATTGACGATAATAATAAACTGGAGATTGTCTCCAAACACAGGTAATAATTTTTCGATTGAAAAATGGAAGGAAACGTTCTGCGACCTGGATTCGAACCAGGAACCTCGACTATCATTCTCGATCTGAGAGCCAGGAGCCCGCCTCCCATTGGGCTTCAACCATGACAACTTGGTTGTCTTTAAGACACCTTGTGACAGCTGTCCAGGTGTCTGCGATAGCTGTCCAGGTGTCTGCGATAGCTTAATTGCTAGAGGCGTCGGCCATGACAGTCGAGGTTCCTGGTTCGAATCCTGGTCGCAAAATGTTTTCTTCCATTTTTCAATCGAAAGATTGACGATAGATGGAAAGAGGGTCTAGGATTTTCCTATATAGTGCTGTGCCTTGGAGGAAACAAGTGAGAAGTATAATGACATCATGCTGCAAACGAGGCTTCAAAGGCTAGGAGAGTAAGTTTAAAAGAGAAGACAATATTACACTTAGAGAGACCTTTAAGCAGCGTCTCCCTCTGGCAGTGATAAAATGGACGTTACGTTAATACATGCTCCACAGTCTCTTGTTTTTTGCATTCACAAAGATCAGTAGAGCTGATTTTCAATTTTTTAAAAAAATAATTTAGGGGGACATGTCCAGACTTAAGTCTGAATAAGATGGATTTTTGTTGGAAAATAAGCCATTTCGGAGAAGATTTTTTAAAGTTTTCAATTTTAGGAAAAAGAGACATATATTGCTTGCCTTTAGACTCTGCAGCCCAGAGAGTATTCCATAACATAAATATCCTTGCCCAATTAGCCAGCCTATCTGCTAGTTCATTTCCCTGAATTCCTCGATGACCAGGAATCCAGAGAAAGCGAACGCGATGTTAACATAAAGAGAGTTGTTGCAATAGAGTCACAATATATAATCCAGAAGTTCCCTGAAGTGCCATCGGGCTTTTCCCAAAGCTCCTCGAATAGAAGAGAGAACACTTTTTGAGTCTGTGATGATAAGATAATTTCCTGGAGAGAGCGACAAAATCAGGAGCAAAAGTTTTATGGATAGACATAAGCTCAAGTTGGTAGGAACTAGTGGCTAGAGTGATTTTATGAGAGATTAAAAAGTTGTTTTTCATGTAAATACCAATACCACCTGTAAGAGTAGTTGGAGTAAGTGAGGCGTCTGTAAATATTTTACTTAAATCGCTAAATTCTGCACTAAGGTAAGAGTCAAATTGTTTTGCACACAAATCCGGAGAAGGCGAGGAGGTGATCCATAAAGGAGCAAAATCTATATGGCCAACAGCGGAGGGAATCCAGACGTGATCAAGCAGGAGGGGTTCACAAATATACAGAGAGTCACACGGGATTTTCTTAAGTAAGCAGTCTGCCAAAGAACGAAGTAACTTGGATTTCAAGAGCAAACAGCATACTTTCCCTAGTGGTAGATCTCTGTGTTGCTTACCGAAGGTTTGAAATTAAGAATAAAGAAGAGAGACAGCTTTTGCTTCCCATCTCAATGGGGGAGGAGGGATGCCAGTCTCAATGTATAATAGGGGTCACAGCGACGACAGGGTAGCATGGAGACACGTTCTCAAGATCTTCCTTTCTGCTATGACCAATGGAGCTATATTTGTTTTGGCAGCTAACATGAAGAATAACGCTGATGAATCAGAAATCTTAACGAGAGAGTTGATTAGGGTGGAAGACTCACTCCAAGGGGGCCCCCATTTGGACTTCATAACAAGCTTCACTTGCGCTAGTTTCTTAATAAGATTTTCTTTAGTGGCGGCAATATGCACACGCCAGTTCAGTTTGTTGTCAAGCGTAACACCTAAAAACTTGTGACTTTTCCTATTCGGAAGTCGAATGCCTGGAAGAAGATGGAGAGCAGAGGAGGGCGACCTGAGCTTGTCAGACACATCACTACTGTTATAATAGGTGAAAAACTAATAAGGTTGTCTTCACCCCATTTTGCTAGGGTGTTGCAGGCATCTTGCAGTGTGGTTCTTACTTTGGGTATGGATTTGCTAGAAAACCAGAAAGCCATATCATCAGCGAAGATGCTTTTTCCTATTGATGGGTGGACGCCAGCAAAAACATCTCTGACAAAGATATTAAATAGTACAGGGCTAATTATGGACCCTTGCGGGAGTCCCTGATTTTGACGAATCCAGTGGGAGCCGCCAGGATAGTTCATTCCAACTCTCCTATTCTTTATGAAGGACATTATCCACGACGCCAGTCTTCTGGGTACTTCAAGATCGAGCTTGTTGAGGAGAAGTTCATGCGACACTAAGTCAAACGTCCTATTTATATCGAGGAAAATAATGCCTGTGATAGAGTTATCATTTATTTTGTATTTTATTGTGTGTTTATCATTGCACACATGTTTAAGCCTAGCCCACATGTCCGCGGAGTCTTGTTAATTTTACAAAGCGTGTGTTGTTTGTGTTGTTTGGAGCCGTTCCTGCGTTGTTTGTGCATCGATGTCTGCTGATTTAGTGACTGTTTCATTTGTTTCCGCCAGTTGGCGTTGAGAAGCGCCAACCGTTGAGAGAACGTCTTTTTCCTCTGGAAACCAATCACGATTTGGTCTCTTCAAATTGGCCAATCAGGAGCGATTTTGATCTTTTGCACACAGTTTGTATGCGCCAGGATCCTGCCGTGATGCACATGGACAGATTTTATTTATTATATATAGTGGAAATTTGTAATTATGGCTACGGGCAGACCAGCAACAACATCATGCTGCAGGAGAATCTTTGGAGAAGCCTGATGACCAGCCCGGCAAGCTGAGTAGATGCCATCCCGAGGAAATGGAGACCAACCCGGCCTAGACAGTTGGGTTGTCGGACCAGCTAGGCCTAATGTTCTGCTTCCCTTTGCCTACGGAGCCCTTCTGCCGAAGCCGTCGTTGTCATGCCTGCGACTTGCTGTCTCATCATGCTCTCGTTCCCGTGGATGGACACTGCCAGCGAGCGATCTTCAACTGCGCCCTTTGTTTTTTCTGGTGGGACACCGGCCTATTACTTGTGGACTCGTGAATGGTGGTGCGCTCATCCTTGCTGTGGAGTGGTGGCCCGTCGGCATTTCTTCAGGTGATTAGAACTGTCAAATTCATGTACATAGAACTCTGTTGTTTTGTGGCTAGGGCTTCTTTTTATTTTGTTTTCAAACTTGTTGATTATTAATATTTATTTTGTTTTGTCATGGTAATTCATTGGTGAGAGGCTTAGCGTTATTTATTGTTTAGTGAACGGCGGCCCTATTGTTTATATTTACTGTTCTTAAGCCTCACTTGTTTAGTAGTTGGTACCTTGATGCTATTGTTGTTTGTCATTCTTTAGTAAGATTAATTTTAAATGTATATTCTTTTTCTAGGTATGCTTGGTAATTCATTGGTGGGAGGTTAACCCATCGCGTCGGAGTTGGTGGTAACCTGGGTCGTCAAGTCGGCCCCTCCCACGTGTGTGGGCGTGCACAGGGAAGGCTTAATTTGTAGTCCTTCATTTAGAAAGGCTTATCTATTTGGAATGGCACTTTGTGAAGCTACTTTTAGTTACTTGTTGCGCTTTTTTAACAGTAAGTTAATTGCGTTCTTACTGGAATCATAATGGATTCCAAGAGGTTATATTGGTAGATAACCTGGGAGCGCAACTTTCACATTATTTAGATGGTGAAATGGGTGATTCATTCACCAGTTTGTTTCAGTGCCCTTGTATATTAATTGTGTGTTAGCCTCATTTATTTGGAGCCATTGAGTTTTTGCCTCATTTTATGGTGTTGCTTATTTAGAATTTCAAGCCTTGCATTTGTTTAGTTTATTCTTGGGAAAGGGGGGTTTAGTATTCATTTATTGTTAATGGTTACTTAATTTGGGAGTAGTCGAGTTATTGTATGGATTCTTTGCTCATGATAATATTTTTGAAGTTTGTTTAACATGTAAAAGTGACCTACTGTTATTTATTTATTTTATGTATTTCTAATCCAGTGAGGTAAGGAGCAACTCTTCCCTTTTTTTCATATTGTGTTAACTATTGATAAACTTAGAATTTTAGGGTTACCGTGTTCCTCCTTTCAAGAGGAACACACTGCACTGTCTGTAAATTATTCATTTCGTATCTAGCTCCTGTATTTTAATGTATTCAATTCTTTTTATCCTCACTTAGTATATTTTTGTTCTTTCATTCGTTCACTTGTATATTGTAATTTTCTTTTATCTCGTTTGTTACTTTATAAAGATTACGTTCTTTATGCCTAAGTCTGACTCCCTTTTATTGGGGTCACACCTTTCGTCACAATATCAAGGAAAATAATACCTGTATTCTCGCCTCTTTCACAGGCAAGAAGAATATCTTGCACTAATTTGATTGTCGAGAAAATGTGGTTCCAGCCTTTTCTGAAACCTAAACTGTAATCAGGAAGCAAGCTATTGACTTCTAAGAAATGCTGCAGTCGGTCGTTGATCATTCTTTCCAATATTTTGATGAGGCAAGAGGTGAGGGCAATAGCACGAAAGCTTGAGAGAGAATGAGCAGGCCTGTTGGGTTTAGAAATTGGATGAATTGAGAGAAATGGACGGAATGATGCCAGTGGTCCAAGTGATACATTCAAACTCTCAAGATGAACACTTAATTGCCCGTCCCCGAGTTTCCCAAATGTAGAGTTAACAAGTTTGTCTGGTCCCGGAGCAGTGCGTTTTGAACGAAAAGCAGCCATTAAGTCAGAAGTGGTAAATGGGTAGTCCCAATATGAGAGGAGGCATTGTGGAATAAAGGATGCTGGCAAGTGTTTGGCCAGGGCAATTTTCTTGATAAACCATGGCCAACGGTGAAAAGTAAAATTTCTTTACAAGATGCTTTCGGGTCTAAGAGGATACCGTCAGTGCTTCTTATAAGAGGGATGAGAGAAGGAGGGCATTTTTGAAAGAGTTTCAGAACTCTCTAGATGTTATTTGTGCTGTCTTTCTTAATAATATTTTTCCAATATACGAGGGTTGGGGCATAAGTTATGGCAACTATTTTCTTTTTTGTGAGAATTCGACCGTGGGTGGAAAATGCGACAAGGAATGGAGGAAATATTTTGCTCTTCATGGTTATTAAGGTAGTTGATATAACATTACAGCTTTCATGTTCCAGAATCATTATAGCACACATACCCATTCTAAGGGGCCTCAAAGTAGTCCCCTGAACGTTCACAGTATGCTGCCAACGATGTGACAGGCACCCATATCATCTGCTTCACCATTTCTCTCACCATGTGGAAATCTGGTCATCTCCTGTTGCACACTATTTGCAATGTCCATTTGTGTCCGAAGCTGTCTACCACGTAATGGTTCCTTACCATCCGTATAAGGTCAAAATCACATGGAGAAAAGACCGGAGAGTATTCGCGAGCGCGACGGCCTATAGCTGGCGCTTCGATCAACTGGCACCGCCCACAAAATGGCAACCGACTTGGGTACTGAAGACGACTTTCGACGGGCGCTGAAAACGAATAACATGTTCTCCATTGAATTTATCAAGCATTATAGACTATATTGGTGATCGAAAGCGGTGCCTAAAAGAAGGTGAGGCACTAGTAAATGGCCGACACTTTATCAGTTGTGGTGTTTTGGAGAGGAATTTGAGTCAATGCCGAATTTTGGCTCTTTGTCTTCCGACTACAAATATTCATGGCCAGCCACACGAAGTAGTGTTAACCATGACCAATCAAGAATTCACAGTGTCTTGCACATGTAAAGCTGGAAACTCTGGCCACTGCAAACACTGCATAGGACTTCTGATTTTTATCAATAGGTAAGTTTTCTTGCCATTTATTTTAATTACATATTTGCATAACATTGTATCTTCTTATTCAATTATTCACCAATGTTCATTTTACAATACAATAATTTTATTCGTATAGAACAGAGCCGACTTTCATCCTTTCGCACATCTTCAGTATTCATTGATAATTGATGTTATAAAGTTCTTACAATACAATTTTTTAAATTTTAAATAATATTTTTCCATCGTTAATTTTTTCCGGTTACATTGTTTTATTTTTTGAGATACGAGTTTGTGCTAATTATTATGCATTGTAATTTCGTTAATATGTATGATATTATCTTTTATTAATTTTTTAATTATATAGTTCTCGTAATCTTTAGTTTTTGCTTAATAATTCTTTTATTTTCTCTTCTTTTAGTATTTGGTTGAATAAGAAATTGCTATCTACTAATTCCATATTATTTAAAATTTTTTTTTTGTGAGTGAGTGATCAAAGAACACACAACAGATTTTTCACTTGATTTCAATCCAATCCAATATCTCTAGGATGAATTAAAAAAATGGGTGGTCCATCATATACAGCTACAACTAACTGTGTTGGAATGGCATAAAGCAAAAACAAAAGATTACGAGAACTATATAATTAAAAAATTAATAAAAGTTAATACCATACTTATTTATGAAATTACAAGATACAATATGATTTTTTGCTAATTATTATATCTCAAAAAATAAAACAATGTAACCGGAAAAACATTAACAATGGATATACAAATATTGTTTAAAATTTTAAAAATTGTATGTAAGAACTTTAAAACATCAGTTGTCAATGAATACTGAAGATGTCCGAAAGGACGAAAATCGGCTCTATTCTATACGAATAAAATTATTGTATTGTAAAATGGACATTGGCGAATAATTGAATATATAGTGTACAATACAACGCGAGTTGAATAGTGAATCTAATTGTATCTTCTTGTTGAGGATTTATATAAAATCTGTTTAGAAGAATAAAGTGAAGCACACAATGCTGATTTTAAAAATAATTATATACGTGATTTATATTGTGAAAACATATAAGCCAAGATTGTTCACTTTCTTATTTTAGAAATTCTCTCCAAGATTTGGATGACATCAGCTGCACCGACATGCAACAACAGTGGAGCCAAATGAAAAGGAAGGGGTTTTACAAGGCAACACGCATTGGAGAACTCTGTCATGTCAAGTGCAAAGGAGTTACAAAAAATCTTGGTGAGCCACAGAAGGAGTTCTTCCAGAAACGGCTGCTGCAGGCTGCACCAAATTCAGCCCTAGCAAAACATTACATTGGACGAGCTTCATTGGACGAAGGCTCAACAAGAGAAATTGTAACACATCCTGAAAAACAGCTTAGCACACCTGTAACTGAGGATGTGCACATTATGTTTCAACATTGTGAAGAGAGTTTGGGACACCTTAACCAGATTTTCATTCAGCATCCCTTTCCAAAGTCCTTGAAAACATTTTATGAAGAACATCTTCTGAAGTTTCAAGGAAGCTATGAACAATTGTGTGACGCCACTCATTGTCAGGACAATGATCTGTGGAAGAAAGAGCGGAAGTTGCGGGTAACAGGCTCTGTGTGCTATGAATTATATACATACTGTTCAAGCAAAAACCCAGACTGGAATAAAAAAATTTGTCGTTTATTAAAAACAAATTTTACAGGCAACAAATTCACAGAAATTGGGAAAAAATGTAAAGCATTAGCTCGTAGCTTGTACTGTGAAAAAAATCAGTGTGAAATAAAAACATTTGGGCTCATTACTTGCCAGAAAGCACCATGGCTTGCTTTCTCACCCGATGGTGTTGTTTTTGTAAATAATGTCCCCCGAAAATTGATAGAAATTAAAACAATTACTAAAGACAAGGGGCTTGAAGACAACATTGAATTTTTAATAAAAAAAGGAGAAAATTTGCATTTGAAGAAACAGCATCGATATTATGGACAGATTCAAATGGGATTGGCCCTACTTAACCTTAAAGTTTGTGATCTGATTGTTTTTCAAAGTAATGATAATACATTCCACATAAGTAATGTACCTATTGATAACGAATTTGTACATAATATGTTAACCAAAGTTTCATATGTTTACTTTGAACATGTATTGCCACTACTTACAACTTTTGTATGAAAATATATGTTTTTAGAATATGAAATAAAATGCCAGCAATAAAAACTTTTACATGTATGTGATTTACTTTGTATTTATTAGTTAATTTTCACATTGACCAATCAAAATTTATCATCTGCAAGTATTGGAGAAGATAAATTAACTAGCCACAGATGATTTTAAAAATATGGTCTACATATGGAAGCAGAGTCCATGAAAATTTCGTTGATAGTATTTTGAACAGTTTCATTCTCTGAATACATCTTTCAATATGCACTCTTGCTCTGGCAATATCTGCTGTTTCTATGGCTTCATTCTTGCTGAATTGTTTTTTTTGCTTGAGGAAAGGTGGTCGCACAATGCCAATTCGATGATGTGCACATACATCATCAATATGAAAACCCTTGTCCACCATCACCTTGTCAACATATGGTTCCAGTTTATCAATAAGACCAGATTCCTCAAAAATGATTTTGTCTGATGCTTTCCCACCATAAGCCTTGCTAACAAATGAAAACAACCCACCAGGAGTTGACCCATCCAGCACTTTGACTGTATTACACCCGTAGTAATGGGAGTAAGTTAATATTCGGCAGTTAAGACATCTTACTTTTTCTATTGGTACCTCGGTGCAATCTAGCACAACACGAGTCTGTTTGTAATTTTTGAAACTTGTAGGGAAATTATTTGCAATATCTTCTTTTGAAGGCCAAACGATTGCACATTCTAAAACTTGGCTGAGATGGCCAACCGTTTCCTCAAAAACAGACCTACATGTTGTGCGAGAAATACGGAATAAAACTGAAATGCCTGCTAAAGATAGAGCAGTTTTCAATTTTACCATAACCAAAATAATTTTGGATTCTGTCGTTAGTAGTCTGGATTTGTTTTCATGAACACTGTCAACACAACAAGCAATCTCTTTCAACAGATTATGTGTGGGAATGCCAGTGAAGGTGTTCAGATCTTGATCAGTTTTTATGAAATCTCTAAAGTTACAGAGATGGTGAAAATCACCATCTATATTGAACTGCACACTCTTATCTTCCACTGTTCTTTTGTTAACTTGTAATGAAGACTGAAGCTCGTTGAAAATTTCGGGTGTATAGTTGGTACTGCTCTCATTAGTTTCTGAGTGGCAGCATTCCGATGTAGATAAATATGCAACCATATCTGATGGAGCCTCTTGCTGCAGCGAATCATGTGATTGTTGCAATGGAGACGTCTTTTTGGCTACTTGTTTAGCAGCATCTGCAAATAGTAGTGTTACTAGTATGACTGATAGAGAAATTAAACGTTTAGATCAGTTTATAAATGAGTTAACATACCCAACTTTTTCTCATTTCGACGTTCAGCACGTTCCTTTCTACAGATTGCTGATGCAGATGGTGGTTTCCGATTGCTCAATTCGTGCCTACGCTGTGGAATATTTAGGGTTGGTACAGAATGTGGTTTCAGCCTGTGCACTTGTGTTGGAAGACCTACGATTACCCATCTATTTATTTAGTGGTTCAAGCGTTATTAACATCCATTTTATAATGTTTAAAGTCAGCAGTTCTTCTATTTTACATGGCTGGTATAAGTTTTGTAATAACTGTACAACACAATGATGATAAAGATATTACCTGGGTGATAATATTGCTCAGGATTGAAATGAAGGCTGCAAACGTACATTGAAGACGTTGCCCTTTTCCCCAGCTTTAAATGCACTTCCCAAATTTGTTTTAACGTCTTGTCCTCTGGGAATGAATGCAAAAATATTTTTTTTTCTTTTGAAAGCTTGGATTTGCAGCCAATAACACAGCAATATTTGTTGTTTGGCCTTCGTTGAGCAGGATCCGTTGCTGCAGGAGTACCCAAGACGGTCGCCATTTTGAATAGTTCCTTTAACGTACGCAAGAGGTCAGCCACTTTGACCGCGGTCGCGAATAGTGGGTATCCCAATTCTTACCAAAGCCTGCGGAGACCGGCTATATTGATATATGAGCATTGTTCAAATCGGGTTACATCCTTCCTGCACGGCAGTTGACTAAGAATTGATTTAACATTGTTCTCAATGCAACAAAAGGAAATCACAGAGCCATCTGGTGTTGTGGAAATATACTATGAATGAACGGTTTCCTCGAGACATATGACATTTTGTGATACCTTCCCTTAGCTATGAGAAAAAAAATAGTTGCCATGATTTATGCCACACAGGATCCTCACAATCAGGAATCCACCAGCAGGGCATCAGAGGAATAGATCTGTTAAGAGATGATTTATTTTGTAGCCTATTCTGGAAAACCTTGAGAAGATTGAAGATGTCAGGAGATCTTGTGGAAGGCAATTCCTGGATTTTTAGAAGATTAGGAGAACAGTGAGCAAAGGGAGGAAGAGCATGTGGGGACTTCAATAACGGAACTTTGAAAGAACGTTTTGGAATGTTGTTACAGTTAGAGAAATACGTAAACGGATAGGCTCATGATCACTCCCGAAGGTACCCGGAATAATTTCAAAATATGTTAAAAACGGGCAGTTTGGCGACGCCAGTGCTAAGTCCAAGTTAGAGGTGGGCCATTCTGGGCGTGAGGGAAGAAAAGTATGTTCAGGTGTAAAGAGGACCTTCAGATTGTGAAGAAGTAATAGATCCTCCAAGTAGCGGCCGTTCAGATTGTAGTTGACGCAGCCCCATGCCAGGCTTTTAGCGTTAAAATCCCCTATGGCAATGAAGGGAGAGGCAAGGGAACTAATTAAGTTACTCCACTTGACTTTGCTTAAGTATCCAGGAACGTAGATGCTGTAAATGTGTAACCAAAACCCCTGAAAGAAAACCACCAAGTCAATTATTGCCGTGTTTTCAAAATGTATTATCGAGTTAATGTAGTGCGGGACACGTGAGTTAACAGACACAAGGTTGCCACCACCGTGGCGGGGCCTGTTATTAACATAAGTTAAGGATTTTGGAAAATTTATTTTTGACTCTAAGTTAAGAAAAGTTTCACAAAGGGCAAGAATGTGAGATTTTTTTTTGAAGAATAGAGACATCTTCCCAGTTAGACATCAAGCCTCTAACATTCCAATGGAAGATGTCTAGATATCTATTATCAAATTATGACATTGGGGACGACGGAGGCGAGAAGGTCACGGCATCAAACCTCAATATCAGTGAGCCACGAAGGAGAGAAGGGCAAACGAGACTCCATGATTTTAAAAGTGTCCTCTATTACTTTGGGGTCGCATGTGTTTGAGGGGGTCTGCATCAATGTAGATATAAAAAATTTTAAAGTGCCTAGTTGGTTGACTGAGTGATTACCTAGATAATAGTTAAGATCTTAGGGTTACTTAAGATAATATTGTGGGGCGAAGCCATATCAGATGGGTCATTTTCAATATTTTCAACATTTTGCAAATCTACTGAATCTGCTGGGTTTACTGAAGGAAGAAAAGACTGTGGCTCCGAGCCCTGAGGTAAAAAAGCCTTAGGAGAAGAAGTAAGTTCATGGGTAGGAGACTGATAGACAGGTGAGTGATAGGAAAAGATAGGAGAAAGTTCATCTCTTTCGCAAGTAGAACAAGTAATATTAGAAGTACTTTTTATAACGTTGTCAGGGTTCAACACGCTCATATTAAGGTTATTAAGATTATCAGTGACGGGAGACGAAAGGGCATTGATCCGATTGCTTTGGGGAATGACACTGTTAGGATTACTTACAGTGGCATAGCAGCTATGGCCAGGGACTTCAGTTCCAAGTTCCATGTCCACAAGCCTCTTCGCTTTGTAATAAGACACAAACAAGGTGACCATTTTACCTATAATGAGGGCCTCATACTTAAATCTGCCACAGCCTCAGTAATAGGAAGAATGATTTTTGCTGCAGTTTGCGCAGATGAAGGCCAAGGAAGTTCAATTTTCTCTTTTATGGTCTGGAGAGAGACACTGGGAGCATGCAGGGGAATCGGTGCATCTATATTTAGTGTGCCCAAATTTGTGGCGCACAACACACTGCATGGGTCGGGGCAGAGGGCAGGAAACAGTGAAAACTTCGCTCTCAAATTTCATTTTATCAGGCGGGTTTGGAATATTGAAATAGATGAGGAGTTTCCCAAATAGAGCTCCAGCGAATGGATGGGCAAAGTGTTTAATATTTGTGATGTGACCACCTAGATCAGCAAAATTCTGGAGTTCGTTTAAGGTAACTGAACATCGAATACCGTAGATGAAGCCCACAGACGAAGTTAAAAATCTAGACACTTCGTAAGATAACTTGTAGAGACCAATGTCCGAGTACTTAAGACAATTCCTTGCTTGAATTTGGAGCTAAACTTACACGAAATTTGCCTGAGTTAAGTCTAGTTATTGGAGGGGCAACTCCAATTAATGAGGTCAAAATTCTATGGAAGAGGCCAGGAGAGAAAGAATCTGTTTGGGATACTGAGGTTATGCCGCAGTCCATCTCTGAGCTAGAAGAGACTTTGTTTATATTGGTGATCGAGATTAAAAGCCAGGGACGGGCTGCAGAATTAAGTTGATCAAGCACATTTGAAATGGTCGATTCAATAACGTTGGCTGGAGGCGTCGAGTGTGTCGATTGAGTTGTTTGGTCGACCACAGGGGGTTTCAGCTGCTAAAGGCTGGCTATGAGGAGGGTTGGTCGACTTGGGATCGAGGCCAGCACTTTTTCCATGCCTTTTCCAGAACTTTGATTTTTTGTTTTATCATTATTAGAATTCTTCTTAGGAACGTCTACCTTTTTATTTGATTTTTTAATTTTTCCTGGATTTAACTGGTTTAAAAGGAGGCGGAGATATGGAGATATCATTTATCAAGTCTTCAAACGAACCATCTGAGGGACTATCAGAGTTTTTTGCATGCTTTTCCGGGGGACATTCACCCCTCGGGGCTCTTTTCCCCTCCATCCTCCCTTCCGAGGAGGAGCGACGGCCATGGGAGGGGGGAAGGGGATCCCCCATCACGGCGAAGCTTAACCTTTTCCCAGCCAGCTATTTTCTTGAGAAAATGATTTTCTTACAGGGGGATAGAAAATATTTTTTAAAAAATTCAATAACTGATATACTGCTTTAAAATTTTATATTTGTGATCTTAAATATAATTGCTTTTGTTTAGTAAATTTTTTGATGGTTTAAAAGTAATGGTTTTTTTTAAACAATACATTAAAATGTATAATAATATTTTCTATTTTAAATACTTGGTTTTAAACCTTTTTTAAAAAATTACAAATGTAATAATTTCGAATTTGAAAATAGCCGAAATTTACAGAGAGATCTTTTCTAAATAATGCAAAAAACATTTTTTTAATATCTCTATTTGTTGTTTTTTTTAATGATTTTTTATATAATTGAATGTGCAATATTTTTACTTTTTTTTTTCGAAGATATATCTGCATGACAATAGCTAGAAAATCACATAATAGGATTTTAATCTCTTTCTTTGATAAAGCAATGAGGTGGCCTTATCTAACTTCCTTATATTCTGAGAAGGGAACAATCTCTAATGACGTCATCAAGAAACGATCTCTATAGCAATGTTTTTAATTTTTGTGAAATAACTTATGAATAAAATGTATATAACTTATGAAATAATTTACGAAAAAAAAATTAAAACATAAATAAAAGGAATCATTTTAATATAATTTAATCATTAAATGGTTCAATTGTGCCCTGGAATTTTTAAATAAATTCGTAATTTTAGATGTTGCTAAGGTTCTCCATACAAGAAACACAAGCTTTCTAAAATTTCGAATATTATTGATTATTAATAAATTTGGGGTATATAATTTATTTGCAATTAATTATAAAGCTTTCAAGAATTCAACAAATGCAGTTTGAAGTTTTTGTCGATAATACAAATTTTCTTATAAGCATTTTTTATAGTCATGATTTCACCCCCCCCTCCCCCTTTGACAACACATGTGGAAAATCATTTTTTTATTATATTTTCTCATTTAATTTTAAAATTTGAAGGGATATACTAGTAATAAAGTGCATCTGAAAAAATTTTTTAAAAAAATGAGCAATTTATCTGCAATAGAATTTCAGTTATATGCATTTAAATTTTGTAATGTGTTATATGGACCTGACATAGCTACAGATGGCCTGATTAGGCCACCTTCGCTGGGAAAAGTTTAAAGTACGAACGGGAACACAACGTTTGACTTCAGTTTGAACAGAGAGAAACCACGGAGAGAAAAAAGATGAAAGGACAGAGAAAATCCTTTTTTCTTTTATTTTGGAAGAGTCACCTTGAATTTTACTAAGTTTAGAACAAGAATATTGAATATAATTATCTTAGTGGAGGCCATGGCCTGATGGGCTTTCACTGAAACACAACTTCTGTGAAGTTAAGCAACATCAGGCACAGCTAGTCACTGGATGGGCGACCATCTGTGGCTCATGATCTTCACCTTCACCCTAATCTTCAACTTCTGTGGCTCATGATCTTCAACTTCTGCCTTAATCATCAGTAAGATGTTTGTTCAATGAAGCTGTTTTTTTGGCATTATCACTGTTGTCGCTGTAAACACGTATTCTTGTCTTTTCGCTAATAAATTTTTCGTAAACCTCTGAACTCTGTTGTTTTCTTTTGGTTTACGAATCCTGTTTCACAAATCCATTTTTGGTTTTTCCCCTGACGTTTAGAGCACTAGATGTAGAGAGTAGCAACAACTCCTGCCTCGGCGCCATTGTTGTGGCAAAAAGCAATCTTCCTAATGCTGCGATATAGGAAATCCATGATATACCGACTTGAATTTAAGTTTGTATAGGATAGAAATAAATACAAAAAGCATCTCAATGCCAGATTAATTTATTAACTTAATACATAAGTTATAGAATTGAAAATAAGAGTTATGTCTAATTGTGATATTTTAACGATTTCCATAAGGGAAAAATTAGCAACTAAAAATTAAAACTAGAGAGATGGAATGTATTGTTTTGTAGACTGATATGCCTAGCGTTATAATAGCGTTAGATATTATCGCTATTAACGCTAGACATATCAATCTAAAAAATCAATACATTCCATCCATTTAGTTGCTAATTTTTCCCTTATGGAAATAATTAAAATATCATAATTCTTAAATTAATTCAATTATCCTTTTTTTAAAATATGAATTAATTCGATTAATACTGAATTATATAATAATTAAATCTCGTTTGTAGATTTTTTTTTCACAGATATAAAGAAGGAAAAAGTGATTGTACAAATTAAATGGAATAATAACTTATTTGCTTAAAATTTTTATTAAAAATTATAATTTATGAGAATGCCAGTATATTGATGAATTTTTTTTCCGGATTTTTTTTTTTTATTATTTTTTTTTAATTTTATTAATTAATTGGATCCAATACGAAGAAAAATCTTTCGGGTAAACGGAGCAATGAGATGATTAAGAAATATTGTTTGCGGTATCTTGTATACTTTTTTCACCAGATATCTTCATGCACTCTTAATCATTTTTCAAGTTTGTAAATTAATTTGAAGACAATTACAGAAACAATAACAAATAGACAATTTTTACCTTTTGTTTCAAAATTAATATATGAATTCAATTCTGTAAATTTTTTTAAAGATTTAATTCCAGCCGATGAATCACCCTTTGTCAGATTCCTGTATCTTTTATTTATCTGAGGTACTTTTATTATTGAGCCTGCTAAATAATACAAAGACTGTTTTTCGAGTATATTAATGTGGATGTTGTTTGTTAAATTAATATTTTTATAAATGTTTCTAAATTCAAGTACAATACAGTTTTCTTCATCCTTTTATTATTATTATTATTATTATTATTATTATTATTATTATTATTATTATTATTATTATTTATTTATTTATTTATTTTACTTCTTCTTCTGCACTTAATAAATATGCAGGTTCAACTTTGTTTTCTTTAGACAGAAAATTTTTATATTTAATAAAATCTCGTAAGACCTCGGCATTCATAAAAAATCTTAAAATAAAAAACGAGCATGGAACTGAAATAGATGAATAGATGTATATTGCATTCAGAGCATGTAGCGAGGGGGGAGGGGCACCGGTGCTGTACAGAATACAGTAAGGGGGCAGAATTCTACTAAAGTACAGCAGTGGTTGAATGGCAAAATAAGCTAAACGAACGGCGAGCATAATTGCTTTTGCCACAACAATGGCTGCCATGGGCCTTGTGACTGCCCTTGAACCAATGAAAGATGAGCGGTATAAAACGATGTCGCTACTCTCTACATCTAATGCTCTACTGACATTACCCTGCCAGCGCCATCTATTGGCTGATTTTGGAACTTTTTTTTTCCTTCGCCAAACAACATTCCATTACCTCACAATTGTTCTGCTAAAATACCAGGTTATTCTGACGAGTAGTTTTCAAATTATCGATTTTTGAAATCGTAACTTTAATTATAACCACCCTGTATAATGAACTATACATTGTAAATACAGGGTAATTAAAGTCCTATGATGTATATTATATGCTAATTTCATTTGAAGTTCATTATATGACTTTTTATTTGAATTTATCGTCGCCAAAAAAATACAAATGTAACTTCTCAACATTTGAATTGCTTTGAAGTTAGTTTTCTGTTCTGATGAAATTCAAATGAAATTAGCATATAATATACATCACAGAACTTTAATTACCCTGTATTTACAATGTATAGTTCATTATATATTACATTATTTCACTTTTCACTTGTATCTCCAGTCGCCAAAAAAAAATACGATGTAACGAAATTTTAGGTGGGGGGGGGGGGGGTCCGGACAAAACCTCCAATTCCCATTGGAGAAAATTCTCCTACTGGATTGTTTACATCCATAATGTTTATTCTTTATTTATCTATTATATGTAGTGTTCAGTATGAGAAAAGCATTTATTTAAAAACAACATACAAAAATTAATTCAACATCCATCCCAAAGTTGGAGAGGGTTTTGTCCCGATGAAATTAGTGTAATATACATTAATTTTTTTGCATATACAGCACCAGTTCATTATACAATAAATTAATTCACTTTTTATTTGAATTTCTTGTCGCCAACATCTAATATAAAAATAACTCCTCCCAAAGTTCACTACTTCCAATAGAGGCCATCAATATTGATGGTCTCGGCTTCCAAACTGCTTCCAAACTAACTGTCCTGATGAAATTCACAACGAAATTACCATGTGTTTTATTCGTTTTATTTTTACACTTTATTTTTATTTATCATAAATTTCATTCTTTTCTGCCATTCGTTACTGACAGAAATTTTTTTTTTTTTGGCGACGGGAAATTCAAATGAAAAGTGAATTAATGTAATATATAATGAACTATACATGTAAATACAGGGTAATTAAAGTTCTGTGAGGTATATTAATGTGCTAATTTCATTTAAAGTCCATCAGAACAGAATGCCACTCTATCACATCGAAACATTGTTGAAGTTGCCCTTCTTGGGTTGAGAAGTTACATTCGTATTTTTATGGCGGCGGGAAATTCAAATGAAAAGTGAATTAATGTAATATATAATGAACTATACACTGTAAATATACGGTAATTAAACTTCTGTGATGTATTTTATACGCTAATTTCGTTTGAAGTTCATTATACGACTTTTAATTTGAATTTCTCGTCGCCAAAAAAAAAAATATACGAATGTAACTTCTCAACCCATGAAGGGCAACTTCAACATTGTTTTGAAGTGATAAAGTAGCGACGGGAAATTCAAATGAAAAGTGAATAAATGTAATAAATAATGAACTGTACATTGTATACAGAGTGTTTCATAATTGGCATCCCGTCTTTAGGTCCAAATAACGGCTCAAGGGGAACAGGTGGGGGAAAAATGAACATTGATTATTTGGTTTTGATGTCCCCTAGTTCAGAATAAAAACATTTTGCGTCCCTGGGAGTGAAGGGGTAAGTATTGAAACTTTTAATTTTGTAGGGGTTAGACCCCATGTGTTATTTAGAAAGTTGTAGAGCATCATGTAAAATGTGGGTTCAGCAAAAAACCCGGTGAAAAAATTTCATGCCCTGCCCCCTTTAAAGTGTGGGTAAAGTGAAAGGTATGGCTAGCCGATGTGGACAAAAACCATACTTATTAGAAAACAGTAGGGCCTACATTTGGAAAATTAATGAGAATGAATTAGTCGTTACCCTGAAAAGTTAATAAACTCGACCGGGCTTTTCCCCGCAGGAAAAACTGTACATGGGAAATGGGAAATGAGTTTTTCTTTTTTTGTCTATATTAGCTAGCCATACCTTTCACTATAGCCACTCGATAAAGCACAGGGGATGAGATTTTTTCACCGGATTATTTGCTAAACCCACATTTTACATGATGCTCTACAACTTTCTAAATAACACATGGGGCCTACCCCTACAAAATTAAAAATTTCAAAATTTACCCCTTCACCTCCAGGGACGCGAAATGTTTTTATTCTGAATTAGGGGACATTAAAACCAAATAATCAATATTCACTTTCCCCCATCTGTTCCCCTTGAGTCGTTATTTGGACCTAAAGACGGGACACCAATTATGAAACACCCTGTATACAGGAAAATTAAGTTACTTTAATATATATTAAGTGCTAATTTCGTTTGATTTTTATCAGGATAGAATGCAAGTGCATGACATTGAAGCAGTATCAGTTTTCTGAAATCGCTATTGTCATGATTGTACATAACAGAGCTGCTTGTTAACCATACAAAACTATTGCTGATGATAATGATGAAAATAAAGAAAATGAAGAAGAATGTTTTAATCTTCAAGAAGAATATTTGACTCTTGAAGGTTTCTCTTAAATTAAGCCAATTCGTTTTACTTGTTTATCATGGGGGGGGGGAGGGGCACTTAACTATCGCTGCGGCGTAACTACCGTTTTTTTTTTGTTTTTTTTTAAATAATACATTTTTATCAATGTGACTTATCCAGAGCTGCGGCGTTATTACCGTAAATTACGGTACTTATTAATGTAGTATATATATAGTTCTATCTGGAGTTTGTGTTTTCTGGAAATAAACATTTTCAAGTTATAGTGTGCACTCTTTTCTTAGATAGATGGTATATCAATTTTTAACCAAAACCTTTGAATATACCCTAACTTATTAAAATTTACACTGTTCCATCCCTTTTTTCTGTCTCTCACTACTGTATTTAGCTATCAGTGTATTATATTTTTTGTTATAAAAAAGAATATTATTTTCGTAAGCTTATATTAGCTTCAAAAAATGACCAGTTGTTGAGAACTTTCCTGAAAATAATTTCTGCTCTTCTCTTTCAGGTTGCCACATATTCTCTGATGCAGGAAATCACGCATCCATGATTCAAGGAATTCGGAATAGTGGTGCTCCTAAGCACATTTTCAGACATAATGATCCACTACATTTAGAAAAATTGTTACGTGAACTTGATATTAATGTACCAAAAATTGTGGCTTTTGAAACTGTACATTCAATGACAGGTAGGTTTCTGTTAGAAGTTCATTATTAACTTAAAATGATATTTAATTCAAACATAATTTTATATTTTTAATTTAAACTACCACTGTATTTGATTGATGTATAGTGCTCGATTTTATTATACTTTTCCCAGATATTTTATTAACTGGGAATAGAAAATATTTTTTTTTAAATTCAATAACTGATTTATTGCTTTAAATTTTTATATTTGTGATCATGAATATAATTGCTTTTGATTAGAAATTTTTTTGATCGATTAAAAGTAATGTTTTTTTTTTTTTTTAAACAATACATTAAAATGTATAATAATATTTTCTATTTGAAATACTTGGTTTTAATCCCTTTTTAAAAAATTACAAATGTAATAATTTCGAATTTGAAAATAGACAAAATTTAGGGAGAAATCTTCTAAATAATGCAAAAAAATTTTTTTTATTATCTCTGTTAGTTTTTGTTTTTTTTTTTTAACAATTTTTTATAAAAACTGAATGTGCAATATTTTTACTTTTTTTTCCGAAGATATACGTAATTTGTTGTTAAATGGGCCACACCTGCATGACAATAGCTAGAAAATCACATAATAGGAATTTAATCTCTTTCTCAGCCAGCCATTTGATAAAGCAATGACGTGGCCTTATCTAACTTCCTTGTATTCTGATAGGGAACAATCTCTAATGACATCATCAAGAAATGATCTCCATAGCAATGGTTTTATTTTTTTGAAATAACTTATGAATAAAATATAATTTACGAGAAAAAAAAATTAAATTATGAATATTCTCGATTATTAATAAATTTGGGGTATATAATTTATTTGCAATTAATTATGAAGCTTTCAAGAATTCAACAAATGCAGTTTGAAGTTTTTGTCGATAATAGAAAATTTCTTATAAGCCTTTTTTATAGTCATGATTTCACCCCTCCCCCTCCTCCTTTGACAACACCTGTGGAAAATCATTTTTTTATTATATTTTACATTTAATTTTAAGGGATATACTAGTAATAAAGTGCATCTGAAGAAAAATAAAAAAAAAATGAGCAATTTATCTGTAATAGAATTTCAGTTATATGCATTTAAATTTTGTAATGTGTTATATGGAACTGTCATAGCTACTACTGGCCAGGTCACTGGGAAAAGGTTAATTTACACCCATTTTTCTTTCCATTTAATTTATGTTAAAAAAATTATCCCTCCCGATGCTGACTTATACAGGCTGTTCTTCAATGGAACTGACAAACTTCATTAACACGTGAGCTTGATTATTTTAAACAAAAAAGTTATTTACTTTTTCAGGCTTCCTGTTTGAGATAATAGACTGAAATGTAATTTCATGCAAACAAGTTTAGTAAGCAGTTTGAAGAGTATGTGTTTTGTCATTGTTTTGATTCTGACACCCATTAGAATTCCATGTGGAGGTGGATTTTTGTAGTCACAAAAGAAGCGAGAAATACAATATCACTTATTATAAGTATTAATTAAGTATATGCTCTAAATTTTGCTAGTTCTTCATGGTATGAGGTAATTGGAGGAAAGAGTTATATAATGTGTATGAGAAGAGTACTTTGAACAACATTTGTTTTGATATTGAAAGAAAAATTAGTTAAGGCATAGTTATCCAATGATATAAGGGTTTTAGCATCAAAATGTTACGAACAGGAGCGGTTCGTGACTATAATAACTGGAGGGGCACAAATTTTTCAAATACAATGGCTGCTAAAATCCTAGGCCTTTTCGTTCAAAAGTTATAGCTCAGGGGCCTCTGCTGCGGCTTCAGAGGCCTATATCAGTTTCCTTGTATATTGTCTATATTTTTTTAGTAACGCACTGTAAAAATACAAAATTTCAGGTTCGTAGGCCTTTTTGTTCAAAAGTTATAGCTTGATTTGTATTTGGAGCCTTGCTGCCCTGGCGGGGCTCTAGAGGCTTAAATCAGTTTTCTTGTATATTGGTTTTATTATTTTAGAATCACACAACAAATTTACGAAATTTTAGGCCTCTTTGTTTAAAAGATAAAAAGGAACCATGAAATTCATACAAGTGACCCTTGAGGGGCCCCGGGCCACCCTAGAGGATTCACTAAATTTTTCGTACCATCCTCTGTATAGGGCCTACATGAGTACAAAATTTCAAGCCTTTCGGTCAATCCTTTCAAAAGTTATGGCATGTGACATTCACACATACATACGGTAACGGTCCTGTCATCCAGTGTTATGACCTCCAAGGCCTCGTTGGGAATCTGTATCAGTCCCTGTCTTCCAGTTGACCAATCCGCAACGTAACCCCGCCTACTTGTTTTCTTTGAGTAGCCTCTGCAACGAGTTAACGATTATCCCTGAGCTCAGAAAGGTGGAGAGGAATAAACAAAGATGTAGAGCCACAGGTCTTCGAGCCTTTCGACGTCACTATCATGCGTTGGGGTGGTATCCTAGTCTCGCCCCCATTCCCACTTGCGCCCACTTCAATTAAAGAAACAAAACATACACCTCAGATCTCGTACAAATAACCCTGAGGGTTGACATGTTTATTCGTAACACGTATAGCCGTACAATTCATAATGGGCAAAATGCAACTTAATTTCACTCTTTCATAACCTTACGCTATTACAATGAGGCGTGGGTTTGTGTAGGGGGGGGGGGGTAAATAAAAGGAAAGGAATCACTGATTAACCGTCTTACGCCACGCCATTTTTTGAACGAAAAAGTGATTTCTGTGATCACTCGGGGAAACTTTTTTTTTGTAAATTATTAAATGAACCTTATGGACTGAAAATTTTTGTAATATATTAGAGATGTTTGTTAATTTATAGCATTTATTTCATTTACATATTATATATTTCAATTTTTTTTTAAAATTAATAGAAATCATTAAATAATGTCACAGAAATGAAATATGCAGTTTAAAAATTTTTTCAGAATTTATACATGAAGGTTCATGAAAAATGAAAATAGTCATATTTTAGTTGGTTTTATTCATGACAGAAGGGTGAAGAAATTTTTAAAATACGTTTGTAAGTTATGTTTCTATGAATTTTCATTTGAATTTATGTCTAATTGTAATTTGAGCTCGCTAACGTAAAGACGTCATTTGATGCTATCGCGTGCGTTAACCACATGACTAGCTCCCCTTATTACGAGCGACGGTGCAAAGTTCAATTTTCCTTTGTTTTCTCTAATGAAGGTGAGGACGTAATGCAATGGTGCAGCCAAAAGTGACGTAGCAACAGGGGGGAGGACGATTACAAGGGCTCAGTTTTTTATTGAAATACTATAATATTTTCTAATTCCATTTAAAAATAATTAAGACAACGAAAGCAGGAGTATCCTCTGCTTTGGTTTGAAATGGTTTTTCCCGTTCCTGACTGCGGTTTTGTGTAATGGAAGTGTCAGTGCATGCGAAATATGAAAATTTTCTCCTTTTTGCTTCAGTGCTCTGAGTAAGTCTAAATGTCATTTTTTATTACACTGATAAATATTTCTGCTTATTGCTAGAAAATAAATATACGCAAGAAATTAAATATATAAAAATAAATATGAGGGTTAGGGGCATAAGTCATGGCAACTATTTTTTTTCTTGTAGATATGTGAACGGATCACAAACGTATATGTGTCGTGTGGAAGTTCTGCAGGCGTAGTGTGTATGCAGAACAACAGATGGCTCTGTGATAGCTTGTAGTAGTGCAGCGAGGGCTGTGAAATCAGTCAGTTGGTGAGTGTCGTGCGAGATGGAAGTAACCCGTGTCTAGCAGCGCACTTACATCAAAATAGCCATTCTCCGAGGGAGAAATGCGATGGAATGTCACAGTGAATTAGTGGAAGCCCTTGGGAATAATGCCCTACCATACTGTGATATTTTAAGTAAATGTATATTAAAATATTTAAATTGTCTAGAAATCTTATGTGGATAATGCAGATGATAAACTTGAGAATAAAATGAAACTCTTTTTCCACAACGAAACAGGAAATGAACAAAAAGAAAAAGACCGAAAATAAAATGAAAAAATACAACCTGAGTCTGT
>JAHWFO010062738.1:0-13878 GCA_023313115.1 Rhysida immarginata | reverse complement strand
TACAATAAAGGCCCAGTAAATTATAACAATTATTTGATGAATAAAAATAAAAAACAAGAAAAGAAAACTAACTCTGTCCCTAAAGGACGTGGGAGGTAAAGATTCTAAACACGATCGAGGTCAGTTAACAACGAGAGACCAAGCAAGTTCCCGGCTTGGGATAGGCTTCTAACCGCATAGTAAAGGCTGCTAGGGGATACATAAGAATAGGGTACTTACGATTTCGAAGCTCTGGGAGCGAAGACTCGAAGACACACATTCGGCATACGTCCAGTCAGGAAAACACAATCCACGATGCCGCTGATTCGAAAGACCCGCCTTATATATCCCCCTAGCATTACCCATAATTCCATGCGCGAAATCACGCTCCTGATTGGCTGCCTGCCATTCCGATCTCCTCGCCCCCTGGTGGTTAAAATCCAAACTAGTCACAACTGTTCCGGATTTTCTACTGGCGACTTGGAGTCTCCTATCTTCATTCACGGGCGTTGATGTACAAACCACGTGGGAAGGGGGGGCAGACGCAGAAGTTACAAAACATTGTAATTGACGAATGTCACAATACCGTATAGTAGCATGGTGGGTAGGAAAGTTTCAGCAAGGACGTGTGTCAACCAGTGATGAGCAACCGTGAAGGCCATATTGCCCTGCATACTACCGTAATAAATTAGTGTGTTGCGATATTTCAGTGCTATTCATTGTCCACTTCACTTGTTTAATTTGCATGCAATCGTTCCGTACCAAGAAGAAATTACAAGCGCACACTGCAGCTGTTCATCAAAGTCCCTCATACTCAACTCTCCATGAGCCTTTGTCATCAACCTCAGTATTACCGCAGGGCATTAACGAGCAGCAGATGTCAAGCTCGACCTCGTTTCTTCCTTCTCATCCTCCTTCATCTTCATCCTCCTCAAAAGACATTATCCTTGACAATGTGCCATCGATCTCCAGACAAATTCTCCAAAGCTTATCACCAAGTGCTCCCTCCTCTCCTCCCCCAACTAAAGGAACAACAATCAGTTCAACAGATAATGACGTCCCTTCTTTCCAACAACATGTAACAGCTCATAGGAATTTATTTCACCATTATTCTTATACGTATAAGCACGATACGACTGATATTTACACGTATTTTCAAGAAATAAGAAAAAGTATAGAAAACGTTTTTGAAACTGTGATGATGAATCTCGATCAAGTTAAGTTTTTGATTTGTTTAGCAGTTACATTGGAGAAAAAATCTGAGGAAACGATTGAATCGATGCCATTATACTTGTGTTTGGGAACAAGATTGGTTTTATTAAAAACAGAAATTTCATCGACTATCGACGATGTGATAGAAAATTTGGTGAACAAATTCGATAAGTTTCAAAAAAATGGATCTGGATGGACTATCTCATCCATTGATAAATGCAACGTGCATTTTGGAAAATATCGTCCGTTGTCTGGAGGGTGTAAATTTAAGCTTGACAAATTATTAAAAAGTAAGAAAAATAAGAAAGCATTGCTCAATGTGGAAACTGACAACAATTCTTGTTTTATATTTTCTGTCTTGGCTGCATTGCATCGTGATGCTAAACGGAGTGATGATGAATATTACATGCAGTTTATGAAAGAACTCAATTTAAACGGAGTGTCATTCCCTACTCCGATTATATACATTCCAAAATTTGAAAAACAAAACGATCTCTCTGTAAACGTGTACGGATATGAAAAAAAAACATTCTTTCCTTTATACATATCAAAATCGTCATGAAACGGAAAGTTAATTTATTGCTGCTTGAAAACCGTCATTATTGTGCCATTCTGGATTTTCGTCGTTTAGTCAGGATGGGTGACAAAAACCGTGATGTTTGTCGCTACTGTTTGTCTATGTTTTGCGTAAAAGCAAGGTTAGAAGAACATGAGAAAGACTGTCAATTGAATAAACCTCAACGTATAGAGATGCCTAAAAATCCGAAAATGACATTTAGTCGTTATGATTATCAATTGAAGGTACCATACATTGTGTATGGTGATTTTGAATGTATTTTGCCAAAGGAACAAACATGTGTTCCTTCAAACAAATATAGTTTCTTACAACAAACTCAGCATCACATTCCTTGTGGTTACTGTTATATCATCTTGGATCACGAAGGGAACGTGTTCAAAAATAAGCTTTATAGGGGAGAAGACTGCATAGAGCACTTTTTTAAAAACATAGAAAATGATTACGAAGAAATACAAACAAAAGTAGCAACATCAGAGCCAATGAAATTAAATTTAGAAATTCATGATCATTTCAAATCTGCAACTCATTGTCACATATGTGAAAAGATCTTTCTACCCTCTGAAAAAAAAGTACGTGATCACTGTCACGTCACTGGAATCTATCGCGGAGCAGCACATCAGAAATACAATTTGCTTTACAAACCTAAGAAGACGCTGCCTATTTTCTTTCATAATCTTAAATCATATGATTCACATTTCATTGTGCACGCATTGGCTTATTTCGGTGATTCGAATATTCAAGTTGTCCCGCAAAACACTGAACGATACATAGCAATACAAATTAAACATCTTCGTTTTTCGGACAGTTGTCAGTTTCTGTCTGCTAGTTTAGACACATTAGTGCAATCCAATGACAGATTTCCTTTGTTAGAAAGTTTGTTTTCAGAAAATCATGAGATATTAAAGCGAAAAGGAATTTACCCTTATGAATATACACTGATTGGAAGGAAGTAATTGTACACTTTCGATTTTAGACTTTTTGTCAAATATCTAGAAAAATACTTGACGAATTTTTCTGAAATTTCAGGGGTGTAAAAAGGATGTTACATCTCATATATTTCAGCGAAGGTTTTCTCCCGAAGGCAAATAGGGGACCAGCAAAGAAGTGAACCAAAATAATAATGTTTGGAATCACCCTGTAAAAAATCAGGCTTGAAATGCATTGCAGCTGTAGCATATGCTTAAGAGGCTTGTTTTACTTTTCTGTGTTCATTTGTATGAGAATAGCACGTATATTCATGGAGATATAAAGGTTTCTTTAAAAAGGTCGAAATGTTTTTGTAAGTTTTTTGTTTATAACACGCAGAATTTTCAACCCAATGCATTGCCATTTTCAGGAAAATTGACAAACTACAGTACAGACAACACCCTGCAATCAGAATAGAAAAATATTAAATATTTGATGAAATATGAGCATTTTTACTAATTAATGTTTAACTGCGCATGCGCATGCGTTATCAAATTGTCTTTTGCATAATTTATTAGCCAAATGTATAGAGCTACTTTTATAAAAAGCCCAGGCAAATATCTTGAAAATTCAGAAAGATATCGTCGATAGAATGAGTTGAATTTCAGTTGCTCTCAAAAAACGATAAGGGGTTTTCTCCGAATTTTTATTTTTAGATCGGGCACCAGTATCAACTTCTTCTCCTTACGCTGACATGAAAAAATATTGACTTCATATTGACTTCATATCAGCATAAGAAGAAGAAGTTGATGTTGGTGTCCGATCCAAAAATAAAAGTTTGGAGAAAGCTCCTTATGGTTTTGTTTATGTTTGAGAGCAACTGAAATTCAACTCATTCTATCGGCGATATCTTAATCAATTTTTATGATATTTGCTTGCGTTTTTTACAAGAGTAGCTCTATACATTTGGCTAATCAATTATGCAAAAGACAATTTGGTAACGCATGCGCAGTTAAACAATATTTAGTAAAATGCTCATATTTCATGAAATATTTAATATTTTTCCATTCTGATTGCAGGGTGTTGTCTGTACTGTAGTTTGTCAAGTTTCCTGAAAATGACATTGCATTGGGTTGAAAATCCTGCGTGTTATAAACAAAAAACTTACAAAAACATTTCAACCTTTTTAAAGAAACCTTTATATCTCCATGAATATACGTGCTATTCTCATACAAATGAACACAGAAAAGTAAAATAAACCTCTTAAGCATATGCTACAGCTACAATGCATTTCAAGCATTATTTTTTACATGGTGATTCCAAACATTATTTTTTTGGTTCACTTCTTTGCTAGTCCCCTATTTGCCTTCGGGAGAAAACCTTCACTGAAATATAGAGATGTACCATCCTTTTTACAACCCTGAAATTTCAGGAAAATTCGTCAAGTATTTTTCTAGATATTTGACAAAAAGTCTAAAATTAAATTCTATTCAACAGGTTATTAAATTCTGCACGAGTGGAAATCGCTTGTTAAAACTTACATCAAAACCGTCATTAGATTACTTTGAAGTTATCAAAGAGGACTTGATGCTCTTTAAAATGCATCGTCATCGTGTTGTGTTAAATCGTCCCTTGTATATCGGAAGAGCAGTTTTAGATCTATCAAAGCTCACGATGTATGAATTTCACTATGATCATTTTAAAAAGATTTATGGAGATAAATGTCAACTTCTATTCTCGGACACTGACAGTTTATTATATCAAATTTTCACAAAAGATCTTTATGATGAATTAAATAATCATCTAAGCTATTTCGACACCAGCAATTATCCCGTTGATCACAAGTTATATTCAACTGAAAACAAGCAAGTGCCTGGAAAATTTAAAGACGAAACAGCAGGGAACGTGATCACAGAATTCATCAGATTAAAGGCGAAAATGTATTGCTTTCGTTACGGAAATACAATTAAAAAAACGAGTAAAGGTTTCAAAAGAAACATGCTTAAGAAAGACATACATTACAACCATTATTTGCGCTGTTTTAAAGATAAAGCATCTTTTCATTCTTCTTCATCAGTTATTCGAAGTTTTAAGCACTTGCTTTACACATGTAAACAAAATAAGCTTTGCTTGTCGGCATACGACGATAAAAGATACATTTTAAATGACGCAATTCATTCTCTTCCTTATGGTCATTATTTGATAAGAAACAAACAATTACATATGTCCTGATTGATCATTAACTTGTAAGAATTAATTTTTGTAATTAAATGATTTTTTTTATTTATTTATTTTTTTTTTTTATTTATTTCTTAAAATATTTTGAAATTTAAAAATGGAACTTGTATAAAATTTAAAAAATTAATGCTTAATGAATTAATTGTAAGAAATTTTAAATTGTAAAATAAACAGGTGAATTTAAAAAATCATCCATGACTATTTATTGTATTTTAATTACCCGTAATTTACGGTAGTAACGCTGCGGCTTATCTAATAAAAAAGTTATAAAAAATGCCTGTGCGGCCTAACTACCGTTGCGGCCTAACTACCGTTTTTTTTCCAAACAGCATGACAACAACGATTTCAGAAAACTGATACTGCTTTGAAGTGATGCAGTTGCATTCCGTCCTGATGAAAATCAAACGAAATTCGCGCATAATATACATTACAGTACCTTAATTTTCCTGTATATACAATGTACACTTCATTATTTATTACATTTATTCGCTTTTCATTTGAATTCCCCACTGCCCGTCGCCATTTTAACAAATCGAAACATAGTTGTACTTCATGAATTGAGAAGGTACATTCGTATTTTTTTTGGCGCCGGAAATTCAAATGAAAAGTTGCATAATGAACTTCAGACGAAATTAGCGTATAATATACATCGCAGAACTTTAATTACCCTGTATTTACAATGTATAGTTCATTATATATTACAATATTTCACTTTTCATCTGAATTTCCCGTCGCCAATAAAATACGAATGTAAGTTTTCAAATACGAAGGCCAACAAATATGTTGTAAAGTGGCATTCTGTTCATATTTCACTTTTCATTCCGATCCCACCTCGAAGTATGTTCTAAATGTTTATAGTTTTGTAATGAATCTGAAGGCACAAAACACGTTTTTTTTAGGATAAAAAGTCGTATTATGAACTTCAAACGAAATTAGCGTATAATATACATGACAGAACTTTAATTACCGTGTAGTTCATAAATGTAAAATCTCCGACAGTAATGGCGCGGCGGCCGATACGCTCCCCCACCACCACACAAGCAATCGGTAATCTAAAAACAGTTTTTTTATATGGCATATATGCTTCAATAAAAGTAATACGCATTTCAGTGGGGGAAAATTTTTAATTTCGTACATATAATATATTTTTGCATACATTTCCTCCAGCGTCGAATACATTATTGGCCGTCGATTGTGTCCTAACTGCCTTGCTACTGCACAATTGCTCTTAAGCTTTTCAATCTTGGCTGTTAGTTTAAAAGCTGCTGTATAGCTTGCACGTCGCTTTGGCGAATTTGAAACATACTCTGCTCATGGTGAAGATAAACTCCACCGTGCTCTTGCTTATAATAATAATAATAATAATAATAATAATAATAATAATAATAATAATAATAATAAAATACTGGTGTTTCTAACACCTCTCAAGCGCTCTCATGACCGTTTAGCCCCGCGCGCGCGCTCGTGAAACCTTTTGATTGTCAGCCCCGAGCATCGAGATAAAAAGTCCGATCAGTAAATAAGAGCAAGAGCGTACCTTCATCTGTTCTTGATAAGAGTTAACTGCCACAGAAACTCGTTATGCTTTTAAACTTTGTTTTACGCGTAATTATTTATTTTCCTATATTATAATCTGGTGGGGATTTATTAGATTTCAATGCATTTATTTTTTTATGAAAAAAATATGAGCGTTAAAAATGCAAAAAATCTACGAGAAACCTAACGAAACTTTAAAGAAAATTCGAAACCTAAGAGAAAGAACTTTAAAAAATAAAAAATGTAAAACAATCTTCGCTTTTATTTTCAGCTTCTTCGCCCCTACCGTGTATCCAGCTATCAGAAATTTTAATTAAAAAACACAAAAGAAATACGCTAACAGGCAACTTGTTCTCCTTAAAGACCAATTTCGTTTCCCGTTTTCACTATATCCGTGTGTGTGCGCGCCAATCATAAACTGGCTGCGGGAGTTGGCCGTTGTGTAGTGGGAGTATGAGTTGCCGTCACCTAAAAGTGAAGATTTATCCTAAAAAAAAACGTGTATCCTGACGTGTTTTGTGCCTTCAGATTCATTACAAAACTATAAACACATTTAGAACATTCTTCGAAGTGGGATCGGAATGAAAAGTAAAATATGAACAGAATGCCACTTTACAACATATTTGTTGGCCTTCGTATTTGAAAACTTACATTCGTATTTTATTGGCGACGTGAAATATTGTAATATATAATGAACTATACATTGTAAATACAGGGTAATTAAAGTTCTGCGGTGTATATTATACGCTAATTTTGTCTGAAATTCATTATGCAACTTTTCATTTGAATTTCCGGCGCCAAAAAAAAAATACGAATGTACCTTCTCAATCCATGAAGTACAACTGTGTTTCGATTTGTGAAAATGGCGACGGGCAGTGGGGAATTCAAATGAAAAGCGAATAAATGTAAAAAATAATGAAGTGTACATTGTATATACAGGAAATTAAGGTACTGTAATGTATATTATGCGCTAATTTCGTTTGATTATTAAAAGGGGGAGGGGGGTGCGGCCTAACTACCGTTGCGGCCTAACTACCGTTTTTTTTTCTAAAATGATACGTTCTTATCGGTGCGGCCTAACTACCGCTGCGGCGTTATTACCGTAAATTACGGTAAATAAACGCTTTGCAAAAATCGTATTTTTTCATAAATATTTATCATTGAGGGAAAAAAAAAAAGGATTGGAGCACCATCTAGTAGCAGATACGTAACTAAAACGTCAGCTAATCATTATTATGAAAAAGAAAAGTTGCAAATTAACTATTCAAGCTAAATTGCATGTAATTAATAGGATCATCATTAATTCTCGTCTTTAAATAAAAACATCTGATTATATCGATTTTGAAGATGATGGGATGTATTAACAGTTCATCGATTTTGAAGATGATGAGTGTGATGGAATACGAAACTAAAAACAACTAATCATATCGATTTTGAAGATGATGGGGAGTGACTGAATACGAAACTAAAAACTTATTTTTCATAAATATTTATCATTGGGAAAAGTAAATCTGGTGACAGAATACGAAACTAAAAAACAGAGTACGAAACTAAAAACATCTAATCATTATCGATTTTGAAGATGATGGGAGGTGATGGAATACGAAACTAAAAACGAAATCTAATAGTAACTATGATAACAAAGAGTTGCTAATTAAATATTCATGCCTAATAACATGTAATTAATAGTTTGGATGATTATAATCATCGATAATTCATAATTTTTCATTAATATTTACCAGTATCTCATTGGTATTTATGATTTTGATAACAAACTCGATAAATATGCATGAAATCTCATTAAAAATCACTATACTTCATTAATATTTACGCTGATTGGACATTAATAGTCACGGTGATTGGTTTTATTGATTTTATTGACAGCTGAAAGTATTGACAGCTCATCGATTCTATCTGGTCAGATATTAACTACTTGTACACTATCTAGCCAAACGTAATCGGGAACTTTTGGTTTTAGACGACAAAACGTCTAAAATCTAAAGTTTTATTGCAAATAAATGTAGAAATGTTAAAATGCATGTCACTGAATGTTTCTAGTCTTTGTTCAAAATTATATAAAGTTTAAATTCACCGAAATTCAATTTATTTTGGGACATTTCCCCCATTAAAATCATTGGAAGTTTATAGGGAAAGCCTTCCCACTCACACATCGATAAAAAAAAACAAACAAAAAACAGAACATCAAATTTCTTAATGAAAAATCAAGTAAACTTTATTCAGTGTAACACTTTTCATAACTTCACTGCATAAGCTTTGGTTCGAGGCAGTTTGCAATCTTTGGAAGAAATTAGTTTCGTATTACGGTAGGTGTTGGCGACGAGAAATTCAAATAAAAAGTGAATTAATTTACTGTATAATGAACTGCACACTGAATATGCAAGGTCATTAATGTATAATACACGGTAAATTTGTGTGAATATCATCAGCACAGAAAGCGATTTCGACAAAATTCCAACTTCGTCGAGGCAATTTGGAAGTTTATAGCCCTAAAATCGACAGTTTTATTACAAATAAATGTAGAAATGTAAAAATGCATGTGACTGAATTTTCTTGTCTTTGTTCAAAATTATATAAAGTTTAAATTCACCAAAATTCAATTTATTTTTGGGACATTTCCCCCGTTAAAATCATTGGAAGTTTATAGCCCTAAATTGGTAGGGAGAGCTTTCCCACTCACACATCGACAAAAAAAAACAAAAAAAACAACAGAACATCAATTTATCTTTATTCAGCTTAACATTTTTCATAACTTCACTGCATAAGCTTTCTTTATCTTGTAGGCTTTGGTTCGAGGCAGTTTGCAAGTATAGCAATCTTTGGAAGAAGTTATAGTTTCATATTATAGTAGCTGTTGGCGACGACAAATTCGAATAAAAAATAGTGAATTAATTTACTGTATAATGAACTGGACATTGAATATGCAATGCAATTAATGTAAAATACACGGTAAATTCGTGTAAAAATGCAAAATAGGAACGAAAAATTTGAAAATTACAAATAATATTCCATCAAGATAGATTTTTTTTTTTTTTTGCTGCTGATGGTCAGGGAAAATGATGTCATCAACCGTTAGTTTGAGGCCTATATTGATAGGGAAAGCTTTCCCACTCACACATCGACAAAAAAAAATAACAGAACATCAAATTTCTTAATGAAAAATCATGTAAACTTTATTCAGTTTTAACATTTTTCATACTTGACTGCATAAGTTTTCTTGTAGGCTTTGGTTCGACGCAGTTTGGAATTGGCGATCTTTGGGAGAACTTTTTTCGTATTAGATGTTAGCGACGAGAAATTCAAATATAAAGTTAATTAATTTATTGTATTATGAACTGGTCACTGTATATGCAATATAATTAATATATATTACACTGTAATTTCATCAGGACAAAACCTCTTTCAGCCGCAATCAGTTGTTGCAGGGCTGATACTTATCCTTTTGTATAATACGATCCAACAAATTTAAGTGCTTTTTTAGGCCAAAATTATTCGCATTTTAGTAGAGGATTTACGGTATTTCAAACAGAACAGAACATTCGCACCAATAGCACAGTCTTTCATTCTTAACTAATTGTGATCATTTCGAAAACATAATTTAATAAAAATATTGCTTTATCATTCCGTTATTTACTGCGAGCATTAGACGGCATATATCACTGTCATCGATCGCCCGCTTGAAAGCAGTCGCTCTCACAAAGTTGTTTGTAATCATCAGGTTGACGACTTTCATGGCATCGTGATTTGTAGACAGCTACTTGCTTTCGTCGCAATAAACAAACACACTCTTAATTAACTACAAGAATTTCATATCTTTTTTTCTTTCCATGTGCATTTTTTTAAAGTTTCGTTTATTTATCTTTCTGATTAAGTTTTCTCTCATCCATTAAAATTAAGTATAATTTTAGTGTCTTAATTCAATAAATGCAGTTATTTTTTTAATTTTCCATAAGTGTTTTCATTAGCATACGAAGAATTTTATTGATGATTATACTTTAATTAACTTTTAGAGAATAAAAATTAAATAAATGTTTTTATTAGCATTCGAAGAATTTTTATTGTCGATCTTATTTTAATTAATTTTTAGAAAGTAAAGAGTTGTTTAGTTAATTAACCATCAGAATTTCAGGGTTTTTTTCCATCAATATATAAAAATGAAGAAAATTTGTATTTATAAAGTTTTGTTTTTATATTTAATTATGTTTTTTTCCCAACACTCCAGTGTGTTGTTTAGTTTTGTTTTATTTTCTGATTACATTTTCTCTCTCTTGAGGCCAGTCCATCCTCTTCTTTTTTATCAAGACCTCGTGTTTCTGAGGTAATTTTTCTTGAAATTTTTTAAAGTCTGTTACATACTCATAAGGATAAAGTCCTTTTCGTTTTAACAATTGACAGTGTTCCGAAAATAAGCTTTCTAATAAGGGGAATTCATCTAGTTCCTACTAAAGTTTCTAAACTAGCTGAAAGAAAACGACAACTATCTAGAAATTTTAAATGATTAATACGTATTGCTGTATGTCTTTCTGTACTTTGTGGAATTACATCAATTTTCGCTTCCCCAAAATAAGTGAAAGCACAGTAAAACCTGTCTAAGTTGACCAGCATTGGTTCCAACAAAAACTGGTCAACTTTTAGAAAAAAAGGAGTCAGAAGCATATGTACATGTAACGGTATTGGGATGCTTTAATGTTTTTAACAATAATTACATATAACTCATTTCAGCATTACATTTTATGCATATAGTCTGTAATTGACATTTGTTTTTGATTATTTGCACGTGCCGAGGCCAATGTTTTTTTTCTATCTCTCTTTACAACTCTAACACTTTCTCAAGAAGCACAGGTGATTGAGCTGCAGCATAATTAATAAGATCTTTCACATTTTCGAGAGCATGTTGATGAGATAATACTGTGCACTGTAAATAGAGTATATGAAAATAAAACACTATTAAAATGCATGTTACAAAACTTGATTGTAACAAAACTTGATTATTTTACTAACTTGGATAGCTTCTTATCCTCTTCATAAGAGTCATCATCTTCATTTATCTCAAGTACGTTTCTTGGTCAAAGCACTGATTTGACTTTCATAGTGATGGAATTCTTCTGGCTCCACAAACTCTTCACTGAAATCAGGATTGTTTAATTTAACTTGGGGTTTTACATCTATAATGTCTGTATGGTCAACTTGTAGCCTGCACTGGCCGAAGCTTTTAGAAATTGTCACACTTGAAACATTCTTCCATGGAGCTGCAATCCATCTAATGGCATCCAGTACTGTAATAGATTTTGCAAACTCTGAAGCACTTGTGCAGACATCAACCTTTGTTACAAGAAGGTTCATCATAAGACTTCAATAGTTCAGCTTTACTGTTTGAAGAATCCCACGATCTAAGGGTTGCACTTGTTAAATTAGGAGGGAGAAAAAGAACTTTAACATTTGTCAGTTTTGGTGCATTGTTCAAGTTGTCGAGTATGAGCAAAATTTTTCTTTTTTGTTGCTTCATCATCTTATTCAGCTTGCTTATCCATACAGAAAAAAGGAGTGAAGTCATCCAAGGATTTCCATTCAACAGGCAGCTTTTGTACTTTAATGTTATTTTTCTTGAACACACAAGGGTTAGCTGCTTTTCCAATGACCAATGGTTTAAGTTTCTCACCCATTGCACTGCAGCAGAATAACACTGTGATACGTTCTTTTGCCTTCTTCCTTCTTTTGCAGGCATCACTTTTTTTTAATGAGAAATCGTGTAGGTAGCTGTCGGAAAAAAAATCCACTTTCATCAGCATTAAATATTTCATATAGATTATATGCAGCAACCATTTCTGGAATTTTATTCTTCCAGTCATTGGCTACTGAAAAATCTGCATCCGCTGATTAACCACTAAGACTTCTGAATGAAACGTTATTCGTCTTTCGAAATGACTCCAACCAACTGTTGCTTGCCAAAAATTCTTCATTTCCTAGGTGGCAACTAATAATCTTTGCCTTTTCTTGCAGCATTGGACCTGTTACTGGGATATTTTTTGATTGACACCTTGGCGTTCATTTCTTTATTCTTTACTGCGCCAGTACGTTTTCTTGTTGATGAACAGTTTTGATTGAAGGCTTCTGTAAATTTTTGACGATTCTTCATAATGTTGTATATTGTTGTTTTAGCCACTCCAAATTCTTCAGCAACTGTTCTTTGTGTTTTACCAGAGTTAATTTCTTCAATTACTCTTTCTTTTCTAGAGTAAGTTCGATTAACTTCCTTTTTGATATGATTGTCAAATTATTATGAACTGCGTTAAATGATGTGCGTGAGACATCTATTTCTAAATGCTTGTTTATGCTCTTTCAATTCCATGTGACATCCTGTATTGCAACATCAAGACTGTTCTGTTCCTTCTATTTTCTCAGGGGTTACCAGGAAAATCATGTGGCTTGGCTAAGTTATCTAGTCAACTTAGCCAGTGGAACTAAGCACTGTATCTTATAGTGAAGATTCAATGAGGATAGTCAAGATCCAAGATAGATGAGTGGTCAAGTTAAGAGGGCCGCAGTAGGTTAATGCTGTGGGTCATGTTCGGTGCCATACAAAAGCGGTCAACTTAAACGGGTAGTCAACTTATGGAGGTGGTCAATTTTACAGATTTTACTGTACGATGAAATGTGAATCGTAAGAGCTTAGATTATGAATGAACATGGGTAACGTTTTATTATGTTTATACAGCAAATTACACTGTTGATGACCTGCTCCACGAAATTTACCTGTGATGTGGCAATGATCTCTTACTTTTGTTTCAGATTTATAATGCTCATATTCTTGTAAATTTAATTTTATGGGTGTTTCTGTAGTTACTTTTATTGAATTTCAATGTAATCCTCCTGTATATTCTTAAAGTAATGTTCTATATAGTCTTCTTCTCTATAGAGCATTTATTTGAAAATCTTTCCTTCATCGTCTAAAATAATGTAATAATATCCACACGGAATATGTTTCCAAGTTTTTTGCATGAAACTGCGTCCGTTTGAAGGATGACAAGACTGCTCTTTCGGTAAAAGACATTCAAAATCACCATACACAACGTATGGAACCATCAATTGGTAATCATATCTTTCAAATTTCATTAATGGTTTTTTCAGCATTTCTGTACGCTATGGCGTGTTCATACGACAATCTTTCATAACTTTTCTTTTCCATGATACATATTCAAACAGAAAAGACATACATCATGATTTTTCTGGTGCGTACTATCGCCCATCTTGTTCATTATCTTTATGGACTGGATAGACAGGGGCAGCCGAGGCGATGAGCGTGTTTGTGTGGGCGACTGCCTGGTGGAGAGGTTGCTCTTTGCGGACGACCTTGTCCTGCTTGGGTCTTCTCGCACGAACCTTCAGCATGCACTAGACCGGTTTGCAGCCAA
>JAHWFO010062731.1:0-11634 GCA_023313115.1 Rhysida immarginata | reverse complement strand
AGAGAGAGAGAGAGAGAGAGAGAGAGAGAGAGAGAGAGAGAGAGAGAAAAGTCTGCACCGTCTCTGATACCAAGTAATGGCCGATGGTTATCAGTTCAAATGCGGTTATCAGAGGCACGCATTTTTCGGCGAAGGAAACAACACCGTTCCGTTCTACCTTTCTCGCCAAAGACTGTAACGAACAAAATTCATCATCAGATAGACTGGTGTTATTACCGGAGCCATTCTTGGCCGGATTCCCACATAGACACTACACGAAAAGAGGGAGAAAAGAAAAAGAACGAGATAAACAAAACGCTCTCTAAACGCCATCGTGTTTATGGGGAGGCAACTAAACCTCAAAAGGTGAAATCGGATCTGTCGTGTCACTGATTGGAATGCGATATCATAAATGGAAAAGAGTGGGCGGAGAAGAAAAGGTGAAAAAGAGAGGCAGAATGCGGTGGGGAGGAAGGAACGCGAACAGGGTGATGAATGTTTCGATGCTCTAAACCGAGGCGACAGAAGAGGAGGAACTGGAGGCGGCAAAGGTAAGTAGACGAAAGAAACATAAAAAGAAGAGGGAAGGGAGATGCTTTGCTAGATACAAACGCGAGCAACACCAACAGCTGATAATGGACAAGTCTTTCTAAGAACCCCTAAAGTATACATAAAAATACAACCCGAAAAAAAGGCCAACCCTGCCTATATCTATAATACAAACCTAAAAGCTTTCTACATTGAACTCGCGCACTCCACCATGCCTAATCCTGACCGCCTGATAGCCATTTTCGAGTCTTTTTCCTCCTTTTCTACATAGAAAAATCGCCGGCGAGCAGCAGCAGGCAACGTGAACGGCCAAACCTACCCAAATGTAATCCCAAAGTAAGAAGGCTGCCCCCTTCTGCTGCACTTTTACCTCAAACTCTTAATCTCCCAGTTTATCTCCGTCAAGTTAGCGGGGCACAACCTTCTTTCCTTCCACCTGAGAAATTCTTCTTTTTGCAGAACCCTATAATTAGGGGGGATTCTCTGATCTGCAACCAGAAACCCTCATGTTCCTCCAATCTACGTACCCTCCACTTCTTGACCCTCCTCGCTCTCTTCTTTCATCATCTTCATTTCCTTTTATAATCCGCTTTTCTTCTTTCTTCTCTTCCCCGTCTTTTTCTTCGCTCTCTCTCTCACCCATCTTTTTAGGCTCTTCACCCTCCTCAAATGGGAAACCTTTCACTTTGTCTCTGTCTCACTAAACTCACAAAAAACAAACACTTACTGGAATCATATTTTGCCAACAGCCCTGTATTCTACTGTAATCTATTTAATTACAAGCATTCCAACTGTAATCTGATCTGCAAACACATCAATATTAATCCAGGACTCTTCCTTTTAATTTTTCAGTCCATAACGTATAATTCAATTAAAAATGAAAAAAAGTTCTGGCTTTTTACGATTCCAGGTTCCCCCAAAGTCATAAAAAAAGGAAAACAATTTTTCACTGTATGACCATCGAGATAATCAACGAGTTGAACATTTAAATAAAAATGAACACTTATATAGATGACAATAAAGAGGATACATTAAAGAAATATTTATAATAAGCGATTTAAATTTTTGCAAACGGAACTAACGAATGACATAAAAGTTCCTTGAATTTAATAAGATATCGTTTAGTACTTTCTGGACTATTCTTGCAGACAAATATTTAAACACACAAATTGAAATCCTTAAATACATAATGTATAAAAAAGTTAGCTGGCATGTTTATGAAGTTGGTACATCTGGATTTGATACGCCAGCAAAGGAAAAGATCGTCAGCTAAACCCGGATACGAGATAAAATGACCAAAGGCTTATCTTCTGGGCGTAATAAGCATCGCGAGAGGAAGAAAACTTGCTCATATGTGGCGCAAGCCTTCATTACACAACAACAAAATTTCAAAAAGTTTATTTTCATTTCGAAATCATGGTCATTTCTTAATGAGTTCAATGTGTTGAATATGATTAAGAAAAGGCTGAATTGGCTACGGTTTCTTAATAATGAGTATGCATTTCTGAGAAAAAATATATAATACATGTTCAGAATAGGTTAATTTTCTTCAAATTTTCGTTTTCTTGTGGTCTGCCGTTTGTAAACCTCGTGGGGTGCATGTCTGATGAGCGTCCAACAATACTCAGCCAGCATTCACGCGGAGCATTTGCCCTGGTACCATTGCTCCTCATCACATCTTGGCAAAGTCCTGATGGAAACATTCGCCGTGCTCATCACTGACCTGCCCGCAGTTGTCAGGGAAGAAATCCAAGTGAGAGTCAAGAAAGTGGATCTTTAAGGACATATTGCTGCCGAATGAATGGGACAAAGCCAATATACCCTCAACCAGATCCTTGTCATTTCCTAAGAAATTTGCTGCCACTTGATAGAATGAATCCAAAACAAATTTTTCTTTACTTTGAAGAAGTTTCTCAAACTTGGAAGCTCTGAAGAGCTGTTTAATCTGAGGCCCTACAAAAAAGCCCTCTTTAATTTTGGCTTCCATGAATCGAGAGAATTATTCATGCAGATACTTGAATGATGGTCCATTCTTATCCACGGTTTTTACTAAGTTTTTTTCCACAAGGTCGAGCTTATGTATAAATGAGGAATGATGATATTGTCGTAACATTCTTAATTACGCTACTAGTTTGTTTGATGTCCATTGATGTTTGTTGATTTACAGTTTATAATATTCTGCTGTAAATACAGAGGGACATAGTTCCAACTTTCCATCGTGTTGATGAGAAACGTTCTACTACAGAAAGGGAAGGTCAGTATAGGAGCCTGTAGGCAATATCTGCCTGGAGCTCTGTAAGCAGATGAGTTCTTTAACCAGTTAACAATAAAATATCCTGGATTGATGTTAAGTTTAAAGGCTTTGAAGAGATTTTTCAAATTGTGATTAAGTGAGCAGATTCAAAAGTCGGTTGTTGATTTTATTACAAGCTCCTTCCATAGAATCTAATACATCTAAAGTATTAACTTTAAATATGCCAAATCTGAAGAAACTTGTTCCAACAATATCCGTGCCTAAGGACAATTTAATAGCATATTATAGAGATGAACATTTTGTTCATATAAACCTAGGCTCTGTTGTACCAAGCTCCGTGAAAAGTAGCATTCTTCGGTTCTTCGCATGCAACAACATCATCAACATTATATGGAAAAACTCAAGGAAAATCATTTCGTCAGCGACTTGTCCTGCCCAATAACCAATGATAATGCCCCATGACCAAAGGTAAGTGGGTTTTGTGGGCGAATGCAAAAAAGGTAGTGTGAGGAATGGAAATAAAAGATTAGTGACAGTAACGTTAAGATACTGAATTTTTTATAATTTTTCTAAAATTTCTTCGAAAAAAACAAAAACTATTCAGTCGAAGAGGTCAATAAACTTCGTCATATCCGATTTTCGATACGTTTCGTGGTTCGCTATAGACGTATAGGAAATATGACGGACCAAAATAACATTATTCGGGCGTTCGCCACAGCGGAGGTTCGACAATAGTTGCAAAATTTAAGTTGTTTTCATCTACGAGAGCTTATAATGGCTCGACTAGACTCGAAGGTGTTAGAAGCCACAAAATACGAACTAATAGAGTGATGTTGTAGAGATAAAGAACATTTGGTTACAACATTACTAATCTGTTCGTGCTAAGGAAGAACTCAGCTGAGGAAACCATTCGCGAAGTGGCCATAAATCGCAAGACTTCTTAACATTAAAGACTTGTGAAATTTTACAGCACACAAGGAAAATGGCGCCCTAATACGGATATCCCTAACAACGAGCTGTTGTATAACACGGATCCTTTCGTATTCGAAAAATAAATCTTGACATAAACAGGCCCACGACCTTGCCTCCGGCAAAAAAAAATATTCGGTTTCCTCTTTCCTACGCCCACAAGACCAATTTATTTTTAATCCGGCCTTTATTACAAGAGTCAAGTACGTTTACAAATTCAACTTTCAACTAATTAACTAAAGTCAATAATTACAAATTTTGCTTTAAAGCAATTGTGGAGATTATCTTCAGACAATATAACTAAATCTTAAAACTCAGAAAGGAAAGAAAAAAAATCTTTTATTTTCAGCTAAATTGCCTATAATAATTTCCTCAGGCCATCGAATTTTTTTCTCTCCCTTCAGAGCGCATCAACATCACATCGCAGAGAGATAACAGCTTTAAAATTACAAATCGCAGCTGCAACTTTAAAAAGACTTACACCATCTATAAATCATCGGGAATGTAGCCTTTCTTTCAATTCAATCTTTTTTTTAACAACCGCTTTATCTGTCCACTGAAAAAAAAAATAAAAACAAAAAAACAGAGAGAAGACTACGAGAAATTGCTCTTTAGGGATCATCTTGCAAGAAACGATGACTGTACTCGGTATCATTATCGTCGAGCCAGATTCCAGTCTCACAACGCACTTGTAATCTCTAATCTACATTTATCCTCTTAATGTGTATGCGAAGCCGAATAAATAATAATAACAGAAAAATTAAACAGCGTCAGCATTGAGTGTATCAGTCAACGGCGTCCTTTTAAAGAGCGATACGAGCACGTGTTATTTAAGATCACGCGGACAGATGAGAGACGGACGAGATTTGAAATAAAATAGGCAGAAGAAAAAAAAAAAAGGAGTTAAGTAAATAAATCCTCTAGAAAATCCGGTGTTAAATGCTGCAGGGCGACCAATGCGATGAACCTCATTAAAAGCATAAATCCTCAAATATCCTCTCGAGTGAAAACACACGCACACACTCACATAATCGCACACGCGCGCACACACACACCCACACACACACTTTCATACACACGCACACACTTTCATACACAAACACAATCTGTCGCCTTTCCGAGTCATAAAATATTTAAGTCATAAACATATCATTACAGAAAGAAATAAAGTGAAGCATGGAGGAGGGTTAAGGAGAGGACTGGACTCCAATAATGATTTAGCGATCTTAAACTTTATATAATTACCTAATCATAAAACTATCTAAAATTCTAAAGCAAGCGATACGCTCGGTACTTATCATTAATGGTGATTATTAAAAATTAAAACGTAATTTTATTAAGAGTCTCTCAAAGACAGCTCAAAGACGACATTAAGCTGAATGTCGGAATTATCCGCATGAAAATAATGATCCCAAAGCTAAAATATTATATAATTAATGTTCAGAGATAAAACCAGCCAATACATACTGACAAAGCTGGCGGTCGTTTCGACTATGCCAACACGAGAATTAATAATTAAAGTTCAGCTTATCATAGGGCACGAATATTTTTTTATACCTAAACCTACAAAGAGAATTCAACGTCATTCATTTTCTACTTTAGATATTATGAACCCCTGATCTCATTTGATGGTTCACTGTATAATTAAATATTTCTTCCCGACTCCAACAACGATTCCGAAAATTTAAAATTTTTCGACGTCGACTCCGAGAAATTTTAATAGTCCGACCCCAGATATCAGTTTATTATTATTTACTGAATTTCGTCCCGTAGGGAGAGATATACAGGACAAGCACAAAAGCACTCCTTGATTTCAAATAGTTGTAAAATAAAAACTTATTGGAATATTCTTACACATTAGTAACAAAAAAAAATGTTAATAAAAAAAAAGGAATGAACTATAGTGAGGAAGTGCCTGTATAGGCGTAACTGCCAAGAGAGAAGGCCTCCGTAATGAAACGTAATGCATTGTTACATCATCGTAGATAGGGCAAATTTAGAGCTTATTATTGGTAGAAATACAAATAACAATGCCCTATCTATGATGATATAACATAGTATAACGTTTCATTGCGGAGGCCTTTTTCTCAGTGGTTACGGTATAGGATGGAAAAACCTAACCACAAAAAAAAAACCCAAAATATCAAACGCTGAGAATGAAGGCATAGCCTTTGAAATACATTTCCTACTTTTTGTATGTTTTTTTTTTGGTGGCTACAGGTTTTCCATTCCTATACATGTTGGTGTCTATTAAAATTTTCATACGCTATATAAGATTTGTTATATAAAGTAATAAATGTATTTGGACATCTATTATATATAGTATTCCCTCCCATAAAATGAATGGAACGTATCACACATACTAAAACAGCGCCCCTCCTATTACTGTAGTTCCCTGGTTCGGGTCCAGATCGCGAAATTTTTGCCTTTTCTGTTTTACACTGAAATTACGATACGGTTGAAGAATTTCTTCAGTTTAATTATTATCTTCTTTGAATTGAATTTCATCAATTTATTTGTTGGTTTAAGGGTAAGGAGGATTCTCGATTTCCTAGTCGGGAGCCCTACTCTGTCGACTGAGGTGATTTGTGGCTTAATGGACCTATTGTAACAGCTTTGCGGTTCATAGTCCGCGGTAGCCCATTTGGTAAGAGCGGTGCCAGCAAACGGCATGGTGCCAGGTTCGAGTCCAGGTCGCGGAAGTTTTCCTTCTCTTTTCTACTTTGCAATTATCGATGCGATAATCTAGCTCGGACCAAACAATATGCAGCATATCTGTCTGTAACCGAATCTACAGACTCGAAATAAAGACTGGCAGATTTAAACTATTGCAAAATTTGCGATTGAAGCATATTTCTTCAAAGAAAAAGACTCTACAGAAAAATGTTAATACACGATATTTTGTGGATACAATAAAGAAACTTCCTTGGCTAAATTTTTTCATTTTTTTTCTCAATACATTTTTATATTTAATTTAAAAATATTTATTTTAAATTCTATTTAAAGTTTCCTCAGACTCTGCTCCGACTTCGATTCGACTTAACCATGCAATTAGATTTTATATAAAATTGACAAACTCCACGAATCCGACTGCCGATTCCAACTCCGCAGCTCTAGGAATGTACTTCTTGTTCATGATTTACTTATTCATAGAAGGTGTGATAGAACAGCTTCTGTGCGAATTATATCGGCATTGAGCCCAACATAGAACTCATTTCCAAAGATTGGCGATCAACCGTCTGTGCCTATTTAGGAAGGAAATTCATATTAACCACGCTGCACACAGTCGCATACCATTGGGAGGAGAAAGAATCCGATTTCTGAATTTAAAAAAAGAAAAAGGATCAATTGACTGTCGTTCTTTAAATGGAATTTATGTTGAATTAACATTTTTACTTTAAAAAAAATTAAAAATTCCTATTGTTCTTGTTACATTTCTCCATTCTCTCCAAGAAGCTAAAGCTTCAATCCTAGCTGAATAGCGAAATAACAATGGGAAGAATCGGGGCATTAAAGGCAAAAATATGAACAGATAAGTATCTTAATATTCAAAAGACGTATGAAGATTTCCAGATTAATTCAAAAGTTCGAAAAACGGTGGGAGTGGATAATGAATGTTAAAGGAGGGGAAGAGAACGAGCGCGTGTGAAGACAAGAGGAAAAAGAAGAAGAAGAAACCGAGATAGAAAACAAAATCATGGGAAAAACCACTGAACAAGTACAGATGTTTTGTTTCGATCTTATCAATTTTACATTAGAAAATGCATTTTAATGATAGGTTCCACAAAAGCTCAATTTCCAGGACAGGGGTTTAGAGCAGAGGAAGCAAACGGGGAGGCGTAAAGAGAGAAACATGGAAGGGAGGAAGAAATTTAGTAGCACAGAAGATAATCCAACGATAACGGAAGGGGGCGTTACGATAACTTCCAGTCGATGTACATGGCTAATCTTCCTCATTATTTTTGAAACAAAGTAATCGGACCTTTAGAACCTAAAAATTTTTTTTGGTAAATATATAATGTGACATACCAAAGTACATTCTCAGCTCTTCGACAGCTCTCATAAAAAGTCGGAAACTTCAAAAGAAGGATTCGGTGTTATTATCCTATCACGATGTCTCACAAAAGGCTTTGTACAGGAGACCGAAGTATGAAATGCAGAAGCCATCAAGATTGGAAGATGCTATCTATATTTGTAAAGCAAATCTAAAGCGACGTGTAAAGATATCCTCCCCAACCCGCTATTGTACACGTCGTATCTTAGAACAACCAATTTTGACGGCCTATAGTTGATGCAACCCACCTGCATACATCTGCGATTGTTCACAACGGCACCATCTGCTGATGTATATCAGAATCCTATAACATTGCACTAGTATAAGGCAATATTTCAAAGGGTCTTAAAGCAGCATAATCGCGTTAAAACGGGTTGCAACGTATCTCCAACATCCATCGTCTTTTGTAACTCCCGATGTCAGTTACGTCAAAGACCCAAGGTCTTTTTTCTGTGGACAAGGGGTGAACCCTTATCTGATATGTCGAAAGAATACGTCATACAGTGATATCATCAAGGAATGTAAACGGAAACTAAACTTCTTATAATAGTGTTAATGTCTAAGATATCACAGAAGTAATGAGATTTACAATGTTTGTATTCTCAAACATTGGGATATAACATTTTCGAAAAACATCAGAGGTTGAACTAGGTAACTTTCATTAAGAAACTAGGTAAAGTTTTCGAAATTCGTTAAGAAATTGCAACCTCAACTTTTGGTACTGACCATATAATTTTAGCATGCTAAACACGGATAGGCCATAAAACTATATCTATTGATTTGGGTGTCATTTTAATGATACTTTAAACGGTCATTACTGAGGATGTACAATAAGCTTTGAGAAGAAGGACACAAGTAAATAGTGGACCCTCGTGAATGCTGGGCACTTCTTCCCGTACTAGGTAGGTTCCATCTACCAAGTTCCAGAAAAAGTTACACAAAGTAAGCACCTCAATGTAGTGTAAGTTAGTTCTCGTCTGGAGACAAGTTGCTACCCGGCATGAGATGGATTCATAAATTTTCCGTATTCTCAGGGATATCTTGCCCCGGGGGGGGCGGGGGGCCCCCGAATCGGCGGCCTAATTTCTTGACATTCGAGGATGATCACATTCCAAATAAGAAGAAATTTGGAATCTAGCTGGCCAAGATAGCATATCGCAAGCACGGGGGCAATCCATGGAGAGACGTGCAGTGTATGATGGGGCGTTATCTTGTTGAAAAGTAAACCTCAGTTGCCGCGAGAGGTCGTGTTACATTGATTGGCCTAAAAAAAAAAAAAATAAACGCCTTCGAATATTCAATATGCAAATACTAAAGAGCCAATCACAGGCTTACTACTGCAGTCATGTGCAATTTTGTGCAGGAATATTTCCTTTAACTTGTCCTTTTAAGATGTCTGAGGACGCAGCACCTGTTCGCGCGGAAAAGGTGTTACCGACTTTCAGAGGCGACAAATTGTTGGCCTATTCCAAACAGAGAAAACAAGCAAAGAGATTGCGGCAATTATTAGAACTGGAGTAAAGACTGTTCAACTCGTTATTAAAACCCCTTTTGGAAGGAAAGATCTGAACCATGACTTCGAGGAGTAACTGTCGTCGAAAAGTAAGATTTGAATAATCGTGACTGGAGATCATTAAAACGCATGGTGAAAGCAAACTGAAGAGATTCTACATTAGAACTAACGGGGAAGTTTAACAAGGGAGTCAAAAGCATATCCACATCCTAAGCATCTCCTCTGCCACAATAAGAAAAAACAAAAAATGATGTGTGGAGGAAATAAAGTCACGGAATCTGATGAATCCAGGGTTACACTATTTCAGAGTGATGGGCGCATCAGGATAAAAAGAGAAAAACACAGGCGTGGTATTGTTCAAGCCTGTAGAGGCACTGTGATGATCTGGGATCGCTTCTATTGATCTGGTCTAGATTCTGCAAAATTATGCAATAAAATGATTTCAGCCGAGCATCAGAATATACCGGAAGACTAGGTTATTACGTCCATGAATGAATTATTTCCTGATGGCACTGGAATATTCCAGGACGACAATACCACGATTCAACGCCATGATTCTGTTCTCATGATCAGTCATTTCAACACTTCAACTAGCCCTTACAGTGTCCTGATCTTAATCGTATAGAAAGCCACAGGAATGTATTGGAGAGAAGCATACGGAGAGGTTCCTTTCTCCCCACTTCACTGAGTGAAATATTATTGGCGAAATCCGGGCTAAAATTAGAGAAGATCCCGAACTTGTTGAATCCATGACACGGCGAGCCACTGAAGCAAACGGCGGCCCAACTAAATATTAAACTGCGCTTTTTTTAGGCCAGGCAGTATATGTCCTCAATGTACCGTTATCCTACGACAATGCCTCGAAGGACGATAGAGATCCAGCTCGTATTTTGTCGGGCCATGTCCGGAGGAAGTGTGCAAAATTTTGATCACGTGCATATCCGATTCCCTTAAAGATCTTTTCAATTTCTCGGGTGCGTCGAGTTTTATTTTTGCAAAGACCATATAAAACCTTACCTTCAAGAGCGAGCACATGATAGATTTTGCTCTCAACAGGGACGAATTTACTGAAAAAAAGAGTCGACCGTATTTTTATCAAAAAAAAGATAACGATGTGTGTTCAACTTTATGTGAGAACTCAAGTAGTCTTAAAATGATTTTGTGAAATATTTTAGAGGTTTCCATTAAAAAAAAAACCCAGAAATTTATAGATTCTAAAACCAAGGCGTCTACGTGCATAATGGATCTCAGCTCCATAATCGGTTAAGCGACGAAAGAGGTGAGGTCGATATAAAGCACTGACCAGAAAATAATAAAGAAAATATCGATAGTATGTAAGAAGACCATTAAGCAAAATAAAAAAAAAAGTGGGAGAGACGAAAAAAAATATAAAGTTAAAATGAACGGAGCCTAATGCCAAAAGGAAAGAGTGTGGGTGACGTAAAAATATAAAACGCCCGAGAAAGAACCTAAATTAGATTGGGATTCGGGGATTTGAAAACCTCTACATTTCTCCCTCACTCGCGATCTTTTCGCATTTTACCTTTTCCATTTGTCGTAAAACGTTGTTAATATCGACGTTTCCCAAAGTCTGTGAATGAAAAAGAGAAGAAGAAATGTCAGTTAGGGGAAAGAGAGTTAGTTCCAGTAGTTCCCAATGAGGAGCTCCCATCCAATCAGGAGTTAAGAACAAATAATGGACGAAAAAAAAGGAGAAACGGGGGTCTTCCTTTTCATACCAAATACCTAGAGGACTTCTTCGACTCAAAGAGGCTGGGGGGAGTTTAAAACTTTAGGGATGGGTAAAAGAAAAGAAAAAAAGAAGTGTTATTATTATTATTACTAGTATTACGGAAGACAGATGGAATGGAGTGGATAGGAAGAAAGCCGTGGGGTTGAAAGGGAAAACTGGTGAGCTTTTAAGAGAAAAGCGAGAGATCAAATGCAGTCAAATAAAAAGAAAGGCAAAAAGTGTATGGAAAATTGATAGACTCGTTTAAGACGATCCAACGTCATTCTCCGACTCTTTTCCCTCTCCGTCTTTCATAAACACTACCCTCCGCTGATCTACCCCCATCGTCACATTTGGGGGTTGGATAATGAAGCACGTACGGTTTGATTCGAATATGTAATCGCTCCTGATAGCAGTCGCTTGATTGGGAAGAAAAAGAGAAGAGAGAAAGAGAGATTGGAAAATGGGAGGGAAAACATTCTAAAAACGCCGAATTTAAGGAGCCTCCAGTCCCTCCAGCCCCTCGTTTCCCTTCGCTTCTTCAACCAGCCCAACCCCCACTTCCTCTTCATTTTCGTCCTTCA
>JAHWFO010062723.1:0-11933 GCA_023313115.1 Rhysida immarginata | reverse complement strand
ACTGACTATTATTTTAAATTTTATCATAATGCCAGACTCAGGCAAAGCGTTAAGTGGCATTGCAAGCCAAAAAACAAGTGACGGTAAATATACATATGGCGAGATATATAAAGATGCCTGTAAAGATTACAGATTCGAAGCTTTTGATGCTATAATTAAGGATAAGCTAGAGGCTTTGCGCCAAGAAATGTGAACTAAGTATGATATTTTACAAGGAAAAGTCGAGTCACTAAAAGGGAACATAATTGAAATCCACGATAAAATTGCTAATATGAATGCTGAAATATCTGCAGCACGTAATGAAGCCAACAAGAACTTTAATAAGTTGGAGCAGTTCCTCAAAGATCAATTCTCTGCTCTGTCAATGAAAGGTAATCAGCCTACTGGTGTAACTTCTGACTATCTAAGAGACTCTTGTGAAACAGAGAGTGTGAATCCTCAGCCTATGGAAATTATCCCCTCCGGCTCAGGGAGTAATGATAACGATGGCAAAGACCCGATTAGTACAAATCGCAAACGGCTACACAATGATACGATAAATGGATACCTGCAAAATCTAAAAAGGCTAAAAAAGGGTTGAAAATTGACAACATTAAGGATGTTGTTGATTTAAATGATACAATCGCTGTTGCTTTTCGAGAAAGCAAGTCCGAACAGCGAAAAAATGTTGAAAAGCCAAATACCAAGAGCAGCTCCTATATTCCGCCAATCATAATACGTACTCACGGTCAGCCAATCAAGCAAATCCTGGGCGAGATTCAAAAGCATGTGGCGATTAACCTAATTACTGTACACACAGGCAGAGCAGAGACGATCAAAATAAGGTGTCATGATGAGGAAACTCATAGTAAATTGGTGTCTGGCATTAAGGCTGATAACGTGCTAAAGATTCAGCATCATCAACTTAAATCGGAAAAAGTCCTCAAATACGTTATACGAAATGTAGACGTGACCTATGACCTTAACGATTTTAATGAAGACCTGAAAAAGGCCAACTACTTCCCTGAGAAAGTGATTAGGCTTAAAAAAGCCAAAGGATCAATTGATATGCCCATGATTCTGGTTCTGTTATCAAACACTGAACACAATAAGACACTTAAAAATGTGACCCGCATAGGGCCTTTAGCTGTCAGTGTTGAAATGTTTCGAGGTAATAAGAAACCTTTACAATGCTATAATTGTTTGCGATTTGGCCATGTATCTATGGGTTGCACGGAATCCCCCCGTTGTAACAAATGCGCTAAAGATCATCAGTCAAAAGACTGCCCAAATGTAAAAGGACAAGATCCCCCAAAATGTATTCGATGTAATGGACAACACACCTCCAGTTACACAAAATGTCCTAAATATCCGCAAGTCAGGAGAGTGCAAAGTGCTAAAGTGTCCCCGGAGATTTCCTATGCCTCAATGGTCTCCAAACAAGATAAGAGCATTAACGTGAATGATTTTCAAGAAATGTATAAACAAATTGGCAGTGTATGCAATTTGTTAAACGAACTGGGCAAGAAAATGCCACTGATGAGTAGAATACTTACGAATAAACACTGACAGTATGGCTGATCGATGTTATTCTATTACAAATCGAGGTAAACTTCGTTGCGTAATATGGAACGCCAGGGGGGTCCCCCGGAGGCGTATTGAGTTTTACAACTTCCTAACCCAATGGGATATAGACATAGCATTTCTATGTGAGACACACTTAAGGCCAGACCACGACTTCAGGCTACCTGGTTACTGTGTCTATCGTAAAGACAGAATTCTTCCCACTACAGTAAAATCCCCGTCAGGTGGTTCAGCAATTATTATTAAGAAAGGCATTCATCATCGGGAGGAACCAACCCGAGACTATATGGGAATGGAAGCTGCCTCTGCTATCATTACTGATGCCACACTGGAAGAAGTGAAACTAGTGGCTCTATATAATGCGCCCAAGCATAAATTCGATGCCAATGAGCTTGACGAGCTGTTTTCCGGGAATATTCCCGTTATTATGGCGGGAGACCTGAACGCTAAGCACTCGCACTGGAATTCAAAATGCCATAACCAAAACGGTGTCCTTTTGTATGGCTACGTGCAAAAGCAATCTGATATTATTGCAGTAGGCCCTGTGGATGATACATATTATTGTGATCATTCTCCTTCAAGCGATGTACTTGATATTGTGTTGTTGAAGGGCTTCTACAAATCATTCAGTATCTATACTGTCAATGATCTATCCTCAGACCATAAACCAGTTGCACTAAATTTTGATAACGTAAACATTGACCTCAAAGAAGAACTGAGGCTCAAACAAGACTGGAAATTTTTTAGAGAAATTCTCAAAAAAGATGACGACCCACTAAATAACGTACATAGTACGAGCGACATAGATACCAATGTGAAAAGGCTTACTGAACGTATAAATGCAGCTATTGACTCTAGTGCTTCGCCCTTAGAGTCGAAGCGAGCTGATCACCTTGATCTCACCCCAGAAATCAAACAATTAATTGAGCAAAGGAATAAGGTTAGAAGGCAGTGGTACCGAACTCGTGATTCATGGCTTAAGACCAAGTATAATAGGCTCACAAGAAGAGTTCACGAGGAGGTAAAAGCACTTCGTAATGCCAGATGGAATGATAAAGTTAAGAGTCTGTCGACCCACGATAACTCTATGTGGTGCATGGTTCGAGCCTTGCAAAACAAGAAAGCCATTAATATCCCACCTCTGTTAGCCCAAAATGGCAAATTCATCACGAATGATGATGATAAAGCGCAGCTTATTGCAAGCTCACTTTCAGAACAGTTTGTCACGCCTACTGATGGTCGGCAAATAGGACTTGATATGTCCGAGAAAGTAAAATCCTGCATAACTGGCTTCTATAGTATTCACGGCAATGAATTCCCAAAACATAGCATTGATGTAAATGAAGTCCTAAGCATCATTAAAAATTTAAAAACGAGAAAAGCTCCAGGTAAAGACTCTATTAAGAACAGTGCTTTGAAAAATTTACCTCCAAATACAATTCAAGATATTGCAAAAGTGATTAACGACTGCTGGAAGAACACTTACTTCCCGGATGCTTGGAAGCAATCAGTTGTCTTAAGCATTCCTAAGCCAGGACAAAATCCTGCAAATCCTGTTAGCTACAGGCCCATCAGCTTGTTACCATCAATTTCCAAAATCCTGGAAAAAACAATTCTCAAGAGATTCATTGAGCACTGTGATGCCAACGATCTCATCCGCGATGAACAATTTGGCTTTCGCTCAAACCATTCCTGCCAACTCCAAACATGGAGGCTCGCAGCGGATATCAATGAGCCCCTTAATCTCTCTATGTACTGTGGGGTCGTTTTTCTCGATGTACACAAAGCCTTCGACCAAGTCTGGCACGATGGTCTTATTTTTAAAATGATTATGGATGGATTTCCTCAAGACATAATTACTCTGATACACTCGTTTCTCTCCAACCGGTTCTTTCAGGCCAGAGTTGGAGATAGTCTATCTCCTATGTATGAAGTAAAAGCTGGTGTCCCACAGGGTTCAGTCCTGGGGCCAGTATTATTCAATTATTTTATGCGAGACTTCCCAAGTCCTTCTAAATGTAAGCTCTTTTTTTACGCAGATGACGCTGCTATACTGACCTGTGCTCGTCAACCTGCCATAGTAGTCTCGCGGCTGCAGAAGGCTCTAAAGGAGTGTGAAAGCTGGTTTAGCAAGTGGAGGCTAAAATTGAATGTAGACAAATGCAAGGCGATGTTTGTCTCCAAGAAGAGAAAGAGATCATTAGATTCTCTAACACTATATGGCAAAAAACTGGACTGGGTTGAAACTTATAAATATCTTGGTGTTGTTATTGACTCTAAACTTACCTGGACTCCCCACGCAACTTATGCGTTGAATAAGGCCAGGAGAGCCAAGTTTAGCTTGATTGCTCTGCTGGGCCGGAATAGTGCTCTAAACATTGATAATAAACTCCTACTCTATAAGGTCATTGTTCGGACTATCTTGACCTATGGTATGCCCGTCTGGGCCACAATATGTAAAACTAGATGGAAAGAACTGCAAACGTTCCAAAACGTTACCCTTAGGACTATTGCGCAAAAAGATCGGAGAATTGTTCGCAATTCCTCCATTTATAATGACTTCAAAATGACTCATATTGGCAAATACGTTCAAGGGCTCATGGAATCCATGCTGCCCAATATAGAAAATCATAGCAACGAGCTAGTCTCGGGCATTTTAAAGCATCCTATGCATAGAAAGAGATATCGTGATCCAAGGCATATACTTGATATTAATTTTGAAGACATTGATAATGTCTTATTTCCAGATTACTGGACTTCATAGGTCGTGTTTTATCTAATACTAGTGGTCTGCTTCTAGTCTAGACAGTCGTCAATCAAATTTTCCTCCACCAAGAGGAGGCAATTTTCTTTCATACTTTGGATGACCCTTGTGGGTACATCAGGCTTCTTTTCTAGCTCAGTGTATTTCCCTTGGAATATGATTATGAAGGGTGAGATTATGGAAGCTATGCTTCAAGTTCCACTTGAATACCGATACACTACACTGTTCGATTGTCGATTGTCGGTGTTTATGTTGCCGACGGACCAATTCCGTCGGCATGTTTATGAAAGAACTTTATTTGAAGACGGGCATCCCGCCCGTGTTGCCGTCTGGTGATCCTGCAGTTTCTGTCGTGCAGACTTTCTTCCAATGAATGGAGGATGCTCTGTCAACAGCGAAACATAGCAGACCGCGTCGTGTCTGCGGATTTCGTCAAGGTTGGACAAACCACCGTCCGCCTGGTCTATGCTGAGCCCGGATATCTATCTATCTTTATCCGGGGTGCCTCGCCGCTGATGGAAGAAGATTACCTGAAGCGTTACATGTCCGGATTCTCCCCTGCAGATGACTGGTGACATCATCGTGGACATGAATCTTTAGAGGGACATTCCAGAGAACCTTGTAATGCACGGCAACAAAGTTCGCGTGTCTTACAAGGGTCAAAGGCAGTGCTGCTGGTACTGCAAGAAAACGTCTCACGTCAGAAAAGACTGCCCTCTCCTCAAGAAATGCGATGCATGCAATCGCATCGTGAGCAAATTTCACCAGTTCCCGGAGAGGGTGTTTGCAGAGCCAGCAGATATTCCATCCACGCCCAAGAGAATGTCATCCCAGCAGCAATCCACGATGTCATTGCCGGCCAAGTCACCAGTGCCGACCAGAGCTTCGTCGTCTTCTTCACCATTACGGAAGAAACAGGCTTCACCAACTTCTCAGCCTCTTCCCCGAGAACAGAAAGAGTTGATGCCCCCACCACCTCGACCATCTTCGCTTCCATCTCTATCTTTGGAGCCTGAGAGGGAGCAACCATCGTCCCTTCTCTCCCAGTTCCCGGAGATTCGAGAGATTACACCTCTCCCTCAGCCATCACTCGATGTTCCGATGGGGGAGGATGAAGCTTCTGCAGATAACGACATAAACGTTTCGATAGGAGCAGAATCAGTGTTTTCAGTGGGGGACTTTCTAACCCTTCCTCCACCAGCGCAGTCATCGTCATCACAACCTGCAAGGATCATCGAAACGTCGTCGCCATCCAGGATGACATCTTCTGCTGGGTTTTCACAACCATCAGCGGCCAAACAGCAGGATCAGCTTGCGAGGAGAAGGAGCCCTCGCAAGAAAAAATCCAGACGGCATCGTGGCAATAGGGACGAGAGCGGAGCCACTTCTTCGTCCGAGAGAGACAGCCGTGCGAGCCACAAGCGCAGCCCTTCTACCTCATCAGGTCGATTGCGATCTCTGATGAGAAGAACGACGGAGCCTCCTGTAACATCTGGGAAGCCCAAGTCTCAACCGGACACAGGTCAGCAGGTGCGCCACTAAACATCCTCAATGAAGGTCATTTCCCTGAACGTGCGTTCTCTTGGTTCCTCTTTTAAGCAATCGGTGTTGTCATCGTTCATTGCCCTGTACAGGCCGGACATCTTGCTACTTTAAGAAGTAAAACTGGCCACTTCACAACAGTGCTACGACCTTCCGGGCTTTCGCAGACAATACACCAACGGACAATTCTCCATTGTGGTGTCGAACTATGTGTATGACTGCGAGTGCAGGGTAATCTCTTTGGACATTTCAACATTTGGTGTCAATTTCCGATTGCTTAATGTATATGCACCGTGTAGAACAGCAGAGAAACCAACGTTTTTCAATAACTTTTTGTGTTCATCGTTGCCTGTGGTGATTGCTGGAGATTTGAACTGCCGTCCAGACGACAACAACATCTTCTCGTCTGGTCATGTGTATCGTTTGTGTCAGCAAAATGCATTGTTCGACCTATGGGCACACCATCCACAGAGTAATCAGCTTGGGTCTACTTTCCATCAAGGGCCCACTACATCAAGATTAGACCTTTTTCTCGTCGACAATGCATTTGCTGGCTCACCGGGTAAAATGGAGGTAATTCCATGTTCATTCTCCAACCACAGTGCCATCATGTGGTCATGGAATCCTCCATTTCCAGCATCATCTACAAGCTCTGCAGTCCATCGCAATTGGTTTCTGAATGTTTCTCTGCTCGACAAGGGAGCGTTCGCTCAGTTCGTTGAAAAACACCTTCGTAATGTGCCTCCTACGCTTGCTTCGTGGTTAGAACTGAAAACCAAGATCAAACGGTTCTTTCGGAAGATTGGGTTAGATGCTGCTCGTCGTCGACGTCGTCATCTCCTCATGTTGCAAGAGATCCTTCGGCTCCTCCAAGTATCCACCCCAAAGGAGGAGTTCGAGATGGAGATTCGTCAGGTGAAGAGCGAGATCAACGCTCTAATGATTCGGAAGGCAGCCGGCACAGCGCTCAGAGCCAAACTTTCCTGGGCGACTGATGTCAGGAATTTTTCATCAGCAGCGTTCGCCGAGGAGAGACGACGTGCCAACAAAAAACGATGTCATCGATTGGTGGTGGAAAATGGGGAAGTGAATTCTGACCATGACATCTTGTCAGCTATTCACGCCCATTTCTCATCCTTTTTCGATAACCCAATCATTCCGTCAGACGAAACGAAGCAGTGGATTGAGGCGCTAAGACCTTTTTCTGAGGATGCAGACCTGTCTATCTCTCGTCCCTTCACCGAAGACGAAGTCAAGAAGTTCCTGTCAGCGGACGGCCGTCACCAGTCCAGCCCGGATATGGATGGCATACCATACTCGTTCTACAACGCGACATGGAATCTTCTTGGGCCTTTTCTGGTGCAAGTGTTTAATTCAATCATCGAAGACCCGTCTTCCATCACACCGGACTTCACCGTGGGGAAAATCATCCTACTCCCCAAAGTGCCGAATCCAGAGTTGGTTACCCAGTGGAGGCCAATAACCCTTCTCAACACCAACTACAAGGTCTTCACTGGTGTATTTCAACAAAGACTGAAAGTTTTCACCGAAGATTTTATCAACCCCGGACAATCCTGCTCCATTCCATCACGCAGGATGTCCGATAATCTAATTACGATTCGGTGTGTGATGGAAGAAGCGTGTGCTCGTCAGCAAACTCTTGCCGTTTTAAGCCTTGATCAGGAAAAGGCTTTCGACAAAGTGAACCATGTGTTTCTCTTTGAAGTATTTCGACACCTTCATCTTCGGACTTTTGCCACGATCATTTCCGCACTGTATGTTTCGGCCGCATCATGTGTGGCGATTAATGGTTCCATACCTGCTACCTTCAATCTGTGTCCTCTTTCCTCCCTGCTATACATCTTTTATTTGGAACCATTATTGCAATTCTTAAATCGCCACCAAGATGTTCGAGGATACGATCTGCCAGCTGCATCCATAAACATCAGGACTTTGGCTTATGCAGACGACGTAGTGCTATTTGCGTCCGAGCCGTATTCCTTGAGCATCTATAAAGAGACCTTTAACCGCTTTAGTACTTCGACGGGGAGTTCCATCAACCTCGTCAAATCTAAAGGTAAATGGACTGTGGACTATCTCAAATCTTTTCCGATAACATGGTGCGACCGAATTACAGTGTTAGGATACGTTTTTTCTTATCTACCGACTATGGACTCTATGCACTGGCAACAACTTCAATGTTTGTCAAGGTGAGGTTCATAAAAACACATTTGCTTCCAGTATTAACATCTAAATGCCTATTCACCTTGCCCTCGTTCCAAAATCTTCAGAGACTACGTAGTGCAACTGTGAGCTGCGTGTGGGGAACATCTACTACGTCTACTACATCTACTACATCTGCGCAAAGGCGTCATCCATTACGTGCAGCGTACCTGTTTGCTCCATATGAGGGAGGAGGGTTAGGTTTACCGGACATCAAGCTTTATCTTATTGCAGCCAGATTGGCTGCCATGGTTAGGGTATTCCTCTTCCCGCCTCTCATATGGGCAAACTTTGTGTTTATTCATCTACGGTTCTTTTTTAAGGTGAATAGGTACCATTACCACCTTGTTGCCAGTGATAATGAATTTCCGACATCCAAAACTATACGTGACATTTATGACCGATATTGTGACTTTTCTTCCCATGCTACGTCGCATTGACCCACAAGATTGGGGGCATCTTCGCCTTGCATGGTTTTTTCAGCAGTCCGACCCAGGGGAGACCACTGACATCTTACGACTCTACCCTGATCATCCGTGGGCAGCAGTCCTAAAGCTATTAAAATCCTTTGCTTTCGAAAGAACTTTGTTTAATTATCAGTGGCGACTGTTGCATCACGGATTTTACTCCCTCCAACGTCTCCACCAGTGGAGGGTGGTCGGATCTGCTGGATGTCTTTATTGCGGCGTAGATGAGACTGTCAGCCATATTTTTTACGAGTGCCCGTTCGCGAAATTGATCTGGGATCGTTTGAGGCAGCATTACGGGCTGGTACATTTCTCATATCAGTCCGTGTGTTTCCTCTTAAATGATTCCACTGGCGAGGTACTTAAAGCGGATCTAGCTATTGCGATCGCCTTCATCAACAAAGAACTTTGGCTGGACCGGTGGCGTCGATCGCAGGGTCATCCTCCATCACACTCGACCGTATGGAGGAAAGTGGCCGATCAACTTCGATCCTTTCTCCTTCTCGAATGGCCACGGCTAGATCCGTTTATGCTTAAAAACGCTTTGCAACATCTAAGTGTTTATGTGAGGTCATCGGAGGAGACCAGACATTCCATTTCACCTTTCCGATGGCCTTTTGATACCTCGTCAGTTGTGAACGGGCCTTGTTTTTGAGGCGTTTGAATAAGTTGCGCAGCCCCGAATGGGCTGCCCGCCACTTACTGCATGTGCGCCTGGACGCCTAGATTGTAAGACCTCATGATTAGGCGTTCGCTAAGGCAACACCATCTGCCTCAGCTCCAAGAGCAACCATGACCGATACGACTTCAGACAGCGTTTCTCCACGACTTCTGCTCGGGACTTTGCCTCTCAGAATATTTGCTCGGTAAGGAAGAGGAACCGATACGAGTCACGGGGAAGGAATCACTCAGCCGAATTTGGATGTGCTAGCGTGGCCGCTAGCAAGGAGAACGGAAGCCTGAGAAGCGTTCTAATGAATCGGCCTTATTCTCACCGTCGCCCGAGGTTCTACCGACGGACAAGCGAGAGGAACGTAAGCCCGAAAGGCGTTCCAAAGAACCGGCCATTTTCTCGCTGTCACCTGAGGTCCTATCGACAGGCAAAGTGAGAGACAATTTTTGATTAATGATCGAACTTTCCTCAATTCTAATATTAGTGCCCAGGGAGCCGAGAAGTGCGCTGACGCTCGGATCGAGGGCGACTACCGACCATTAAACGCCTCGCAAGGAGAGGAGGACCAGAGGACTTCCAATGCCCAAAATTTGAGCGATACCAGAGAGATTGCCACGGACGCTGCAGCGTCTACTGCCGGATTCTCCACAGGCCATGAGAAGAAGGACTCCGCCACAGGGACTACAGCCCAGCAGCCGACACGGGAAGAGATTAGAAAGGACGTCTCGTACCCCGACGGTGGGCCGACTTCAGACCGCACTCTTACCAGCAAAGGTGATCCCGTTGCCTTGAAGGGACCACGCCATTCCGACATCGAGCCTAGCCGGTCGTGCTCCGAGAGAGCGATAGCGAACACGAAGTCGCTCAATCAAGCAACGCAGCCAGTGTCCCAGCCAACCCGGAGGTTGATGCCATAGGCACTGCAAGCGGGCTCCGCGGCAAGAGCTCTCAACGCGAGCCATGCTTGGCTGCCTTCAACACTCATAGGGTCATCCAAGAGATCCACCAAACCCCAGGAGGGTCGCCGTTGACGGAATCTATGGTGCCCAGGTTTGGCCGATGGTTATCGCAACGCTGAACGCAAGTAACAATTGAGGACGACTTCTTTGCATCCGCCCAACTGTTCTAATTATACAGGACTTGACATTTCATCGTTTATTCCTGCAATTGACTTTGTAGTTATTTTTTTTTATGCACTTAATTGGAAATGTTCATTAAACTTTCCTCTCAAAATCTACAATTTGTTTCCGTACTCCTCCTTTCTCTTTCCACGATATTCACCAATTTTACTTTTTAAATCAAGTAATTTTTGTTCAGTAGAATACTCGTGAAAGTAAGTACAATCGTTCAGTAAGTTTCCGAAGTCTTCCTCCAGTACCTTGAACTCACCTTTGTCTCTCCCCTCCTCTCTAACTCCACCATTATTTCATACTTTCGATACGTTGATGATATCCTAATTATTTTCGATTCCCGTTTTACTTCACCCGTTGACATTGCTAACCTTTTCAACACTTTCTCACCCCACATCCAGTTCACCTTTAAAACCGAATCTAACCGCTCTCTTCCACACCTCGATATCGTCATCACTAATGACCCCTCCAACCACCGCTTTTCATTCTCTGTCTACCGTAAACCCACCACATCATCTAATTTAATCCATTGTTCCTCTTCACACCCTCCTATCCATAAACAAGCCTCCCTCCATTTCTTCATCGACCGTGCCCTCAAGTTACCCCTCAGTCCTTCTTCCCGTGCCACCGAATTCCGAACTATACGCGCCCTCGCCTTAAAAAATGGCTACACAACTTCCACCTTCTCCCGGATTCTCCAACGAAGAAAACTTGCCCTCTCCAACCCTAAACCTCCTCAACCATCCCCATCCAAAAAATGGGTGTCCTTGCGATTCATCAGCCCTCAATTTTACCGCCTTTCCGCCTTCCTCTCCTCACTCGGCCTCCAAGTTTCCTACCGCTCATCGACCCCATGCTTTCGCTCTCTTAATCCCCCCATCCAAACACACACCGACAATTTCTCTCGTTCCGGAGTTTATAGATTAAACTGTGGGTTTTGCGACAAATATTATATAGGCCTATCGACCCGCAATTTCAATAAACGATTCAAAGAACACATGGACTCCTACAAGAAACGAGATAATAATTCACACTACGCGATCCACCTTGCCCGCACGGGACATGCCACCAAAGAGCAAAGTGAAATCACGACCATTCTCCAACTATGCAACGACCCATTCAAGACTGCCACTCTCGAAGCTATTGAGATCTTTAAAGCTAAGATCTCCTCTCCAGAGCACCTCCTCAATTGCCAAACCGTTTTAGATATTTATTCAATTTTAAATTCTTTATCCGATATCTTGTAATTTTTCAAATTTGTATATTTACTTTCCTTTCCATTTTTTATTGATAACTTAGTTTACGTTAACTCCGGATGAGTCTTCTTCTAGGTCCGCGTTTTCAATTTTGTTTGTGTTATGACATCACTTTTTCCTTTATATTTCAATTACTTTTCCTCTCAAGGTTTCCTTATAATTTCACTGTTATTGGTTCCTTATCCAACCATTCTCCTTTCAATGTCGCCACTGTACACTTTATATTATTTACTATTTGTTATTTCTTCATCCAATCATGTTCTCATTCTGTACCATATTTTCTGTATATAAAGGCTTATGTCCTCTTGTGTGTAT
>JAHWFO010062720.1:0-10854 GCA_023313115.1 Rhysida immarginata | reverse complement strand
GCGCAAACGTGCATGTGTCCGGATATTTGTGATCATATAGTGTACTTCAATCATGGCTCGGAAAGCAACTCCACGGTAGACATCCTTCTGACCTGAACCAGCCACACGTCGACAAAAAAGCGTCGAACTTTTGGTTGAGTGAAGGGAGTCTCTTTGGGGAAACTCAAGGAACCATGATTGCCATACAAGACCAGGTTATTGACACTAAAAGCTACAGAAAACTGACAGGTCTTGCAGGAAATGCCATTATTGCAGAGGAAACCATCCAACACGTCATATCCAGTTGCAAAATACTCACGCAGACAGATTATTTACACAGACATAACCAGGTAGCCAACATCTAGCTAAGATACACAAGCTAAGGGACATTCACAGTTCTTACTATAAATATATCCCTGACACTGTCTTAGAGAACACCACACAAAGTATATTTTGACAGAGATATAATCACTGACAAAACTATCCTTCATAACAGACCAGACATTACACTAGTAGAGAAGCAAAACAAAGTGACTTACATAATTGATATCTCCATCCCCAATACACACAATTTACAAAAGACATACACTGACAAAATCACTAAATATGCAGATCTTGCACACGAAATAAAACGCCTTTGGGGAGTTAACAGAGTACACATTGTTCCTATCATTCTTTCCGCCACTGGGGTTATTCCACACTCGCCACACAAAAGCCTGTCAACACTAAATTTAAACCCACACTTCTACAAAACCTTACAGAAAGCAACAATTCTAAACACCTGTCACATAATAAGGAAATTCCTACACCCAAACATCAATACTCCCACGAGTGCATAACTTTCCCTCCCTCGCATTTGAGTCCCTTGGGCTTTGGTCCTCTTTTGGGTCCGCCTCTGGGATTGGCTTCCGGACTTGATCCGAGTTTGGCTTCCCCAAACAATGATAATAATAATAATAATTCTTTTCGATTCTTCAATATCAATTTTTTTTATATTACACCTCGGACATTGCAAAATTTCATCCAAAAATAGCCCAAGCAAGGCTGAGTATATCAGCTACTAAATTATAAATATCAAACCTGACAAAGCAAGATGTCCATCTTTTAAATGCTGCTGAGAGTCTGGCCTCGGTAATTTATCCGTTACGCTGACGATCAAAGGAGAAATTAGAAGCTGCAGGCGAGTTTCTTGATACGTTTTGTGCATTTCAAACCCAAATCGTTCCAAATATAAAGCCGGACATGGAGGATCTGTCTCAAGACAATTCTGCAGTTACAAAAAAAAAAAAAAAAAAAAAATGCAGGAAGTAATTTGATTAAAAGAAAAAAAGATATCCATATGCATTCTGTTCACGAGAGACTGAATCCTTTTTTTATAAACAGTTTTTACCATCATTAAGTGACCTTGTATGTCATGCATTGTAATGGAGACAGTAATGTCCATTGGCCGATATATACGTGGATCAAACTCTTTTGCAGATGTTTCTCCGTCGTCGAACGTTTCGTTATGTTTTGATGTCGTAGAAGCTTTGTGTGAAGTATCCAAATCTACAAATTTTTGATCTTCGCCGAAGTAGTTTTCCTTTGAAATAAACATTCAATCAACTTCGCAACATTACAAACAATCAAATCAATATTACTAAACGTTAGTTTGAGATGGTAATTTATTAAAAAAAAAATAAAAAGACGATAACGCTTATCTTCATTACTACAAGGAGATATCAGAAAGTAATACCATTTATTTTTTTCAAAGAAACTTACAAACAAGTAAGTGCAGTGAACCACATAGGAACCTTGACGATTTAAGCATTTATCCAAACACTAAACTACTTTCAGAATACCTCGCTCGTAGAACTCCGCCATTGGCTGTATTGAGTTCCTCGTCAATCTCAAACCTCTGATCACCCAGAAATCTCTTCATGGGACCAAAGAGGCGCTAGTCCGAGAACACTAAGTCCGCACTGTAGCCTAGGTGGTCCAGAACCTCCCACCCGTAACGGACCAGTTTCGCTTGGACAACACTGGCCACGTGCGAATGCCCACTGTCATGAAGAAGTCGAACATTGTTTCCTCTTTCTGGTTGCTTATCCTGAATAACACGGTGCAGTTTAGTCAATGTTTCACAATAGGTAGCAGCGCTGACAATTGACCGACGAGCAGGCAGTCTGCGAGGTGTGAAATGTAAGACCGAGGACTCGTTTCCTATGACAATGTCATTCAAAAATGTATTTTCCTCCTGGTGCACGCACCGCTACAGATGTTGCAGACTGCATGCCATTCATTCCTGGTCTGTTCTGGTGTCAGACGTTTTTGGAATCCAACGAGAACAACTTTGCAGCATCCAAGCTTCTCATGCACGATATCCCATGGAGAACCGCAAGATTATGTGAAACATTCCGCTCACTTCTTTCAAGGAAATGCGATGGTTTTCTCCAATTGTGTTGTTAATGTCCTCGATAATGGCTGGTATTGTCGCTGACGCAGGTCGCCCAGAACACTGTTTATCAGCCAGCAAGGCTAACTCTTTCTTCCCGAAACATTTTATACCATTTTACACATTGGAATAGTCCAGACAGTCGGCACCGTAAAATTCTATCATTTCCCTGTGAATTTCCACAGGGTTTTTTTACCTTTCGCAAAAAGCAACCTTAAAAACAGCTCGCTGTTCTTCCTCTGAAGACGACGGGATAGTGGCAGCCATTTTTAAAACGACTGGTAGCACATAGTACACATGCGCAGAAACGTTTCTTGTTTTGCAAACACCTGTGCATGTACTCAGCCTTCTTTTCGGTTATGTTAAATTTTACACAGACATTATACACTGAACGACCAATTTATTAGAGACACCCCGCTAATACCGCGTTGCGCCTCCTTCAGCGGCTAGAACTGCCTGAATACGTGCTGGCATGGATTCATCAAGGTGTTGAAACCGTTGCGGAGAAATAGCAACCCAGGCCGACATCACAGCATCCCATAATTGATGCAGGTTGGACGGTAGTGTGGGAAGGCGTCGGATGGTTCTCTCCACTTCATCCCATAAATGCTCGATCGGCTTGAGATCGGGCGACCGAGCTGGCCACTGAAGCAGGTGGAAGTCCACATCATGTTCCTCGAACCAGTCCAAGAGCATTCGACCACGGTGACAGGGAGCATTGTCCTGCTGAAACTGTCCGTCACCACCAGAAACACATCATGAATGGGTGCACCTAATCAGCAACAATGTGTCGCATTCAGGGATGTGTCTACGGATATCAGAGGACCCAGTGTGTCCCAAGAGAAGACACCCGAGACCAGCACTCTTCCTCCACCCGCCTGTACGGTTGTCTGCTGACAGGATGGGTCCATGGCCTCGTGCTGTCTGCACCAGATGGGCAGTCTGCCATCCGCATGATGAAGTAGGAACAGCGATTCGTCAGACTAGGCGACCTTCTTCCACTCATCCAGTGTCCAATGGCGATGCCTATGTTCCCATAGCAGGCGCGCTTTCCTATTTTGCGGTGACAGCGACGGTACCTGTACTGGCCGCCTGTGGTTAAATCCAGCTCGGTGCAAGGTGCGCCGCACCATGTGCTCCGAAATGGGTCGGCATGCTCCATCATTGAACTGCGCTGCAATTTGTTGGGCCGTTCCCGTCCTGTTGCTGTGGATGATTCGTGCCAGTCGTCGTTGGTCTCATTCATTCACGACCCTGTTTCGTCCGGAGTTGTGTTTGTTGGCATAACTGCCATTCACGGAATTCCCTTGACACTATTGCACGGGAAAACCTGAGAAGGTTCGTGCATTGCGAAATGCTCAACTGCGCTTGTCGAGCTCCAACGATCATGCCTCGTTCAAAGTCGGCCAAATCCTTGGATTTACCTATATTCAGTCCACTTAAGCTGCTGACTATACACTGCTTCGGCCTGTTCCATTGTTTCGGTGTCACTGGGAGGTCGGTCCATTTTCCGCAAGAGCGGTCTCTAATAAATTGGTCGTTCGGTATATTTCCTCTATTAAAAAATAAACGGCGTTACTTTCTGATATTCCCTCATATTTTCATTTGCTGCTCTTCATCAACTTTAAAACGACAAAAACTCAATGTAAAATCAGAGCTAACGTATTCACCTTGACATGCATTAAATTACGCAATAATGATCCGTACAAATACATCACAGATGGACCGATTTCCAACTCTACGTTGATTTTATCAGGAGTCATTTGAACGGGATCAAAATTTTCGGGAACGCTAACGCAGACTTTCTTGGGAGATTTATAATCTTCTCCGACAGGTGGTCGCATGGGCATTAGTAAAATCTCTTCTTTTTCAGGGGTTGTATAATCTAATTCATGTGAACGTGGTCCCAAAGGGGGCACAGGGTGATAAATGTACTCTATACTCAGAGCTACAATGGGAACAGTCCAGCAATCAATCCAATTATTACTACAACAATACAAAAGAAGCATTTGTTTTATTTCTAAATAAAAGGATATTTTTTTTTCGGAAGTGTAAACGCCGGGTGGGCAAGAAATAACGTGAGGTGTTCAGAGCTCGCTAGCGGGAATTCTATTAGGCCAAATGCAGTACATTTTGGTGTATATACTTAGTGGAACATGCAGTTTCGATTTCTGCAAAAAAAAAAAAAATAGTACCAAAAATCGCCATAGGGGGCGCTTATTTCAAGAAACCAATGAATACCTAATTGTCAAATAAACAAATACCATACAAACCAACTTTTGTAACAACAATAAACAATGTTATATTGTTAATTCCAAATGTGTTTCAATATGACCACCAGTGTGCTGTTCCAATACCTGCATGCGCTACACGACATTTTCTACAGCAGCTCGCAGCATATCTGCATTAATTAGTCTGATATGTAACGTTATATGATCCTTTAAGGTTGAGAGGTCAGGAACATGTGCTTGATACACAAGGCTTTTCAAATGTTCCCATAACCAAAAATCACAAGGGTTGAGATCAGGCGACCTGGGTGGCCATACCATGGGAAATGCACGACTAATTATTCTGTTGTCGTCTGAAAAACGTTCTTGCAAGATCTGCTGCATCTGACGTCCGATGTGCGGTGGCGCACCATCCTGCATAAAAAAGGTAGAATCCAGACAACCCTTTTCCTGCAATCGTGGTATCACAAAATTCTCAAGCACATCGGCATACCTGGCAGAATTGACGGAACGAGTCACCGGTCCACGGGGACGGATTTCTTCAAAAAAGTACGGGGCCAATGATGAAAGAAGCAGTAAAGCCGCACCATACTGTTAGTTTCGGTGAATGCATGGGAGTTGGCAGACACACTTGTGGATTTGATGCAGCCCAAATACGGCAGTTGTGGGTATTGATATCACCATTCAAATAAAAATATGCCTCATCACTCCATAAAATTTGCCATGGCCATGCATCATCCACTTCCATAGGTGCTAAAAATCTCAACGAAAAGTCAGTTCGGGTACGTTCATCTCCAGGAAGCAATCGTTGAACAGGTGTGAGTTTATAGGGATAAAATGTCAATATCTTATGCAATATTTTCCTCACCATCGAATATGGGATATCTGTTTGGCGTGCTATTGCGTGTGCACTGCTGGTACCCTGCACAGTAGTCATCTCCTGTTCCACAACAGCAGTTGCAACTTCTTCAACGTGTTGCTGCCCGATTCGTTTGCGTCCCCGGCCTGGTTGCACTCCTAGAGTTCCGGTAGATTCAAAACGTTCAATCATTTTCCGTAAGTTAGTTATGCTCATCGGTCTTCTTCGTAACGTTTTCAATCGCCGGAATTCAAGAAGGGCAGCACTTGCATCGTCGCTCTTCTGATAAAACAACTTGACTAATAACGCCCGGTCAGGCAGAGTAAGCGTCATCGTCAGGCCATTCGTTCGTGAATGATGGGAAATCCTCAGCCTTGCCTTTTATTGTCATGATTGCTCAACACGGGACGCCCTTATGCAAATGTATTCATCGTTTTCTTGAAATAAGCGCCCCCTATGGCGACTTTTGGTACTATTTTTTTTTTTTTTTTTTGCAAAAATCTAAACTGCATGTTCCACTAAGTATATACACCAAAATGTACTGCATTTGGCTTAATAGATGTAGCGAGCTCCGAACACCTCACGTTATTTCATGCCCACCCGGTATTTTTCATTTATTTATTCCATGAAACGTATGCATTACCTTTTGGATGCTTTGTTTCTCCACTTTTTCTCACTGTCCATTATGGTCTTCTCACTTCCATCTCTATTAGTAATTTTTGAATTTTTGTTTAGGGCAAGAAGAATATTCTGACAAGTGTTTACTTCAGGAAGGTACAAGACTAAGTCAACTGACTCGCCCTTAAGCAAATACAAAAAAAATATAAATTAATAACGCAAGGTAAATCCATAATCCTTTAAAATCTTATTAAGAAAAACTTCAGCAACCTAGATTCGACCCAGTGACCACGAGTATGACGCTCGCTGCCTCTACCAACTGGGTTATCGCAGACACGGGCAGGCACTTGTCCCGCAGATCGGGAATTTCTTCTTTCCAGCCATCAGAAAGCTGACGAACACTCAGAAGAAATTAATACAACCTGTGCCAATAAAGTTCGGTGAATGACGGTATATTGAGAGTGGATTGCTCGCTTACTTGATGAAACAGCAGTTACTATCCTTCAAAGTAATCCCCGTCGATGGTAATGCACTTCTGGGAACGCCTGTACAAGTCCTGGAAACTCCTGGCGTAGTCATTTTTAGGGATAGCCTTCAGTTGGGTCGTAACATTACGTTGGATGTCTGGCCACTTCAGGGGGAGTCTTCTCCAGTGTTCCGGCCTCCTCGGAACCGTTTAAACCACTCATAAACACACTTCAAAAACACACTTTCTTTGTAAACTGTTGTCATCATTTCATGAGTCTGTTTCGTTCGCTGATCCGTTTTGGGTTTCGACCGCACGTACTACGCCTTCTCTCTTCAATGTCCTGTTTACTTACTTATTTTTCAAACCCGCTTATCCGTTAGGGTCGCGGGGGCAGCAGCCCTATGGCAGATCTCCAGCGATCGCGATCTTCCGCCATCAGGAGCATGTCCTCCTTGGTAATATCCAAGCGACTCGAACCCAGATTCTCCATGTAGTCTAGCCACCTGGTTCTAGGCCAACCCCTTGGTGTCTTACCCACCGGCTTGGAAAATAACAACTGCCTAAGAAGACTAGTTTGCGGCATCCGTATCACGTGGCCATACCAGCGCAACTGAGATCTCTCAATGCGGAGAAGTAGCGGCTCAACACCTAAAGATTCCCTTATTGTGCTGCTGTACACTCTATCTAGTAGGGTAACACCTGCCACACCTCTCAGAAATCTCATTTCAGCCGCTTGTACCCGCGATCGCACTCTTTCGGTCATTACCCAAGCCTGTTTAAACACAATAAACACACTCGCAGCGCTGATTCTCTCAAGTTTGTTTAAACATGTCTCGACTTGTCTGGGGCAGGGTACGACGATGGTGCACTCTTACGACCGTTAGCAATTTGACGTCATTCACCAAAATTTATTATCACAGGTTGTAAATGAAAACGGGAATTAACGCACATCAAAGTTTAGCTGCCCGTAAAAGTACCAGTTTGACAATTTAAATGAAGTGAAGCATCACAGAGATTGGTTGAAATGTTGGCTTTTATTTTTAGCAGACAAACTTTAGGTGTTACAATAAACGTTCGAAACGACGTCCTCTTTTCACGAATACAAAAGCGTGTTGTTTTACCTGATTTCGTGAGACTCTGCGAAGCACGGCAGTATTGATGTTAGAAATGGCTGTCGTGATGTTCGTTTTCAGCTCAGCAATCGTGTGTGGACTATCCACATAAACCACATAGGAAGAAATCGTGAAGTGATAAATCTGGCGAGCGAGGAGGGTAACAATCCCTGGGAAATCTTCATTCAAAAGATGCGTCGTGCTATTTGACATGTGACAAGTCACACCATTCTGCTGGACCAGCAGTAACGTTCATCAACTTCAAGCAGTGAAATGATGGACCTCAAACACTTCACTGTTAAAGAAAATTAGGCCTACAATAACACTGCCACAAAACAAATGCAGCTGCCCTGAACAAAAAATGCTTCACAAATGAGGTCATGAGATCACTGATACCGACTGAAATACATTCGAAACAATCTGCACTGCCATCTACCGGGAGGAAATCGAAACTCAATGCACGTTCACTGAATTATGACCCATTAAACTTTGATGTGCGTGACTTTAAACTCACCTCTTTAAGGTAACAATATTAATGGAAAAAACGGAAAGAAAAATCCACAACTTGGATTCAAACCAGGGACACTATGTGTATCACAATTGTTGCCTCTACCAACTGGGCTATCGTGGACATGAAACTTCAAATCCATTGTTATCGAAACTTTCATTTTTTCCCTCTCCCTGTGATCGACACTGGCGCCATGTTTCGGCCACTGTTACGTCACAAGTTGCCGAGAAGTGCGAAGGAATTTCGATTTCGTGACGTCACACATCGGACGCTATTGGTTAGTTGTCAATTGGGCATTGCAATGGACTATGAATATGAAACAAGACCGGTAGTAACGTCTGCGATTTCGATAACAGTGACAGCGATATACAAGGTCCGTTAGCAAAATTAAATGCTACTGCATTCGTCCGCTACAGTCGTCTGCAAAAATGATAGCACGAGCCGCATATGGCTGAAAATTAGTCACAGATGGAATGTTTGCGGACACATACTCGTTTCAATTCTAGTGACGCCAATCTTAGATTTTGTAAGGACTTATCCACTTACCCTCATATTCTTTGGATGATCAAAAATAAATTTTAGGCTTTCGATTTCTAAAGTTTTCCTTAAGTATCCTAATGAAAACTCAGATTTTTGTTCTTGAAATTTAAAATACAACCCTAGCGTCAATAAAACTTCGGACACCAAGTAATTTGGCTAAAAACACAGTGAAAAGTGGATACAGAGGATTGCAGGCTAATGAAAATAGATTTACTGAGTAGATGGAACAATATCAACATCCATTTAGAATCGATTTAAAGGTGTCAAATAATTTATTCAAATTTATGTAAAATTGCATTGTCAACAGGTTTCAAAGAACTTCGTACACAAGGGGTCACCAGCACATAGAACTTTCCTGAAGGCTGTAGAAACGCCCAGAATGCTTTGCATCAGGCTTTAAAAGCTCTGTCCACGCGACAGAGCACAGTATTCGTGTTGTTTTGAACCATGGGACGTGGTAAGCCAGTAGAAACGTGTATACGGCAAAAAATTATACAACAGTTCCAGAATAACAAATCCCAGTGAGCTACTGCCCATGAATTATCAGTTCCACTCTCTCTCTACTGTTAATGGCATCATCAAGCGTTTCAGAGAAATCAGGAAAACAGAACCAGGGACTGCACCAGGCAAGCAGTGATTATTGAATGTTAGGGACCTACGAGTATTTTGACATTACATTGTGAAAAACAGGCATGCTCCCATAAGTGAAATGACTGTTTGGGCTCGAGAATATTTTCATATACCCATATCTGAAAGCATAGTCCGCCGTTACATCAGAAGATGCAACTATTACTTATACGCTACAAAGAGGAAGCCATTTATGAGCACTGTAGCTAAGCGTCGCCGGGTAGCATGGGCCAGAACCCATCTAAAGTGTTCTGTGGTCCGACGAGTCCACCTTTGCAGTGATGTATGGCAACAACGGTCGCAAGGTGCTAAGGACCAAGCACGAAAGTAATCATCCCGACTGTTACCAGAGGAAAGTTCAGAAGCCTGCATCGCTGATGGTGTGGGGTTGCACGAGTGCAGCCGGGACAGGATTGCTTCACTTTTGCGAGGGCACTATTAACTCTGCTGCCTATATAAACATTCTCCAACAGCATCTGCGTCCATCCCACCAAAAGTTGTTCAATAGAAGACCAAGCATCTTTCAGCAGGACAACGCGAAGCCTCATGCTGCTCGGAACATCAAGGCTTGGCTACGACAGCAGCGTTTCAGGGTGTTTGACTGGCCTGCCTGCAGTCCAGATCTGTCACCCATTGAAAATGTATGGCGCATTTTAAAGCGAAAAGTCAGACAGCGGAAGCCTCGAACACTGCAGCAGTTGCGGGCATGCATTTCCGAAGAGTGGGATAAAATTCCAGTAGAAACAACGCAGAAGTTGTGTCCAGCATGCCTCAATGACTTCGGAGCGTCATTCGTCGGAAAGGTGACGCCACTCAGTGGTAATGTGCAATAAACGGTACGGTGTACGAAGTTCATTGCAACATGTTGAAAACGGAACATTACAAAAAGTCGCTTATTTAAAATGCTATATCACAGTTGTACTATAGCTCTGTGCGCTCAATAAAGTAATTTTCATTTGTTTACAATTAGTTTCGTTGTACTTATCCAAAATTCTGTAGGTGTCCGAAGTTCATTGACACTAGGGTTGTAGAAGAGTTTGGATGACTTACTTGAATCCAAAATTTTAATGGGACCGTTTTAGGAAGAAACTCGGTGAATAATAAATCAAATGACAAGTCAAAAACTTCTCCGCAGAATGCAATATGGGCTAGAAACATTTATAACATTAAAAAAAAAAAAGGCTTCGTTATAATTTTTGGAAGATTAATTTAAACAGACGTACGTCCAGTTACTCATCAACTTACAATTTTCAGGATTGTGAGATGAGCAATCGATCCAGTTATATTCGTTAGCTACAGTAATCAATTCAAATTCCTTTAAAACTATGCCAAAATGCCAAGTATACGGAACAAATTTCAAAAGGTCTGGTTGTGCTTTACTTCCCCAGTCAACAGTCAGATCTTCAAAAAAAAAAATTACATTTTGCTCATGCTTACGTTCAAAAAAATAATTTAACAAAATATTTTCAAATAAAATAAG
>JAHWFO010062719.1:0-12860 GCA_023313115.1 Rhysida immarginata | reverse complement strand
TTGAGCCTTTAAAAAGATTTTTTTCGAATTTTCATTAAGAATTTTTATTGTATTTATTCTAAGCATTTTCATGTGTTTATTTTTAAGATATTGCAAAATTTAATTGAATTTTTTGAGATTGTTCTGTTTACATCCAAGTGTAATTATCCCGGGCAATGCCGGGTACCTCTTCTAGTTATTGATAATTGTTGTTTAAGGCATGCCAAATGTTGCTGAATTTTTTCAGATTTTTATTGCATAATGAAGTTCAGAAATTTCAATAAGATTAAATTTTTGACTGGGAGGTTTGGGCAAAGCAGCAAAGAAAAAAACCCATAACAATTCAAGTGGCAGGAGGTGGCAGCTGAATTTTGGCTTAATCGATAGTTAATACTTTTCCAAGTAACCTCCAAAAGGTTAGAAGACAGCATTCGACAGCGTTTTATTGTCACTTGATTTTAAAACTCAAATTTTATTGGAAAAAAATGAAAAAAGTACCCTTATTATTGTGCTGCTAAAAATTTTCTGTCAAAGAAATGACATTTACAAAATTTTTTACGTATTTTACTAACCTTCAAACGTACATTCCATTTGGTTTTATTAGATTTTCTTTGCTGCACGCGCTTTCACACGTTTAAAGGTTTTGCCGAATAACTACACCAATAGTGCGCTTGAAAAAAGGCCAAACTCCAACTGAAAATAAAGAAAGAATTTGGGGTATAGGACGTACTCTTAACCATTTTTAATTCTTATAGGATCCCTCCAGCCAACTGCATGCTAAAAAAATCTTATCTAGACACTTTTATTTTTCGAGTTTTGGCCAGCTGTTTGGCAATCGGCCGCACTGTAAGTCGTCACCACTTTACAAACAGAAAAAATAACTCCTCCAATCTTCAATTGTCCACTTGTTGTAAGTTCTTGCCCATTTCAAACGTGCCTGTCGGTGTTTCTTAGTCAGAGGAAGATTGTCTTCGCTTTCCTCGAATGAAACCCAATTTCGTGTAGTCGATTTCGGACGGTTTTGTCACAAACGCTTCTTCCGCTCGTTATTTATCTCTTTCGATGTCTTTTTTCTCATTTTCTTACAGATTTCTTTTAGAGTTCTCTCCTGGCGTTTGCTAGATTTCTTCAGTCTTCCTGATCTTGGGTTGGTCTGAACACGGCCTGTTGCTCGAAATGTTTTCCATGTATTCGAAACAGTACGTAGATTGAGCACATCCCAACAAGTTTGCAACTTCAGTTTGAGTCTTTCCATCGGCTAGCATTTTCACAATGGGCATTCTAAGCTGTTGAGGCAGTTCTTTAACGGGTCCCATTTTATCGCCTGCAAATTTTATTTTTGAGAAATACTGCCTTTATAAGCGTTAGGTTTATCACCTAAAATTTAATGGTATCATCCTTTCTTCTTACATCCCTGTAGAAAAAATTGACGCTAAATTATTGCAAACTTTTTTCCATCTGATATGCTTATCGCAAACATTTTTCCAACCAGGGGTGTTAGTTTTAATTTTTTATTTGGTGTAATTATCTTTTTAGAACATTATCTAATTTTTGTGTAATGTAAATCACCCACATAAACATACGGTGGCGGCCATGCAAACAAGATCGTCACTCCATCTAAACTTCGAGACCCTGAAAAAATCAGAATGGACCATTGAATTAAACCATTTCATGCCAGAGGGTAGACAGACTTTCTAGTAGTTAAAATCTTATGTAAGTGAAGTGTGTGGAATATTTCATTTTCAGTAGGATTGTTTAGTCCATAAACACTGCAGTTTGAAGGAGGACATAGAAATAAGATCACTGCTGATAAACACCTAAAGGTTCTTCATTTTAAGCTTTTTTACAACACAATCATTGCATATAGTTTTAAAAATGTCCTTAACATTTTAAAGTTGCTTTATGTGTGCTTGTAGGATGGGTAGAGCTAAGCATACCACACCGTTGCAGCGCAGTAGTGTTAATGCATTGAGAAGTAACGGGATGTCTATCAGAGACATTGCACGTCAGCTGAGTATGTAATATGGTGCTGTTTATAATGCGATTAAGCACGTAAAGGAATATGGGGTAGCTGCTAACGTAATTCGGAAAGCACCTACACGGAAAAGCACTCGTCACATCGATCTTGCAATACGACGAATGTCCGAAGGTGACCGCAAGAAGACTGCAGCAGATATTCATAAGGAGCTACAGGCAAATCCACAGTTTCATTTAAGTGTTAAAACTGTCCGAAGACGCCCGCAAGAAGCTGGTTTAAACGGACGCGTCGCACGCAAGAAACCACTAGTGTCCAAGAAAAACCGCCAAGCACGATTGGCGTTTGCTAAGGAGCATGTGACCTGGGATGCTGAAGATTGGGCTAAAGTAGGCCTACTGTTTACTGATGAATCTAAGTTCAATCGGTTTGAATCTGACGGTAAAAGGTATATACGAAGACGTCCTGGAGAAGAATTAGACCCTCGGTACACACAAGCCACGATAAAGTTTGGTGGAGGTTCAATCATGGTCTGGGCTGGCTTTCGAAGATCGGGGATTGGTCCCATTCACCGCATAAAGGGTACAATGAATGGCGTTCGTTTTGTTGAGATCTTGGAGAATGTCTTGAAACCATATGCAAAGAGTCATCTTGGGCGAAATTGGATCCTGCAACAAGATAACGACCCTAAGCATACGTGCAGAGTTGCCAAGCAGTGGCTTCAGAAGAACAAGGTGAAGATTCTGGCTTGGCCAGCACAAAATCCAGATCTAAACCCTATCGAGAACTTGTGGCATGACGTGAAAGTGAAGGTGCGTGAACATAACCCCTCGTCCATAATGGAGTTGGAACGAGTAGTCAAGGAGGCTTGGAACCAGATTCCAGTGGAGCGCTGTATCACTCTTGTAGACTCCATGAAACGACGATGCCAAGCGGTAATCAAAAGCAAAGGTAATTAATATAATTTTCATTGATAATTAAAGTTTTGTAAAATTGTCTTTGATTTCCAATAGTCTAGCTAGTTTGATCTTATTTCATTGACCTTTCAAAGAAAAGGGGGTGATATGTTAAATTGTTCTACGAAAAATGTGTGAAATCAAACAATCCATTTATAATGGATTCTCAAAATCTTTGAATAGCCCTACATTTTGGAGCCTTCCACTCTTAATTTGGTTATATATTAAGGCACCTATACACAATCAAAGATTAGGATCCCCGATGATCTTATTTGCATGGCCGCCACTGTATATTAATTTTTGTACTGTTTAACTGTGTATCCTTATTTTTAAAAAATAAACTAACATCACGCGTCAGCGAATCGGCAATAAGTATCGCAAACTTTTTGCCAGGGGTTGTATATCGTTTCCGAACGGACCGTGATATTACCATAGATCCTTCATCTCAAACCTTGTCGGAAAGCGACAGAACCTTTTGGTTATCCGATACACAGAGACCTTTTTGACAGGTCAATAGAGCTTCAATATCAGTGATGTTATTTTCGTTTGTATTTCTTTCTATCAGCTTTCCTTGTTGTTGCGTATGTGGATAGTAATTTGTTGTAGAATTCGAAGCCGTTGCGATTTAGAATCGATGAATGGGAAAATTTAAGATATCTATTTGCCTTTATTGGCGTTTAAAAGTGATGATGCTTGTTTACACAATTGAGCGTTTAGTTTAGCTTGCTTTTTGTTTTGTCTTTCCTCCCTCTCACTCTTCGTTTTTTATTTTCGTTTTTTTTACTGCATTATCGATTTTTTTAACACCGCTGTACCTCAATTCTTTTTTGTCTTTTTATTTTTTCAGATTCCTTAAAATCTCTTTTGACTATAAACGAGAGTGCATTCCGCCATTTCCATGTAAAAAAGGGATTTGGTCTTGGTTTAAAGGCACTCCAAATATATACATAAAAAAATCACCCACACAAGCAACTGTAAAGTTGTTTCGTACATATTTCACTGTTTAAATGTCAGGTTAAATCTTATTTTTATTCGGTCTCTTTTCCTTTCTTTTCAATTGAGTGTGAATGCTAAGATAATGGCCAGCGTTTGTGGATACGTCTGCGTATGCAGACGCTCGAATTTATTAGGGAACTCGACTTTAAAGCTTTCCGTTTCAGAGTCTCATAAGTCGTTGCTTTTGATGAGATCTTAATCATCATGATGAGTTTGTTGACAAACCGTCTAGCGATTGTTCCCTATTAACCATTGAGCGTTTCTATGAGATGATGTTTACATATGCTTAGTGATTAGGTTTACAAGATTGCAATACAAACTAAACAGAGTAAATATGTTTAAGAAACGCCTGAATGGTTAATTTAGAGGAGGTACGTGTGTGTTCCATTCGAAAGCAATAAATAAATAAATTGTAGAAACTTCATAGGCTACCGTAAATAAAATAAACTATTAATGAATGGCATGCTAAACGAAGCGCCGGCACATAAACTACAATACTCATTTCCAAAAAAGTTGGGACAGTGCAACGTATAAGAAGAACTCCAACACATTTGTTTGGATTATTGTATTGCCGTTTATTTCAACGCATTACAATACATAAACGATAAATTAGGCATGGGATCACATATCTTCTTATATGCTTAAAGAAAGATACAGGTGGTTTTCCTGTTTGGCACGTGCAACACACTCCCAAAAAAGTTGGGACAGCACAGTGTGGCGTCACCTCTCCTCTTGATGACACACTGTAATCTTCTGGGCATCGATGACACCAATCTTTCTAACACCGTAACCGGAATTCTGTCCCATTCCTGTTGGATATAGGTTTTCAGCTGTTCAACTGTCGTAGTTTTCGTTTAATAATACACCAAACGTTTTCTATAGACGACAGATCCGGGCTGCAAGGGGGCCAATCCAACATACGAATGCGCTGCCGACCTAGCCATGCAGAAGTTATGCGCGCTGCATGCGGTCTGGCATTGTCGTGTTGAAATATACACTGACGTCGTCCAAACAGGCGCCTCTTAGATGGCACCATAGCTTGTTCCAGGATCTGTATATACGCTTCAGCATTGACGGTGCCATTGCAGATGTGCAAGTCTCCCATTCCATGGCCACTAATACAGCCCCAGACCATGACAGACGGTGGTTTCTGTACCGAACGCCTGTAGCACGCTGGAATATCCTTTTCGTCTTTGGTCCGGAGTGTACGGCGTCCATTATTTCCGTAAACAATCGTAAAGGTTGATTCATCGGATCACAATATGTTCTTCCAGCTTGCTTGGGGACCAATTGCGATGGGCTGTCGTTTGTTGATGTATGGCTTCCGTTGTGCACAGTATAACTTAAGTTTGCGTTTGTGGATGCACCGGCGTACAGTGTTCAACGATAATGGCTTCCCGAAGAAATCGCGGGCCCACGTGGCTATGTCCGTAATCGCAGCATTCCTATGCGTGACGCAGTGACGTCGGAGGATCCGAAGAGCTCGAGCATTCAGAATATGTTTTCTACCTTGGCCTTTCTGAACTGTGATCTCACCACTATCTCGGTAGCGCTTGATAATATTATGTACTGTAGATGATGACAGGTTAAATCTTCTGGCTATTGCACGCTGAGAAACGTTGTTTGTGAATTCTTGAATGATTCGCTAACTGGCTTGCCTCGACCCATCGTTCCGAATAAGTTACCTGAACGACGGATAGCAACTGTTATTTATACGGAATGTAGTACGACGTCATCATTCTAGATTATTCCCGAACAATTCGGAAGGTTCCACTACTAACGGCGCTTTCTACAACGTATGTCCCTACTATTTTGGAACGTGTTGCAACGCCCCCATTCAAAATGAACGTCCCGGCCACGATACATAATGTCTTGGTGCACACAGTATATTTATGTCATTTCATAAACGTATCTGCTATTTTGTATTCGCGAGAAAGTTTTGTTACATCATCCCTTTTTGTTTTTTCTATATATTTTGCACTGTCCCAACTTTTTTGGAAATGAGTATTGTATTTGAAACATAATTCCAAAATTTTTGAATTGCTTTTGAAAATCTTAAAACAGGTTCCATTGATTCAAATTCGGTAATCTACGAACTTTATAACTGTTTTTATATATTCGTTTATGGCATAGTGTTTCTTCTTGTTTGATATGTTACATGCCCTATCTTAGTATTGAAAATTTCCAGTTTTACATTAGTGGTATCATTAGCACAGGTAGCCCTGAATAAATATCGACCATCTTCGAAGTTTGTAATTACTCTTATGCAGGGAATTGAGTACAGATTTTTTGGGAGATGATAGAAGAGGTCCTTAGAAGTATTTTTTCTCATATGAACATGGGGTCCCCGCAGCTCCGTTTACTTCCAATACTGCATTGAACAATCAAATGACACCGGGACGCAGTGTGCGTTGGTTGGTAGGCCTAGATTATTTTATTTTTAACAATTAACACAAGCAATCTACTGTAATAACTTTTAAAGCAATTGTTTGCAAAGAAATTTCAAGGTGCACGTGCTTGTTTGTTGACAAACTTCGTCAAGGAGATTCCATGCTATCCAACCCCTTTGTAATATACGATTAGTCCATATGTAAATGAACTAATCGCATTCTGGGAAAGCAGTAGGTAAAGCTTTGTTTTAAAAAGTTCACTTGATGTACTTTTTACATGTGTAAAGTTAAACAAAAGGTATGAATCGTTTTCCATGGAATGATTATGCAGACATGCATCTGTGTCTCGGTGCTGCTGGTACCATGGATGGTGCAAGGCGTTTGTATGCTGAACGGTATCCCAACAGAATTCTTCCCAATTCACGAACATTTGGTGCAGTAGATCGTCGTCTAAGAGAAACAGGCGCATTCGCTCATGATAATCATCAGCGTGGACGTCGTCGATGGTTACGCTCCCCTGAATTAGAGGATCAAGTTTTGGAAAGGTTTAACCGAAATCCATCGACAAGTACTCGTGCGGTCGGAGCTGCTTTGAATACTAGTCATACCACTGTATGGAACAATTTACTTGACAACCTGCAACATCCGTTCAAGCTTCGAAAGGTGCAGGAATTATGTCCCAGTGATCATGGTCCCGGGCGTGCTTCGCGGAATGGTTTATGCAGCAACAGAATAGGATTCCAGACTTTCCTTCCATGGTTTTGTGGACAGATGAGGCAACGTTTACGCGAGAAGGAATGTTCAATAGCTACAATAGTCATCTATGGTCTCATGTCAACACATGTGCAACACATGTTAACAGTTTTCAGCATGGTTATTCGTTGAATATTTAGGCTGGCATGATTCACAATGTCCTGATTGGGCCATATCTCCTACCATGCCGTCTTAACGGGCAAACATACCGTGGTTTCCTGAAGGAGGAGTTCCCTGGTCTTCTTGAAGATGTTCCACTAATGACCAGACATTTAATGTGCTTTCAACATGACTGCGCACCTTCCCATTACACAAGAGCAGTTAGAGATTACCTAAATGAGACATATCCTGGTCGTTGGATTGGTCGTGGCGGACCAGTTGCTTGGATTACACACCGATGGATTTTTTTTATGGGGAAGCATAAAATCAATGGTGTACTCCGAACCCGTAGATACCGAAGAAGAATTGGCGGCTCGTGTTGTCGCGGCAGCAGGTGACATCAGCGACCGTGCAAATCAACTGTTTCCACGCGTACATCAATCCATCATAAGGCTTTGCGAATTGTGCTATGAAGCAAATGGCGGTCATTTCGAACAATTACTGTAAAAGTCATAAAGTGCTTGTGTTAATTGTTAAAAATAAAATAATCTAGGCCTATCAACGCACACTGCGTCCCCGTGTCATTTGATTGTTCAATGCAGTATTGTAAGTAAACGGAGCTGCGGGGACCCCATGTTCATGTGACATAAAATACTTCTAAGGACCTCTTCTATCATCTCCCAAAACGTCTGTACTCAATACAAAAACACCCTGTGTATTCGTTCCTAGAATGTCGTTACATATTACATGGCATATTTTTCATTGAAAATTTCCGTTGGTACGATATTTGTATCATTTGAACATGTACCACGGAATTAAATTCAACCATCTTCGAACTTTATATTTTCGTTCGTAACAGGTCGTTCCGATACGTTTGATATATCACATGCCATATCTAAGAAAATCATTAGCGCAGCTACCCCTGAATAAATATCGCCCATCTTCGAACTTTATAATTATTCTTATATATTTCTTCATGACAGGTCGTTACGGGTCGTTTGATATATTACACGCTATATCTTAACAGCGAAAATTTTAAAGGGGGTCATAAGGGGTGGCCAGGATCTCCGAACATGAACACGATTGAGCATGTAGGGGAAAACGTGCATAATAACGTTTATTCGCTCTTCTTTTATCATTTCCAGTTGTTTGATATACTACTTGCCTATATCTGATCATTGAAAAATTTTGAGGGTGTCATAAGGGTATCATTAGAGCACGTGCCATTGTTTCGATTACAACCAGATTCAAAATGGTTCATTTTCTATTGGCGAAAATAGTAATTTATATCCGCTTCTCTCTCGTCATTACGATTTGTTTGATATATTACTTAATATATCTTCCCATTGAAAATTGCTAGACAGGAAAATAGAGGTACCATTTGTGCACGTGCCAATGAACCGATTTAGATAATATTTGTGATTAGTTCGTGCCATGAACCATATTCATCGACTGACGAAAACAGATTTTGAAAATCTCTCATAGCCTCGGAGGAGTTAGAGTTACAGACAGGCAGTCGGACTGACAGACAGACGGACAGACAGACACATTTCCCCACACTGAGAGCATAAAGCACCTTCTGTTACTTAATAATGTTCATAATTAAATTTACTTTCATGTAAAAAATTAAATTTTATAACTCATATTTTGATAAAAATTTTAACCCATAGCAACCTTGATAAAAATATTTCTAAAGAAAGTACCTTCTGACGCAAACTGAAGGCAACGGTATACAAGTTGAGTTACAAATGAAGGAAAGATATTCGTGGACTATCGATTAAGATACAGGTTTCTGTAATATATTTATAATACAGCCAAACCCTTTTTATTAGGAGCTTTAGCATAAAAGCTACTTATAAGAATGCGCCCTTGGTCTGTACGTTTATCCGTCCGTCCGTCCGCCGTTTGCAAGATAACTTGAAAACGGATTAACTTTTTCAAATTCTGTTTTCAGAAATATGACCAGCAAATTCTTAGCTCGGCCGTATCAACTTTTCAGAATTTTTCGTGGACCCCTTCAAGTCGAATTCACGCGCTAAAACAGTGAGTGTAGAGAATGCAAAGATAATGGCATGTCATATAACAATCGATTTGTCAAGAAGGAATACATTGTTACTTTCTGTTCATCTTTTAAGCATTAATGACATCGGCGCGCACACGTGAAATCGCTTTGTCGACGCACGATTGCTCAAGTGCTCATAATCTATTTTATTCAATAGCGGAAGAATGGAGCTACTTATTGGTTTTATAATGTCAGTCCGTCCCCTTCATAACTTCTACATTTTTTGAGGTAGAAGGTTGAAATTCAGAATGTAGCTTACTATGGGCATGTCCGTCTGCACTATTTAGTTTGGTTTTGATTGGTACACTTGGATCGGAATTACGGTGCTGGGATTCAGAGCGGGCAACATATCTATGTACTATTTATGTACGGAAAGGCGTAAAATTCAGTATCCAGATTCCTCTAGGAAAGATCTACATTACTATGAAGTTTAGGCCAATTGTTCCAGTGGGGTCGGATTTGCGGGGATGGCAGTCACTTGGTCCTTAGAACTATGACAACTGTGGTATGTGATATATCATACGTTCGGAAATGATGAGAAAGGAAAGAAGATACGAGGTTTTTTACATTTTCTACATATTACGTTCGAGAAAATCAATTTATTGATTAAAAAACTTAGGAAGAGGTAAAAAGTACAGATAAAGGGGTAAAAACAGTGCCTTACCCTACTCGGGAGGCGGGGGGAGGGGGGATTAATTTCTGTTTAATAAATGTATAAATGTATTTCTGCTTCACTGCTAAAGCTCCTCCTTGGAATGTTTATTTGGTTTCAAACTTCCTTTCATAGCGTCTAAATAATAAGTTTGGTTGGTTATATAAATTAAAACAATTAGTATTTTACCTCAGCGTACTTTAATCGTTTTTCAATTGATATACGGAATTTTTTATTTTGATGCTCTATTTTGAATTCATAAGAAAATCATTTTAACGCTGATAAAAAAATTAGTATTTGCCAAAAATAGCGTAAATGGCTTTTTCATATTGATTGACAATAAAATATTCATCTTTCAAACAACTGGATTTCGAGGGCTGTTGAATACGATTACACAATCTTACGAGAAGAATTAGCAAAGTCATTAAAGGATAAAAGACTGAATAGGGTGCCACTTTTTCTTTTTAGCTCTGTTATTGTAAGAGAACGATACCATTGCATCTACTAATAAGATTAAAAACAAGCTTTTATATAAGATGTTTTTATCTTTAAGTTTTATATAACGAAAATTATTAGTTTTCCATTAAAAATATCATCGGACGATTTCACTCTTCCTTTTCAATTTTTTATATATATTTTTATTTTTCAATCTAATCGAAAGACGAGACTTTCCTTCATCTCCACCGCAATAAAGTGAAAGTATTTGTAAATAACTTCCGAGTTTACATGCAAAAAAAAAACTAACTTGATCGCTAAAAACGGCCATCCGGAAGAGTTCCGAGTTCGTTTGTCTTCCTGAGTTGGGCCGTGCAAACCCGGCTCACTTCCTCGACTTCCCACGAATTGAGAAGAAACCCATAGAGTCCACCCAACCGACCAAACCGGCCTCGTTTAATTGGTGGGGACAGACAGGTTTCGTTATGGAATGTTACTGCATTGCATTCTTTTTCTTTTTTAAATTCTTCTTCTTCTTTCCTTAAGTGAAAGATATGATTTCGGTGGCGAGATCCATTTCCGATCGCGTGGAGGTCAACTTCCGCCTTGGCTCACTTTCACTCGTCAAGGAAAGCGAGAAGAAAACAAATTCAGGACAACTACTTCGTTTCAAGCTCTAATTTAATTTCCGCCAATAATTTTTATTTATTTATTTATTTATTTATTTATTTATTTATTTGTTGTTTTTTTTTTTGGGTAACCAGTGTGAAGGTAAATTTATTTGGGTTCATAAAAAGATCGCTTCTCTCCGTAACTTCCTACTCCATTGACTTTCTCCTATTCACAATCGAACCGATTTAGTCTAACCTATTTGACTGCTTTAAAAAGCAATTCTTAAATACAGAACTTAATGTATTCAGAATGCTTCGCTCTGCTTATCAAGCCAATTGAACAGGAAGCCACCCAATGTGAATAAATGAATTTAAATTTTATAAAGAAATTCGTTTCCTAATTTATTCCGACAGTTTTATAGTCGATGCATTCAAAAAAATATTAACCTCTCCTTATATTGCATATTTAATTTTTACATTGTATGGCTGAAAGTGTGTAATATTTTCTTTTTTTAATATATCTACGTTAAAGAGTTTGGTTATTGCGAAATCCAATATAACGAAAATTCATTTAGTAAAATTTTAATTACTTTTCCGCTTATTTTATAATGAAATATTGTGCTGAACAAATGTTTATTTGCTAATACGGATTTTGGTTTAAGTTAAAGGTCAAAAATATTAAAAGTAACGAAAGCCTACGAAAAAGACAGGCCTGGGCACTCAAAAATCAGCTGATCATAGTAGTCTGAGCCAATGACGTATATTAAAGATAGACTCCGAATCCTGTTGTTAACAGCGGCAAAAAGTGAAGCAAATTGAGCCATGATAGTTCTGGGCAGGAGTGAGCCGTGGAGTAATTAGCCGTCTGGCTGCTTTGTTTGTGAAGATTTTGGGCATGAGGAATAATTAATTCAAAACCATTCCTCAAAGTTAAACTGCGTATAACTGTACAAACAGACAAGAAAAAGGATCAGGAATCATTTTCCACAAAAATAAATCAAAAATACGTAACTAAAATGAAAATACGTAACTGAAAGACAATCGAAACGAAATTGAAACCATGATCGAAAAATTGTTTATAAAACATAATAAAATACTTCAAATATCAAGTAAACGAAAAGATAAACTTATCACTCCGTGATCGGCGTGTGAAAGAATTATTAATTATCACTCTTGTGTTTAGCCATGTGTTTTGCATAATCTTCACTCACTTTCGGCCATGACAGTTATGGGCATGGAGCTTCCCAATTTGCTTCAAGTTATAACAATAGGATTCGGAGTCTATCTTTAATATACGTCATTGGTCTGAGCAATAATCATTGTTTCCAACAAACGAAAAAATACTGATTGTTAAAATCGAAGATGGAAACAATGAAGATTGGATTATTGCTCAGACTGCTATGGTCAGGTGACTTTTGAGTGCCCTGGCAACGCCTCCTATAAAGAAAGCCTCGGCACTGAAAAGTCATACATTGTTACATCATCATAAGTACGGCCTTCTAGAAACTACCAGGCCTGGACATGACGTCAATAGTATATTGTCCGAGGCTAACGAGAAATACAGGCTCCGGCACTGAAAAGTCACCTGAACAAGATAGGTCTAGCAACAATCCAACCTTCATTGTTTCCAACAGAGGAAAAAACACTGATTGTTAAAATAGAAGATGGAAACAATAAAAGTTACAGTGTTAATAGACCTATCTTGGTCAGGTGACTTTTCAGTGTCGGAGCCTGTCTTTCCGTGACCACCGAGAGAGAAGGCCTCCGCAATGAAATTGAATACATTATTACATCATCATAGATAGTGCAAATTCAGGGCTTATTATTGGTAGAAATACGAATAACAATGCACGATCTATGTGATGCAACAATGTATTCAGTTTCATTGCGGAGGTGGTCACGGTCTTTCTCGTTAGCCTCGTGTATTGTCAAAGCCAACTAGAAAGACAGGC
>JAHWFO010062714.1:539-10829 GCA_023313115.1 Rhysida immarginata | reverse complement strand
AATGACGTCACAGTTTCCGACGCTAGAAAAATACCGTTCAGATGAAAAATAAAAGATACACTGTATTCCCGCGCGACACACTTGCAGTCATTGTTGATGCTCTTTAAGACGACAACCTCTTGTCCACAACTGGATTTTATTCCGCATATACGTATTTCGAACTCTTTGAGTTCATTATTCAATGCCAAGTAAGTGAATCCGATGTGGACAAGAGGTTGTCGTCTTAAAGATTATGTCGTTATCCACAGTAATTGAAGAATTCTCATTGTTGATGCTGCTTCACAGAATAATCGCAAAATTCTTCATTAAACAAAGCAAACATCACAATTTTTTAAAGCTGTCAAAATTCCATTCAGCTTCAGGTAAAACAACTTATAAATAAAAAATTAATTAAAAAAAAAATTTGTAGTGGACCGAATTGTGAATCTAAACCATTCTCGAATCCTCTTGAACACACACAAAAAGTTCATCAAAATCGGTCCAGTTGTTTTGGAGGAGTTCAGTCACATACACACGCACAGAAGAATTATATATACTGTATAAAGATATAAGATTAAATTTATTTTTTATTTATTCATTGTAATCCAATACGTCCATCCGGAGCCTGTATGGCCTGAGAGCCGACGAGTTGTTTCTCTGGATGGACCTGGATTAACGACTGCTGTATGATGGTCACAGCAGCCAGGGGGATAAAGATCGTGAATCACGGATGGTCATCCATCCAGAGACTAGCTGTGCCTGATGTAGCTTAACTTCACTGAAGTTGTGTTTTAGTGAAAGCCCACCAGGCCACGGCCTCCCCAATTAAGTATTAATAATGTAAGTATTAAATATAAGATTAAGTATTAAAAAATGTTAATATATAAGATTAATATATTTATATTATTATATATATTTATATATATACAATATTAATATATTAATATTATTATGTATTAATATATTAATATTATTATGTATTAATATATAAGATTATATATATTAATTTTATTATAAATATATATATAACCCAACTAGCATGCTTACGTAATTCCAATGTAAATTCCAATACGTAATTCCAACGTTAGGTCCATACGTTAGACTAACGCAGAAATGGTACGCTATCTGATGGTTGGTTAACCATTATATCTGGGTTATTTTTAACATAGTCCCAACATTAATATAACGTATTTCCAACAATTTTCTAACATAACCCCAACATTAATATATTATATAGAATTCTATAGAATATATTCCCAATGATTTCCTAACGTGATCCCAACATTAATATAATGCTTTCACATCATTTTCCCAATGTGACCATGTTCAAATTTGAAGTACATTTAATAATTTACTAAAAGTGGACAAAATAATTTACTAAAAGTGACAACCACCCAGGATGGTTTTTTGCAGGGTGTACAAAATTGGACAACCCTGATCAAAACTGATATACAGGGTGTAAATTTTAAGTTGACAAAGCAGAATAACTCGAAAAATAAGCTTCACACGAAAAAATGCGTATAATCCAAAGTTGATTATTTTCGAGGGGGCATCTGCTGGTGCTAAAATTAGCCCACCCCCCCCGGCCCCTGGGGGTGGGGCGGGGGGCAACTTTAAAATTTCAAATGGGAACCCCTATTTTTTATTGCAGATTCAGGTCCTACATAAAAAACTACGTACATTTTGTCTGAAACATTTTTTTTTATTTTTGGTAGATGGCGCTGTAATTCAAGAAAATCCATTTTCTCATTTTTGCGTGGAAATGGTTACGGAGAAATAAAAAATACTTATTTACTTCGTAAATTTTGCCGCAAAGTTATTATTTTATTATTTTTTGCCGCGGATTAGGATAATTTTGTTTTGTTTCGTGGTCATGAGGCCACACAACTTTATAATTATCAAACAAATCAACTGATTAGCTAACTAACTAACCGAACATCCTACGTACTAACGAGTGAACTCATTAACTAACAGAGTAAAAAAGTAAAAGACTGTGTAAAGATGAAGTTATTCCCGTTTAAGATTTGGTGGTCCTTAAAAGGACCGATTGTTTTCGTTTTATTTTTTCTTATTTGCAAATACTTGCAAGTAAATGAATTTCGGGGTGCTTGTATTTCCAGTGAGTCCCCTCGCCTCTCACTTTCGGCCTGCTTGTTGTCCTTAAATCCCTTGCATCTCGCCGTTTTATGAAATTAAATGTTCAAATTGATGACCTCCAACTTCGATGCATTTATTGACTCGTTTTGTAAATTCCTGAACACATCTTGATAACATGTCTGGTGTAATTGCAGCGCAAGCATCTCTTATTCTTTGAATCATGTTTTCGCGAGTGGTTGGCGTTTCCTTATAAACGATATCTTTGAGGTAACCCCATAAGAAAAAATCTGGCGATGTAAGGTCAGGCGATCTGGCTGGCCAATTCACAGGACCTTCCCTGCCGATCCAGCGACCATGGTAAAGTCGATGTAGTACTTCGCGCGCTACTAATGAATAATGCGCTGGACAACCATCATGTTGAAACCACATGTGTTGTCGAAGTTCAATACTCAGGTCTTCAAGTAGATCTGGTAGTTCATTTTCAAGTAGGTTACGATATTTGTTGCCATTCAAATTACCGTCTATAAAATATGGACCGATAAGTTTATCGCCAATTATCCCACACCAAACATTAATTGACCAAGGTCGCTGATGGTTGACTTCTCGAATCCAGTGTGGGTTCTGTTCACTCCAGTAATGCATGTTATGTCGATTAACTTCCCCGTGGTTTGTGAATGTTGACTCATCGGAGAAAAGAACTCGTGCAAAAAAATGTTGGTTTGTTTGCATCTGCTGAAGTGCCCAGTGACAAAACGTTAGACGGTTTTGGTGGTCATTGCCATGTAGTTCCTGATGCATAGATACATGATATGGATGAAATTTGTGGAGCTTCAGCATTTTCCAAACACTCATATGTGAAATTCCTGATTGCCTTGATATTTCTCTTGTGCTCGCATGTGGATTATGAGCCACAGCAGCTAGGACTGACACTTGATTGTTTTCTCCACAAACAGTAGCTGCACGGGTTCTTTTTTTCTGGTTCACACTACCTTCCGCAGTAAATTGTTTAATAACTCGAACAAAAGAAGACCGTGATCGCGTTTGGCCAGGAAAACGCTGAGCATAAAGCGCGACTGCATTATCAAAATTTCTCCCACTTTCTCCATAAATGTACACCATCTCAATTTTTTCTTCCACAGAAAGATAATTCATAATGTAAATTCAAAAGCAATACGGCGTTGTACACTCACAAAAACAGTTGAAAAATTACAATCTTTTCTTCTAAAGATCAGAATTTAAAATGTAAACATTCTGAAAAAAATGCCAATGTTTACGTTATTTGTTTGTTGACGAAATGTCTTCAAATTACATTGTAGTTAAAACAATGTAGGAATCGAAATGAATAATAAATTAGTTATTTCCACGCAAAAATGAGAAAATGGATTTTCTTGAATTACAGCGCCATCTACCAAAAATAAAAAAAATGTTTCAGACAAAATGTACGTAGTTTTTTATGTAGGACCTGAATCTGCAATAAAAAATAGGGGTTCCCATTTGAAATTTTAAAGTTGCCCCCCGCCCCACCCCCAGGGGCCGGGGGGGGGTGGGCTAATTTTAGCACCAGCAGATGCCCCCTCGAAAATAATCAACTTTGGATTCTACGCATTTTTTCGTGTGAAGCTTATTTTTCGAGTTATTCTGCTTTGTCAACTTAAAATTTACACCCTGTATAGTAACTGGCATGAAAAAGCTGTATATTGCTTCTTAAGTATTAAACAGAACTGAACCGGAATACTCCTTTACAGAGATATCAACTATAATTTGTATTACAACTAGAATCAGGATAATTTTAATATTAAAAACATATTATTAACATTTTTACCAATATATCTCCATTCACTATAAAGACATTAATTCCTCCAGCTAAATTGTTATAAAACTTATTCTTAGTATTTAACTTTATATTGTCATTATCTATTGTCCTTATCTGAATCCCTGCAAAATTATGAAATTGAATAATTGCAAGTACAAATGATTAAATACAAGAAAGGTTTGAAATAAATAATTTTATTTTAAACAATATTATTCCTTTGCCTGCGGCCTCCACATTTATCTGGGGCGAATCGCAGAAAATCCTTCAGAAAGGCTACTATAACACTTAGCGTGACTTTCTCGCCAGAATTTATTTTAGCAGCATCTGTAGAAAAAAAATACATATATATAATAATTTGAAACTATACACTAAAAATTACAAAAGCATGCAAAATAATAATAATAATTCAGAATGGCCAAAATTCATAGTGTCCCAAAAGTAGTGATCATGGTGACGAATAAGCTATAAAAATAATCTCATATTAAACGAACAACTTACATTATTATTAAATAAATAAACGTCGTTTTCTAATAATATGATCATTATTAATGACTCTGAACAAGTAATGATAGTCTTATACGTATGTACATTTTATCGTACTTGTTAAAATACAAGTAAAATTGTTATTTCTACTTGCACTCAAGCAAACACAAGGTAATATGGATTTGAGATCAAAAAAGATTGAATACCTTATATGATTATTCCTACGGAATAAGAAAACAGCAGTTTCTTAAAGAGAAATAAATATTGTTAATATGATGTGAAAATAGAATCCCACAAAATAAGTGTTAAAAAGTTACATCAACATACAACCAACAATACTTTTTTTCTTGGAGAAACAAAAAAAAAGCAGGGAGCGAGCGTAGATGTCAATCTTCAATAGTCAATTGTCAACCAGAAATAAAGGCGCGCTTTCAGTCAAATTAGATCAGAGGCGCTTCTTTTAACGGTCTCTGAATTAGATGCTGCATTGCTCTTCTGCGCATTTTTACTGCGCACATACGTCAATTAGTGAACATCCAATCATGGATGCGCTATTTTATACGAGCCATGAGTGAAATTATATTACGATTTCCCAACGAGTACCAAACGTATGAATTACTAAATAAGAAGATCTGAACATTTCCATTCTCTTACGGTTCACCAACCTAAATACCAGTTTCCAACGGAAATATAACATATGAGTGCTAGCCGGGAAGAAAAAATATAAGATTAAGTATTGAATAAGATTAATATATAAGATTAAATATATATATATATATATATATAAGATTATATATAGACTTAGCCTGACAAAGAAATCGCCACAAGAGGGAGACGGGTCGGTCAGCGAAAAGACTTCCGGTTTTACCAGATATTCAGCATCAGCATAGCGTCCGAGCGAATTTGAGAGTGGTTTAAATTTAAGAAATGCCAAATAGTTGTGCAACAGTGTATTAGAAAAATTAATGGTGAAAAATACGGCATGGGAAAATTAATCCGCCGATTCTTTTCTGTATTTTCTACCTCTTTATGAAACGGAAGACGATAGGATCAATTTGTTTTACTTCCTTGGCTAACAAATGTTACACAAACTGTTCTAATACAAATTTTCTGTCTGTGTTTCGGCTTTTTCGATTTTCACGAGATTCAGAATGCCAACATGCATGGATCAATGCCGTAGATTAAAATAACTGGGTGCAAATTATTTATTTACTAGAATTCCATCAGTCACATGACGGGTGTCAACCGTACAGGTTGAAGGGTAAAGAAACCAAAGTGGAGCATCAATGGTTTTCAAAACTTAATATTCTGCAACAATATACTGTTTATCTGCATAAAATATTTTTCAGTTTATTTATTTAATTCACAACAATGGCTGAGTATTATCTTACCACAACAATCCCTGGCTTTTGACTGACCACGATATAAGAAGGAAAGGTAATCCGACGAACAATGGCAGCACTGTTAGGAGATGATTATAATCTTGTCCGTGGTTTGCGAGGTATTTCGCAGAGGGCGCTGTTGCAAGGGAGGCCGTTTTTCTCCTTATGTGTGTAAGGGAATTGCTCGTTTTCTCTGTATATTTACGTAATTGTTGATTTTAAGGTTTAATTTATTTTTTTAGAAATTCAATTAGAAAAATAAATAGCATTTGAAATAAAACATGTAGGCCTTCTGGTATTATAAATATTTGTCATTCAAATGAATGAGAAGCTGATAAGTGAATAATAATTTTATAAATTTCATTAATTTTCAAATTGTGTCGTATTATTATTCTAACATTATTGTTAAGAAATTTCATAGTGAACCTACAATTTATAAATCATTGTATTTGATTAATCGTGACGAAAATTTTCAATGAAACTTAAAAATATATCGTGAAATTAAGTGACTCACATATAGAATTTTAGAAACACATTGAAAGGAGTAATTTTAATCATATTAAGTTTTATAAATTATTTTTATATTACATTTGAAGTATTAATAATTTGAAGTAAATGAAATTGAAGTTCTTGTGGGGTTAAAATCCAATATTAAAGGCGAGGAATGATGTTTGCTGAAGCTTGTAAAATTCCAAAAACAAAATTCTACAAGTTTCAGTAACTTTGATATTCCTCACTTTTAATATTGGATTTCAAAAACAAAAATTTCAATTCAAAAACATTACACTCGCATTGGTGAAATCAATTATTTATTTATATACTGAATTTTATTTACTTAAAATTAATAATAATATAAAGGAGATTTACGCGTTTATTACATACAAGTTACTTATTAAAAAATTTATTTCTTTTCTTTTGTGCCCTTGCAAGTTTTTTTACATCATCATTAAACTGCTTACAAAACATTCTCGGAAACACTTAATAGTGTAACAATTCGGCTACTACATCTTTTTTATATTCTTCGCAAGGGAATGAAAGTGGAGCACTTTCTAATGTTTTGGCGATAGCGATTTCCTAGGCATATTCTTTCTCTGCTACTTTGGCAAATTTTTTTCTGCAGCAGTTAACATGTAGAAAATATTTATTTTCGGATGAATAAGGCGGCCTCTAGTCTTCAGATGAAAAAGCATGCCTACAACCTCACAAGAGCTCATTTTTGCCATTTTTTTGCAAACAAAACCTGTAACATAATAAATTATACAGACTATAATTGGTGCTTCATAGCAATCATGGATATGATCGTCACAGATGACAAATTTCAGCTTCCCACTCTGTCGTGGCTATCACTCTATCCAGCTTTGATTTTAATTTCTCAATCAAAACAGATTTTCTGGAAGGATCCTTGGTGCAAAACATTTCTTTCCCATTTTCAATCACTACGAAAAAAAGCAAGAAAAAACCATCACATAAATAAATAAATAAATAAATAAATACATGTAAAAAAATTAATTACAAACATGTGTAAAGAATGCAAGATCAAGAGAAAGGCTATATACAGGGTGTTGCAGATAACTACAGGACAGTTTAACGGGAAGCAAGAATGAAAGGAACAATTGGCAGAATGGAGGGAGATGAAGGTGGCCTGCACCAACCATCAGTTTCCTCAGTCGGGGGGGGGGGGTGAACGTCAAAACTGTCATGTTTTTTTCGTTGTTGTTCCCTTAGTTATACATTATTCTTCATATATGTATACGTTTCAGTCATCAAGTGACCATCATGCCTTTAAAAAGCTATGATTAAGGCATATTTCTTAAACAAGATTATTAAAATTACTTTACAACTCGATTATATTAATTATAAGTTCAGTTGCTTAATTTAGGGAATGCATTGGGGAATAATATAAGTTTAGGGCTCTTAATTTAGAATAGAGTGGCACCAGGGCCGTTTCCAGGACTTTTTAAAAGGCGGCTCTAGCTTCATAAAGGGAAGGTTTTATGTCATATCTTTTATCTTTAATAGATAACTAATAATTAGAGGGGCCTCTGCTAAACCCCAGCCAATCGCCACTGTTCATATGAATTTTTAAGTTCTCCTTTAAAATTTCTTTATTTATAAAAAATGTTTGTTTTTGTCTTTTTTTCCGTCTAATAACAAAAAAACGACGCCTACTTACAGATAGCATGATTGTTACAAAATAAACAGATGACGACTACGATAATCTGTCGCCGCACCATTTCGCTCCGGTGTCGTCACCCTCAACCACTTCTCTTTCATTCGCGCAATTTTCACCAACCACTTCTCTTTTCTCCTAAGTTCGTTACAATATTCTTAATAACATAACGTGACATGGGAAAAATATTCTAATTTCGTGGATTTGAGTCCTTATCATGAATTTAAAAAGCACATCGTAAATTAGCTTGATCACCTGTATGGTTCGTGTGAAGATCTCTAGTTCGGGTAGCATTTAAGAAGTATCAATTAATATACATGCTAACATGATGCAACTTCTTAAAAAGTGCACATTATTCGGTGATATTATTTCCATTAATAAAATTACAGATTATAAAACGAAACACTAAAACCCGTATTCAGAATGAGCGCTTGCTTAAGACCATTGTTGAATACAAATTCCATATTACTGAATTTCTACTCAACAATGGTTTGAGGAAGAGCATTAGTGCTCATTCTGAATACGATTTTAATGTTTCGACGTTATTAATCTCATTTATAACTATACAGGACAAAGCTTGAATACATAACTTTTAAAATGAGCATAAAACTTAATGAAATTAAACAGGCTTACCTAAACTATTGTTGAAAATAACGTCAGTTTCACAAAATGACCATTGCTTTCCACGGTCTGTTGCATGGGAATCTGGCCTTCCTGTGCGGAGCGCCGCCACACGCCAACGGAAGTAACCACGGACAAGATTGTCACATGGTCACGTGGTATCGTCGTACTACCTTTCCTTCTTATACCGTGGGACTGACCAAGAGAATTATATTTTTTTTTTTCATATTATTTATTTAATTAATAACGATGAATGAGTATTGTCTTAAACCACAACAGTCCCTGGATTCGGACGGATTGTTTTCACTTTCTTTTTGTTGGCTTCGCACGGACCGACGGACGGATAAGAGAATTACTATTTTCAATAGAGTTTATAGCGCCAATTTTCAATAGAGTTCCCGCCCCATTGGGAGTTAGAAACTTTAGCTTCATTTTAACAATGGAGCTCGATGACCATGTGTCACGGTATGATGTAAGCCAAATGAGTAGGCGCAGTGGAAAAATTAATACACTCGCATTGAAATAAAAGCAAACATTTATTAAAACGCTTGAAAATAAACAAGTTAAAGAGCAAAAATATAGACCTAAATCTTAGCCTAGATTGAATTGGTTATAAAGTTACATTCAAACAAAACACTACCAGTAATTTATATTGAATAACAGCTTAACTACGCTTTGTATGTAAAGATACGAAATAGCAAAAGGACAAAGCTGAACTTAGCTTTGTATCAACACACCAAAATAAATAAATAAAAGAATCTTATCTTTTAGACCACCTTAAAGATAACACTAGCATAGCTAAACATTCAATATATAGTTTGCGTAACATTAACCTGGCCACTTGGCGCATCAAAGTTCAAGTCCAATAACATCAACTGTCCTTAAAACACTATGTTTAACTGAACCATACAAGGACACAAATTCAACTATTTTTTTTTTTACACTTTGAATACTACTGTAGGCACGTTGACGCTCGCCGCCTCTGAAGCGGACTTAAGAATACGATTAAGTTATTGCGTGAATACGTGGAAACGGTAAGTCTTAAGTTGAGAATAATGAGTCCAGTCTTAATCCATGAAATAGTCACAATACACAGGTATGTATAAAGCCAATAAAAATTAGTATAATTTATAAGCACCGAGGTACGGCAACAGGACACAAACAAGACTTAGCCGTAATTACATACAATTAGATATTCTAAGAATACCTTGCCGTGTCGTAACACAAAAACAACTCTTATTGGGAAATACCGCTGGGCCTTGTCATTAAGCGGAAGCTTCACACATACAACTTTTAAGCTTTCTACACAACTGCGTTTCTTTCCTATCCATAGAAAACTAAGAGGAAAACAAAAAGGACACGAAGAAAATTACAACACATTTGTCATCCATTTTACAGAGGAAAAGAAAATGGCGTCGGTAAATAAGCCGCAAAGAAGCACAGGGTACCCTTAACACCATTGCATGACATTCTTCCGTTGAAGGAACTCAGGGCGAACCACATACACAAAGCCCGAGCTACTGCTCACGTACGCTGAAAGACCGAATGGCCACAAGCCCTGCAGGTTGGCGTATGCATTCACCTCGGAGCCGTACAACTCCGCAAAACATGGTCTGGCTTCTTCAGCGCGACCACAAATAAAAAACTGTGCGCTTACCAAGTGAAATATGCGGCACGTCTCCACTCCGGTGACTATCGTACACTGTCGTCCTAACCCCGTTCGCTCCGCCACGAGCCTCGTCTCG
>JAHWFO010062711.1:0-10098 GCA_023313115.1 Rhysida immarginata | reverse complement strand
TTTTACTGTATTAATTCTAAGCGTTTTCATGTGTTTATTTTTAAGATATTGCCAGATATTGCAAAATTTAATCCAAAAAAATTCCGAGCCATGCTGGGGTAATCACCTGGCTTATTTGGTAGCACAGGAGATCCAAACATTTCATGAAAATATATGTTGACTATATTCTGTGGAAAAGTATATATATCGGAAACTGAGATGCTGATAATGCGCTAACTGAACGTTCGCTTCCGAGAATTATTAATAATGAGCATAGAATGATGATGCAGTGACAGGACATTAATAAGGCAGCGTCTATTATGAGGCAAAGGAGTTACGCGTGTCTCCCTTGAGCTCCCTATCAAATCCTGACGACTACCAAAAATTGATTTGTCTGAAAAGGAAAGAGAAAGAACGAGTATTGGTTAGAGAAACTCTGCAACCAAAACAGAAAAACCAAAACAGACATTTGAAACAAGAGCAAATTTGTTTGCAATTCGGTATTGTAATTTGGGTGATTCCGAGATGGGTTCTTAAAGCGTGCACACGTTGGCCAAATTTTTCTGTTTTCCACTGGAAACCACCCAAATGTAAAAATTTCCAATTTCGAACAAATTTTTGGTCAACACGAGTTCCACTGAACAATGGGAGTTTCGAATAGAGCAAGAGGGTATAAAAGCTTCTACGTCAAGGGCAAGAAAAACTTGAGTCTAAAATATTTGGTGATGCTCCGCAGTGATGAGACAAGTGAAGAAGGGTTTAAATAAAGTCCCAATATAACACCTAGAATTCCTGTTTTTCGTATATTTCGTAGAATAGATAGTCACTGTGGTCTGAGTTGCATTGATTGAGTTATTATTTAACCAATTGGAGATATAATTTATTTTTTTGAGATTGTTCTGTTTACCCACAAGTCTAATTTTTGTGTATAAAGAAGGATATTTGTTTGTTTGTGGGTTTGTTTGTGGGTTTATTTGCTTGATGAAATTTTGCATACTTGACCTTCAAAACTTGGGGAAGGTCACTGTCTACCTCAGATTTCAGAAAAAAAAAGAACTATCGATAAAAAATCGATATTCATGGTTATCTCATGGCATATTAATGAGAAATATCTCATGACCAACAATGCAAAGAAAAGTTTGTGCAACAATAGGCATCAACAATGGTGTTAACACGCAATGCACAAACAATAGGCAGGGATCAACAAAATATATCTCATGACCAACAATGACACGCAAAGTTTGTGCAATATAGATAAATTTCAATTTGTAACAATGCATAGAATTCCTGTTATTCAGGCTTTTCTTAGAACTGACCGATTTCTTGAAAATCTTTAAAAATGATCAGTTACTGGAGATAATGGAGCGTTAGCAGACTATTCGGAAAGAGTGGAAAGTCGACAGAAGTAATCCTTTAGCTCCGTGCTGTATTGACCAAACGGTAAGTATGTCAATAGAAGAATCGGAGACTGGTAGACTACATAAAGAGATGAATGACCAAGTTTAGATTCAAGACATCGAGAGAAGAAATGTAATTGCAACAACATCAAGTGTACATGTGAAGTAAGATTACGTGAGTAAGAAATTATTTTGAGTCCTTATTTAACTGTGGCATCCTTGGACAGATCCATTCATTGTGAGCCTTTAAAAAATTTTTTTTCGAATTTTGATTTAGAATTTTTACTGTACTAATCTCAAGCGTTTTCATGTGTTTTTTTAAGATATTGCAAAATTAACTCCCCTTCCCAAAAAAAAACTCCGAGCCACGCAGGGGTTATCAACAAGCTTATTTGGTAGCACATTAGATCCAAACATTTCATAAAAATACATTTTGATTATATTGTGTGGAAATGTGTATATTTTGGAAACTGAGATTCTGATAATGCGATGATTGATCGTTCGTTTCCAAGAAATTTTAATAATGTGCATAAAATGATGATGCAGTGACAAATCATTAATAAAGTCAGTGTCTTTTGCTGAGGCAAATGAGGCACGCATGTCTCTTTTGAGCTTCCTATCAAAAGTCCAGACAACTAGCAAAACTTTTTGTGTCTGGATAGGAAAGAGAAAGAACGATTATTGGTCATGGAAACTCTGCAACTAAAACTAAAAAAGTTATTCGGGCATTTGAAACATCTGAACAACGAGAGTTTCGAATAGAGCAAGAGGGTACAAGAGATTCTACGTCAAGGGCAAGAAAAACTTCAGTCTAGAATATCTGGTGATGCTCCGCAGTGGTGAGGTAAGTTAGGAAGAGTTTAGATAAAGTCCCAATATATCACCTAGAATTCCTGTTTTTCGTATTTTTCGTAGAATTGATAGTCTTTTTGCTCTGTGTTGTGTTGATTGAGTTGAGGTTGAGGTTGCCATATTTTAGCATAGAAAGTTCCATTTAACCATAATGGTTCTATTAAACCAGGTGCCTTTGAACCAATTTCAACTATCAAGGTTTTTACGGTATATTCATTCATGACACATCATCTCAATTTGTAAGATATATTACATGCCATATCTTATCATTGAAAATATTTGAGGGTGTCATAAGTGTACCATTAGAGCATGAGCCATTATTTCGATTTCAACCATTTTCAAGATGGCTTTTTCCTGGAACCATATTTATTAATTGGATAAAATTAATTGGATAAAATTGGATAAACTTATATCTGCTTTTATCTCGTTTGTTATATTACTTAATATATCTCTTTATTGAAAATTTATCGGAGGATCGTGAAAATTTATAAAGTAATACATAGTAAAATATAGCATGTAATATATCAAACGACTTGGTATTACGTGTCTAAATGAATAAAAGGTAAAATTAATGGTAATCCAAACTGGTTCAACGGTACGTGTTTTAATGGTATCTTTATGGTCCATTAGAAACTTACAATGTTTACATAGGGCAGATAAAAATATGGTTCCGCGTATGGTTTAACATTTCGGTACTTGGTTATGTCATTCATTAATGGTTAATTAAATTTTGTAAATGCATAAAGAATAATCATAATAAGAAATGGTTATTTATTATGTAAAATTTATTTTTTTCATTTGCAAATTTGTTGATAAAGTGCGTCCCAAAACTTTAAAGACACAATTGTTTTTCATAAAAAGAAAATAGCCTAAATATTATGATAAAAACTGCGTCTGAAATTTGTTTATTGGCGATAATTATAAACGTTGTTATCACATTTCTCAAAATAAGCAATACTTTAGCTTGAAGATACGATATTTGCATATCAGGCAGTTCTCAAAGTTTAAAGAGATTTTCACAGTGTTGATAACACCAAACTTACTCAAATGCTGCGTCCATTAGCTTTAATCAACTTAAATATACGCTTCGGCATTGAAATAATCAACTCAAACAATTCCGGTTTCAAATTATACCAGCTTTCTTCTTTTGCTTGCTTGAGATCTTACACTGATGAGAGCTGACGACAATTGGCATAAACTTCACGATTCATGATCCCCAAAGATTTTAGATAGGGCTTAAGTCTGGGCTTCTAGGTGGCCATTTCATGAGATTGTGGGATAGAAACCTTCGCATTATTGATGCAGCGGTGTCTACACTGACGTTATCTTGCTGAAACACGACTTCTGGACCTCCTAGTCGTTCAGAAAAAGCAGCAGATAAGTTGCAAGAGTCTGGCGATAACTCTGTGCATTTTGCCGGCCACTGAGAAAAACGATGCTTCTTGTACCATTAAATCCAAACATCCCCTAAACCAACACCGAACTACCTCTTTGTTGTCTGCTAAAAAACGACCTAGGTTCCTTTGGTAGATCATGCCAATACGCTGCCAAAACATCTCGGCAATCCAAATTCCATCTCTTTTCAACACTAAATAACACCGTCATCCACTCATCCGACCACGTCATGTGATCTTGTGCCCAATGTAATCTGGTTTCCATGTGCTTTAGCGTTAGCGGGGGTTTTTTGGCCATTTTCTTGTACACTAAATGACCACTGCTAATTATCCGACTGTGTATAGTGTCCTTTGAGATATTCAAACAGGAAGCTTGCTGTATTTGCCTTCTTGAGAGAGTCCCGTAAGACGAACATTGAGTTGGTCATCACGGCTACTGATGGCTTTTGGTCTCCCGGATCCGTGTTTGGGTGTATAATTTGAAGGTCTTTTAAGTACAGCGTATACACCAGCTCTTGATCTTCCATTTCATTTTACAATATCCACAACAGACTATCCTTCTGCCTTCAATTTTTAAATTTCAGCAACCTCAACTTGGGTGAACCGACATTGACGAGGCATTGCATTGCGTGCAGCTGCTTTGTTCTGAAATTATTTTTTATGTAAAGGAAATACATTGAAACTTTCCTAATCATGTATTCATAAATGTCTATAAACTTTAGAGACAGCCTGATATGAAAATATTTTATTTACAAGCTAAATTATTGCTGTGATTAAAACTGTGGTTTAAAACCTTTTTGATTACCGCCAATAAACTAATTTCAGATGCAAATTTTATCAAAATGTTAATGCTATTTTCTTTTTATGCAAAACAGTTGTGTCAAAATATAATGTTCTGTAGAATTATTTGAGTTTTCAAATTAGTTAACAGCAAACTTTGAAAAAAAATCACTTGTTGCAAAATAACCTCATCCCCTCACATGTTGGACTATGCGAAGAATTCCTTTAAACTTGAGGAATGAAATTCTTTCTTGTTGTTCATTGTTAACAAGATTTGATAAAAATTTTATATTTTTTGTGTTGTTAAACAAGTGAAAGAAGAGTGGAAGATCCCCACCAGTTGTAAACAATTATGTTCAGCTTGGTGATAATTACGGCTAGAAGAAATCATCAGGAAGAGCAAAAAAGCTCCAAGAGACAAGAAAGATATCTCATCGGACAGCACATTTCTGGTGCAGCAACTCTTGGTCAGTTAGTTATTGATACTGGCATTACCCTGAACATTTATTTATTTATTTATTTATTTATTTATTTAACACCAGTAACAATACAGTAGCATTAGTGTCCTCATACAAGCAGAGCCCAGGAGGAATTACAAAGTAAATAATTATTACAATTACATATAATGAAGATATTAGATAAAAATAAATAAGCACATAAATCAGAGAAATGTGATCTACATTATTGTAAAATAATGATTGTAGATTAGTGATATATTATTGCAAAATTAGAACATCAAAAACCAAATAGGAGGTTAAAAGATATAAATAATAGATTAAATGCTATAAAAAATATAAATAAAGTTACAAGAGTGAAGGTCTTGAGTATTTAATTTTTGATTAAAATATAAACAGGGTCTATCTTTCAACTATCATTGTGATAGATCTGTGTGGTTAACTTAACAGGTAAGTGGCTATAGTGTTATATACCTATTCTATTCAGTAAAAAAGTTTCAATTATACTGATTTTTCAATTGAAAAATGGAAGGAAAAATTCTGCGACTCGAATTCGAACCAGGAACCTCGACTATCATGGCCGATGCCTCTACCAGTTGGACTATCGCAGACACCATCGGCCATGATAGTCGAGGTTCCTGGTTCGAATCAGGGTCGCAAAATTTTTCCTTCCACTTTTCAATTGAAAAATCATTACCTATGCTTGGAGACGCATCTGCAGTTAATAATTATTATTATTTACTTGTGGCTTCAATTATACTGTTATTTAAAATTGATCTAAGAGTTAAGTTTAAGGTTTTTGATACAAGGTTATCTAAGATTAACAGAGAATAATCGATCAATACATTATTTTTATGAGCAGCCTTGTTGTTTGATAAGCAAAATTTTTTGAAGGAGTCATGCTTTCTTGCAATTTTTAAGTAATAATAGTTTGAGAAACCAGTGAACCAAATAGGTAAATTATATAAAATTCTTGATAATACTACGGCTTGGTAATTTTTTTAATTTGCATAAATTTTTGTAAATGTAATATAACCTCTTTAAACACCCAATTTTTTTTTGTAATTTCCAACAGTAGATGTTTACAATGATGTTTGGGGGAATTATTACAATTAAAGAAAACGCCCTAATCTTATGTATAAGGAACAGATTGCAGTAGAGACTCTTGTAAAGTATATCTAAATTAGACTGAATTAGTCCTTCTTGTGAATCTGATCGTTCTAGACTTCTCTGGACTTAATTGGAGACTTTTTTTTCAAGCCATTGATGAACCTTAGTGATTTTCTCCTGAAGATTCAGAGCATGAGGTAAACTACTATTTTGGAGTAAATCTTCAAATCATCAGCATAGAGCAGATATGAGATAGAATCATTTGTAAAACATTGACCTAAATCAATCATGTAAAAATTAAACAAAATGGGCCCATGAGGTGATCCCTGACATACACCGCTACCAATTCTGCCGAGGATACGATCCGACTGCGAGTCAGAAAGATAAAAGCATCTGTTAGAGAGCATAGATCTCAACCAGAATATTACCAAAGCATTTACACCCAGGCATTTAAGCTTGGATATTAGTCGCCTGTGAACTACATAATCAAAGTCTTTACTGATATCAGCGTAGAAGACATCTAATTGGAAAAAAGATTCAGTGGCATCAGCAATATCAATTGCTAGACAAGCGAGATTAGTTAAGGTTGATTTATCTTTCAAAAATCCATGCTGATTATCCATATTAAAGTGCGAAGGTATTTCGCTACGAAGCTTTCTAATAATTTAGCAGGAAAGGAAAGAATAATTATGGGAAGATAGTTATTGTAATAACGAAGGATTTTTAATCTTCGGAACAAGAACTATCGGGAAGACTTTCCAAGACACCGCATATTTACCAGTGGATATTGAACGATTGAATAGAATGAACAGACGTACAGCAAGAGTTCGTTTAGTCCTTTGAAAATAAAATCAGGAATATTTACAAAAATACTCTTTGTACTTTGCTTTGGTGAATTTACCAAGGAATATAACTTCGTGTAGAGTATTATCACTGAAGTGACTATTAAAATTATATAAATAGTTAATTGTAGAGGTAAATAAACCATCGTCAGAATCGTCTTTAAAGTTCTTTTGAAAATATGAGCATAAGTCTGTGAAGAATTTTTTGTCATTTTGGTAACATATTTTATTATCATTTTTTGGACTTTCCAAAACAGTTTAGGGTCTTTATGAATGCCAGATAAAATATTTTGTATGTATGAATTATAATCAACTTTATAACTGGTTGAAAAAGCTTTCCTGAATTGGTTGAGAAGTTCGTAGTCAAGCGAATGAAGTGTATTCTTAAATCTATTGTGGGATTCAATTTTATTTTTCCATAGGATCTTAGTTGATACCTAGGAGGGAAAAGAATTATGTTGCGTCTTCGGTGCTGTTTTCCTCAGTTATTTAGAGAGACAAACTTAAGAATTCTTATCTTAATCACATCTAGGATATTATTCCAAAACAGACCCGGTTCAGCAATGTTATTAGGAAAATCTCAATCATTGTTTTTAATGAAGGTGTTTAAAGCAGGAAAGTCTGCTTTTCTCAAATTAAACTTAGGTTTATCATTTTTACAAGAATAATAATTATAACATAGTAAAGGAACACAGATAGCTAGTGCAGGATGGTAGCTGTCTTCTTTAACAATTGGGTATTCTGCTCGCTTTACTGTTAATTGAGCATTTGCTGGAACTTTATCAAGTGTTTTTTGTCATCATTTAAAATATTGTTTTCTTTAAATAATTGGTGTTCAGCCGTAAATAGATTGAGGTATGATTGCTGTTGTGGTGATAGAAAATTTGCACATTGCAATCCTTAGAGTCTCTAATATCACTGTTAAAGTTTCCTACAATAATGATCTTGGAATGAACATAGGAATGATTAAGATTACCTAGATTATCTATAAATCGTTTTGATAATTTAGAACAAGTATTGGGAGGAATGTATATGTTAAAAATTACTACCCCTTTATATCCCCTGTAATAGATTAGATGGGGAGATACCTAACTTAGTGCCAATAATATCAATGCCTGAAGAGTCAAACTGATGTCAAATTTTTGTGCTGAAATATTTTTAGGGATAGCAATTAAAACACCACCTCCTCTCGTACGGTTAGTTCTATCGCATTTAAATGATTGATAGTTGTCACCATAAATCATTTCATTAGCAATACTGTCGTTCAACCAAGTTTCAGAGGGACAAACAATACTGTCCTTCAGTTCAGAGATTGCCTCAACAAATGTATGATATTTTGTGCGAAGGCCTCTAACATTTTGGTAGTATAGTTTTAACTCCATGTTAAATAGAATCAATATTACTTGTATTCCCCTCCTTGGAATCAAAAAACTGCGTTTCATGTAGTTTTCCTACAAAAGGCTTAACTAATATTCCTCAAGGCTACTTTTTTGGTCCAATTTATCCACATCAATTCCTTCTACTTCAACATAAAAAGAACAGTAAGTTTAAAATTTAGTTTTCAACTTTTCACACGAGACAGATTCAATTACATTAAATGAGGAGTTCAAAAAAAATTTTCCCTTTCAACTGTGGATATATCCAGACGAGAGATAAAAATTCTATTCCGAGAATTTCTCTTCACATTAGCTGCCTTCAAGTATGATTTTCATTTAGGATAGTGCCGATGGTTTGAGTGCCTTGATATCTGATGGTGTGTTTGTCCCAAGAGGGTGAATGTAATACTCAGCAGTGTCTTGATGCGGGTTCGAGATGGAGCATGACTAAAATCGTTGAACTGAGAGGCTTCATTGGCCATGCCTCCTTTGGCAGTTATATGTTTATTTAAGAGATCAGCATGCAAAACATTCAAATGTATACGTTTGGATTCCTTGGAGTCATCTAATCCCAGAGAAAGAGGACTAGTCAAGCAAGCAGATATTAAATAACAGCTAACATTTCGTTGCTAGTTTTATTGTACAATACTCATTTCCAAAAAAGTTGGGACAATGCAAAATATATAGAAAAAACAAAAAGGGATGATGTAACAAAACTTTCTCGCGAATACAAAATAGCAGATACGTTTATGAAATGACAAGAATATACTGTGTGCACCAAAACAGTTTGTATCGTGGCCGGGACGTTCATTTTGAATGGGGGTGTTGCAACACGTTCCAAAATAGTAGGGACATACGTTGTAGAAAGCGCCGTTAGTACTGGAACCTTCCGAATTGTTCGGGAATAATCTAGAATGATGACGTCGTACTACATTCCGTAAAAATAAGTTGCCATCCGTCGTTCAGGTAACCTATTCGGAACGATGGGTCGAGGCAAGCCAGTTAGCGAAGATCTTCGTGTTCGAATCATTCAAGAATTCACAAACAACGTTTCTTAGCGTGTAATAGCCAGAAGATTTAACCTGTCATCATCTACAGTACATAATATTATCAAGCGCTACCGAGGTAGTGGTGAGATCACAGTTCGGAAAGGCCAAGGTAGAAAACCTATTCTGAATGCTCGAGCTCTTCGGATCCTCCGACGTCACTGCGTCACGCGTAGGAATGCTGCGATTACGAACATAGCCACGTGGGCCCGCGATTTCTTCGGGAAGTCATTATCGTTGAATACTGTACGCCGGTGCATCCACAAATGCAAACTTAAGTTATACTGTGCACAACGGAAGCCATACATCAACAAACGATAGCAACGTCGCTGTCTGATATGGGCTCGAGCCCATCGCAACTGGTCCCAAGCACGCTGGAAGAACATATTGTGTTCCGATGAATCAATCTTTACGTTTGTTTACGGAAATAATGGACGCCGTACACTCTGGACCAAAGACGAAAAGGATATTCCCGCGTGCTTACAGGCGTTCGGTACAGAAACCACCGTCTGTCATGGTCTGGGGCTATATTAGTGGCCATGGAATGTGAGACTTGCACATCTGCAATGGCACCGTCAATGCTGAAGCGTATATACAGATCCTGGAACAAGCTATAGTGCCATCTAAGAGCGCGCATAACTTCTGCATGGCTACGTCGGCAGCGCATTCGTATGTTGGATTGGCCCCCTTGCAGCCCGGATCTGTCGCCTATAGAAAACGTTTGGCGTATTATTAAACGAAAACTACGACAGCGACGACCCCGGACAATTGAACAGCTGAAAACCTATATCCAACAGGAATGGGACAGAATTCCGGTTACGGTGTTAGAAAGATTGGTGTCATCGATGCCCAGAAGATTACAGTGTG
>JAHWFO010062705.1:0-13081 GCA_023313115.1 Rhysida immarginata | reverse complement strand
ATAATAATAATAATAATAATAATAATAATAATAATAATAATAATAATATATAATAAAATACTGGTGTTTCTAACACCTCTCAAGCGCTCTCGTGACCGTTCAGCCCTGCACGCGCGCTCGTGAAACTTTTTGATAGTCAGCCCCGAGCATCGTGATAAAAAGTCCGATCAGTGAATAAGAGCAAGAGCATACCTTCATCTGTTCTTGATAAGAGTTAACTGCCACAGAAACTCGTTATGCTTTTAAACTTTCTGTTTTAAGCGTAATTATTTATTATTTATTTTCCTATATTTTAATCTGGTGGGGATTTATTAGATTTCAATGCAAAAACGAGCGTTAAAACGCAAAACTCTACGTACGAGAAAAACGAAACTTTAAAGAAAATTCGAAACCTAACAGAAAAAATTTAAAAAAATAAAAAATATAAAACAATCTTCGCTTTTATCTTCAGCTCCTTCGCCCCTACCATGTATCCAGCTATTAAGAAATTTTAATTAAAAAGCATAAAAGAAATACACCAACAGGCAACTTGTTCTCCTTAAAGACAAATTTCTTTTCCCGTTTTCACTATATCCGTGTGTGTGCTTGCCAATCATAAGCTGGCTGCGGGAGGCCTAAAATCGTGGGTAGATTTTTTTTTTTTTTTTTTTAACAATTTTTGTAAAATCTCCGATGGTAACGCCGCCGCGGCCGATACGCTGCACACGCCAAAATTTTCACTTTTATTAACAGAAACGCCACGGCGCTACTGCCGAAAATTATGGTAAATGGGGCTGACTGTACCAATTTAGAAAAACTCAGACTACGGGAAAAGATTTATATTCAAATGGTTTAACAATACAAAGTAGTGCATATAGAAAGATTTAATTTCGAGAGTGATTCACATTTCATTTTATAATATGGTGTTCATTTGTTTTGTTTACAATGTACTGGGCGCGTATACTACACAGATGTGTACTATATATGAGAATTTTTTTCAAAAATCAATAAAAAATTGGATGGATATTATATTCCAAAAATTAGAATAATTTTGTTTATTAAAAAAATTACTATGTTAACATGAGATGTCTCTTAAGTAATAACTTGGAATGAGTAGCAGGTCTAACACTTATAAGGTCACACGCCACAATCATCTTACATGTGGCCTGTTGCTTTAATTACACACAAACTTATAGATTGCATGAAAAGGCAAGCCGGAATGGTGAAGCTCAAATTTTCTGCTAAATTCCATTTTTCTTGTAGGGCAAACATAATTGTTAGATTTATTGCTGACTGAACTTTTAATTTCTTGTCTTGGGGTGTAGATGAAACCAAATATTATTAACTTTACAAATAATATTGATTTTTTATTTTATTTTTTATTTATTTATTTATTTATTTATTTATTTAAAGTATAACATATATTAAAAATCCTTTCAAATATAAACATTCAAAATTAAATATAGTACCCCAATATTCTAAAGCCCTATCAGAGTATGAAAAATGAGGGCCTACAGACAAACCTACCAATTATTTTACAAAATAATATCGTAAACGTACAATAATCGACAATAAATTTCCAAAATTGATATAAGAAGGAAACCTTTTTCATGAAAATTATATACAGTACATCCAAGTATACAATCACTTTACATTCATCTGTTTTACATACCTTTTCCAATAGAAAAAACTGGATTTAATTAGGGTTTTTTCCCCCCACATAATCTAATAATAATAATAATAATAATTTATTTATTAAAATCAGACAAAGGTGATGGCATGCCCAACAGAGAAAAAACTCCAACAAAGGGCATGCCGACCAAACGAACAAAAACAAATAATGAACACAAACATTCAACCCAGAGGAAATAAACCCAGTTCCCTAAAAAAATTTGGTATAGAATTATTATTCCGACTATGACATTTTGGTATAGAGTATAAGGATTTTGAAATGATTTCAACATAGACCGAATTATTTTCCCAGATAAAATGAGCAATATTATATTTGCTGCAATTAATTTCTCCTTGACAAAGTAATGTTATCCTGAATTTATATATGTCTACGATATTAAAATTGTTTTAAGAGACGGCTTACCTTGCCAAAGAGTATAGTTTTTGCCTTCTACATGACATACTGAAATAGGTGGATGATGACTGACCTGAAAGAAAAATAAAATAATAGTTCTTATAGTACTATTATAGATAGGAAATGATTTATAAGAAAGAAACAACATTACTTGTTCTGCTATGAAACGAAAGCCTTTATCTTCCCTGATGCATTCATATGTTTCACCTAAAAGAGGATTAAATGGCTTATGGCTGGCACGATGAAATAGATTTCCATAACCAGACACAGCAAATGCAGCTACATATATCTGAAATAAAAATATTTATATAATTCAACTGCTTTGAAGAAATGCAATTTAATTAAATATAGAAAAAATAATACCATGCGTTCAAAAGGGTCGTCAATGTTGGCAGCCGTATCAAGTAATTCACAATATTCCAATTCTTCACATAATCTCTGTAAGAAAAAATAAATTTATTAATAGCAGACATCTTGTCTGGAATTGCTGAAGATAAATGAAATTATGTAGGGCTAACAAGGGAAGTACACGAAGGTGAACGAGAGAACTCTTTGTTTGCACGTAAGCATTTCTTGGAAGCGATGGCGTTGCGCAGCAGCGGTAGCTCTCCAGAAATGAAAAGTTCAAAAAACACGGTGGTAAGAGGTGAAGCAAAATTGTTAACAACGGTCGCCAAAGAATTGCCATTACAGCACTGTTATTAAGCATAAAACCTTAATTTTGCTATACAATTATTCGTGTCGAAATAATTTATAAGATGAGGTAAGCATCCATGAATACTATTTTTATTTAAAATTATAAAGCACCGCGATACATACCCCCTCACCAACGCAACATACTACTCAACAGCCTTGCTCTCGTTTCACATGATGCCAGCCTTGGAAAAATTTACGAAGATGACAAAATTAATTAATAAAATGAAATAATAAATTAAGGAAATAGTTATTAATTACTATATAGATTTTTTTTTTACTGGAAGGCAATTAGTTTATTTTAGTAACCTGTTTTTAAAAACTAACTTTTTTTAGAAATTTGAGAATTCATTCAATTATCATCTGCTGCTACTTCCATTGCTTTCATGTGAAGTGGAATTGTATTTATTGCTGAGTAGTGGAAGAAAAAAGTTCCATATACACCACACACACAAACACGCACACACACGCGCGTGTGCACGCACAAACACACAAACGCTTTAAGCATGGTTTTAATAATAAAGTCTTTGTATGGCTATGTGTGCTCAAATTTTTTCCTTTTTGCGGTTTATTTTGAAAGAAACAAAATTTTGCATTTTCTTATTTTGCGAGCTTCAGTAGTAGCTTCAGATGGGTATCTAGTATCTAGTACAGAGGGTAGATTATCGCAAGCGGCACCTACTCCTACGAGGGAGTTTTGCGCCATCCCATTAAATAACGACTGCTACGAGATGACAGTAGCAGCTGGGACCGACGGCTTAACGTGCCCTCCAAAGCACGGGGGGTTTCATGATGGAAGAGCTGCTGGGGATAAACGAACCAGAGGCTGTACCAACCGCTGAAAAACCAGCTATTGTCAATCGGCAAATGGGTCAGACCAAAGTCCCCCAACAGCCGCGCCCCAAATAGCTGTCCCGCCAGCGGTGGCCCTCAAGCCCTGGCCGTCACCCAACCAGCAGCTGGCCGCGCCTGAAGTTGCTGAACTCCATCGATTGGCAAGCCAACCGACGAGACAACCAGGCCACGGCCACCCCCCTTCAGATGGGTAAAATATTTCAATTTGGTGAGAATCTGTGAGGTACATGTTTGTGTACTTTCCTTGTAAGTATACAATAGGTAGAATATGTAAAGGAAGGTAAAACCTCAAATAATGGAGACAAACAACATATGAAATAAACCATTAAGGAATGACATAAGCAAGTACCGAAAGGTTAAACTAAACCATTCGCTGAACTATACTTTTAAACCGTCCTATGTTAACATTGGAAGTTTCAAACGGACCATAATGATACCATTAAACCACGTACCTTTGAAATAATTTCAACTATCATTAATATTACGTTATATTCATTCATGACACATCATTCCAAGTTGTTTGATATATTACATGCCATATTTTAGCATTGAAAGTTCCATTGAACCATATTGGTTCCACTAAACCAGGTTCCATGAAACCAATTTCGACTATCATTAATTTTACGTTATATTCATTCATGACACATCATTCCAAGTCGTTTGATATATTACATGCCATATTTTAGCATTGAAAGTTCCAATGAGCCATAATGGTTCCACTAAACCAGGTTCCTTAGAACCAATTTCGACTATCATTAATTTTACGTTATATTCATTCATGACACACAATTCCAAGTCGTTTGATATATTACATGCAATATTTTAACATTGAAAGTTCCATTGAACCATAATGGTTCCACTAAACCAGGTTCCTTGAAACCAATTTGGATTATCATGAATTTTACGTCATATTCATTCATGACACATCATTCCAAATCGTTTGATATATTACATGCCATATTTTGGTATTGAAAGTTCCAATGAACCATAATGGTTCCACTAAACCAGGTTCCTTGAAACCAATTTGGACTATCATTACTTTTACGTGATATTCACATATGATACATCATCACAATTTGTTTGATATATTACATGCCATATCTTATCATTGAAAATTTTTGAAGGTGTCATAAAGGTACCATTAGTGCACGTGCCAATGTTTCGATTGCAACAATTTTCAAAATGGTTCATTTCCTGCACCATATTTATTGGCCGAAATAGTAATTTATATTCGCTTGTATCTCGTCATTAAGATTTGTTTGACATATTACTTAATATATCTGTCCATTGAAAATTGCTAGGTGGGGTCGTGATGGTACCATTTGTGGACATGCTAATGAACCGATTTAGATAAAATTTATGATTTTTTCATGGCATGTACCATATTCATCGACTGACGAAAATAGTAATGAATAACCACATCTATCTCGTCATTACGATTTGTTTGATATATTACTCAATATTTCTTCCCATTGAAAATTGCTGGGCGGGAAAATAGAGGTACCATTTGTGCACGTGCCAATGAACCGATTTAGATAATATTTGTAACTGGTTCGTGCCATGAACCATATTCATTGACTGACGAAAACAGATTTTGAAAATCTTTCATAACCTCGGAGGAGTTTGAGTTACAGACAGACAGACAAACAAACAAACAGACGGACAGACAGACAGACAGACAGACAGACAGACAGGCAGGCAGACGGACAGACAGACAGGCAGACGGACAGGCAGACGGACAGACGGACAGACAGACAGACAGACACGTTTCCCCACACTGATAGCATAAAGCACCTTTCGGTACTTAATAAAGGATACACATATAGGATGTTTTTTCAGAAGATGTACCCAGGGGGTGGTGCTGCAGCCCCCCCCTCCCCATGAAATTGGCCACCATGTCAACACTAAATATGTTACATGGGGGACCACCCCCATAAGCAGGATTGCCCCCCCCCCCCAGAAAAAAAATTCTGGGTACGGTCCTGAACCATGCTGTGCAATCTATTGTCATTCCTGTGAAGCTCCAAGTGTTCTGACCGGTGTCATGCCAGTCTCTAACTACATGAGTGACCAGTAATAAAAATGACGACTGAAATTATTAGCATAACACACAACAGCACATTGTGATGAAGTGTTTGATGAAACCGGCTGAAATTTACAGGAGACTTCAGTTACAATTCGGAGAAGAAACACAACCAAAGTAAGGCATTTGATTGGTGAAACAGAGATTCAAAGTAGATCTTATGTCCTTTGTGGGTGATCCTAGAGTGGTAGCCATGAAGCAACAATAGTCGTCCTGTGAAAATTCAATGTGTGAAAGGCCTGATCCTTGAAAATCAGAGCATTACCTGCCATCAATCTGCTTTAAGGAAAAAGCAGCATGGTTCATTCGAGGTGTGATTTTTCAACAGGACAACATCCGACCTCACACAGCACATTGCACTATCTATCTTCTGCAAAAATTGGTTGAATGTGAGCAACTGCCACATTTGCCATACACTCCTGACTTCACTCCAAGCAGTTTTTATCTGTTTGGGTCCTTGGAAGGTCAGTATTTCAGCAGTGATGAAGAAGTGCTGTGTGAAACTAGTTGCGATGAAAAGACAAATTATTTCCTTTTATTCCTGGTCAATTTCAAATAATTTATAATTGTTTAGCAATATTTTGGGATTTTCTTTCATTCTTTTTTTTAATAGTTGTAGATGGCAATACACTTCAATTTTGCTCAACAAACAGTTTTTCCCAATAAAATAATTTAACAAAGTTACAAGGGGTGGTCATGAAGTCATTACAATCGGTTGGAAGACTGAGAGATGGGGTGATGCTGCATGGTAGTAGTGTCATTCCTTTTCCACATACGCACCACCACCAGGGCCACACACTTTTCCCAACAATGGACGACTTGCTGGATGCCACTTTTATAGAAGTCCTCCTTTTGGTTGTTGAGGAACTGCTCCACCTTGAAGATAACCTCATTGTCATCTTGGAAATGCCATCTACGAAGCGAGTTCTTCAGGCAAGGGAAAAGGAAGAAGTCACTTGGGGACAGGTTGGGTGAATACGGCAGATGGGCGGCATTTTGAACTCCAGCTCCTCCGCGATGCGCATGGTCTCATGTGCAGAATGTGCTGGCATGTTGTCGTATAGAAGTCTGACCCTTTTGGACACCTTGTCTCGCCACTTTGACTTGATGGCCTCCTGTAACTTCCACAGGAGGTCCCAATAGTACACTCCCTTGATCGTGTTGCCTTTCCTTCGCAATTTGTGGCTCGTCACAGATGAAGGGGCGTCTGCTCCGAGGTTTATATTCCATGCTCGTCTAGTCGCACTGGAAACGTCGATGCCACATGGCAACTGTCTCGTACAATGAGGCATTGTCACCATAAACAACCACTAACTCCTCAATATTGTTTAGTGTTGTTCCCCTTCAAGTGTAGGAACCTTATCACAACTCGCACCTCCAATTTTCGAACAGGCTGTGCCATGTTGCTTTTGATGCTCTGGCGGCATTTAGCGGCACTGCACCAAATACTACTTAGTATTCTCCAGCACTTGAGAGATGTCGCTTCCCAATGGCACCAAGTTTTCAAAAGCGATTGTTCATTAATGTTGATTGTAATGATTGTAATGATTCATGTAATGATTTCATGACTGCCCCTCGTATTTGCAAAAATGGACAAAAACATATAGAAAGAGGGGTCAATATCAACAATAGAAGAATCATAAGTGATTGAATTCTATCTATTAGTTCTTTACCAATCTAAATTTAAAATGAATTCAATTACTAAGATTTTAAAAGGAAAAAAGCCTAACAATGAACTACAATTGTATCCATAAATTAAGAGATTTGCAGAATGAGACCCTTCCGCACATCCAATAGGCACCAAACTTGATAAGGCCATTCTATAGGTCCTGTAAACACCATTCCATCATTGAATAAACGTTAATTACGCAGGTGACGGTACACACTTACCTCAATGACCTTACGACACAGGTCGTAGTGCACATGCCATAAGGAACGTGTTTTTAACTTTCATTGGCAATTGAGCATTCGATAATTGTTGCTAATGGCTCATCATGTCCATTTGTAGAGTGAAATGAGAGGACGAATAATTGGACGACTGGAAGCAGGCCAGTCACAGACTGAAGTGTCTCGGGTGCTGAATGTGTCAACTGGTGTCATTTCAAGACCGTGGATACGGTTATTTCACAATGGAAACATCTGCAGACACTTTAATCAGGGTCGTTCAAGTATCACCATGCTTAGACAAAGCTGCTATCTTGCTCTATTTGCCCATAGGAACAGGCAAAGTACAGCCAAGGACATATAGAGAGTTGCCAGCAACCACTGGGGTTAATGTTAACAGGCAACAGGTATACAGGAGACTCCACGCAGTTGGCCGTTGACCCAGGGACACTATAGAGAACAGTTGCCTTGGTGCACTGAACATGGACACATGGACAGTGGAGTCAGGTCATGTTCTCGGATGAGTACCGGTACAGCCTGGACTCTGATTCATGATGTGTTCACATCTGGAGAGAGTGTGGGACACAGTGCAGCCCCGCTAACATCACTGAACATCGATGGTATTGGCTGATGGTGTGGGTGGGCTACAAGTCTTTGACAGATGGGCCATGACTAGTCAGGTGTATCGGGATAGTGTCCTGCGACAACATGTTCATCTCTTCATGGATGAGGCAGGGTCCAGATTTCCTATACATGGATGATAATGCCCATCCGGATTGGGCTGGCGTAAAGGATGACTACCTGGAATATGACTAATACCATCTCATAGCAGCAGTTAAACTCTCTCAGCCAATGTGAAAATCACTGGTGATGCAGAAAGGAGAGAGGCCCCTATCGAATATTACCCATGCCTCAAGAGAACTCGTTCAGATTACGAGTCACAACGTTCGGTATCGAACAAACGATTAAGAGAGAGATCTGGAATATGAGAACATCCAACGCATGGATTGGCCAGCACGGTCCCTAGAACTAAACTCCATCGAGCATACACTGAATGCTCTTGGAAGACATGTTGCAGCATGAGTACCACTTCTGTGAACTCTGCAGGACCTGTGTGAGCCATTGGTCCAGGAATGGGATGCTATCCCACAAACATTGGATACCCTAGTTCCCAGCACGTCAGATTGTTGTGCTGCATGGTTTCTGTGCAGGGGAACTACACAATGTACTAAACGTTGCCTACAGTTTACAAAAGAGGTGGATTTGCTGTAGGTTTTTGCGTCAGGGGTGTCCATGCACTTTTTTATGTTGTTCCGTCTGCAGAGGTGCTGCCACGTTTGCGTTTAATGATTGAATTGTGTTTACATACCTAGAGAACAGCCTTATCAGCTTGGTGCTGATCGGGTATGCAGAAGGGTTCCTTTTTGTAATTCCTTAATAGAGAGACAGCAGTGTATAAAACCAGCAAGAAATTAGGCATACAAGGTGTATCAAATGTGTACAATTTTATATTCTGTAACAATTTTTAGATTTCAGACAGTATATAAAAAACAACCATTAAAGTTTAGATACCTGAATGAAAGCAATAATAAATCAAAGCAACAAATATGAATCCCAAAACAAAAGAAGGTTATGTTATATGCAGATTTTTATAAAATTTATACCGATTTGTTATCTTCCTGATATTTAAGATAAATTGTGTAAGCTCAAAAAGATCTAATAATGAAGTTTCTCTTTTATTATTATAAACTTACCTGAAGAGTATTTAATGGTTCATTCAAAGTGACTGGCATACAGACTTTAGACAAATCTTTACCAATGTTTTTACACAATAGATTCCATAAATTAAAATCTCCTTTATCAGGTTGCATGGAAGGTAGTTTTGATCGTCGACCAGTTGTCATTATTTCATTAGTTTGTTCTGTAAAAACGAAATGATTTATTAAGAATACTATTTAAGATTTTAAAATGCAATAGTCAATTAATACGCAAAAAAAAAATTTCACGTTTGCATTTTCTACCCACTCATATATTATTACTACTTTACAACACTTTAATTCATCCTCATTTTGCTATGGTTCGATTTAATTATAATCTAAATCGAATCTACCAACTTCAGAAATGGTTCCATAGAACCTTATTGAAGGTCCGCAGGTCCTGTTCTGTCTCTCACTGCCTTGCATCTGTTGGTATATTGATTATTCACTAATTATATATAATTCAACTTTGTTTATTTACATACAAATTTATTAATGGTTATTTAAATCCCTCTACTCCTCTTGCTATTAGTTATCATAAAAATTCACATTCTTATAATACAAGATCTGCAAATTTAATTCGCTTGCCTAATTCAAAAAATAACTGTCACTGCTGCTGTATCTCACAATGCTGGAATTAAATGGTGGTCCAGGCTACCTGATAATATTAGTTTTCTTCCTTTTCTTGCTATGTTTAAAAATACCGTTAATCGGCCTCGATGGCTTAATGGTTGTGTGCTCGAGGCCACGAATTCTCCTCTGATGCTCGAGGACACGAATTCGATGAGGATTTTTTGAAGGGGAAATCCTGAGATCATGCCCTTCCTTCCGAAGGGAAGTAAAGCTGTTGGTCCCATGTAATTATTTTGCCGGCTGCACGTTAAAGAACACTTGCGAGGCAAAATTTGCAGCCCCTATAATGCCGTCCTGATATGACCATAGTAGTTGAAAGGGAGGGACGTTAATATCAACCATTTTTTCTAAGTACTCATTTTCTAATGTCAATTAATTCTATTTACTTTTTCATCCTATTTATTTTAACTGTGTCATTTTTTGCTGTTGTTCTTCCTCCTCCCCTCTATTTTGCAGGGTTTTTTTTATTTTTTTATTTATTTTGATGTATTTCTTTCAGTTAACCTACCAGGGACCTAAAATGTTGGCCTCGAGGCCATACAGGCCCCAATTAAGTATTTATTTTTTGTAAATAATTTAATTTAAATATAGAAATAAATAAATAGAATTTTTTATAAAAACCTTTTCTAATTAGGCCTTTTTTGTTTAAAATGTAAATTAAAAGGGGAAAAACAAAATATACTGCTCAATAACAAAAATTGCCCAAATCTAAAGTATTCAATGAAACTGGCAACAATTCACAAACTCTTACATGGACAAGGCAATATATCTCTAGCTTTTTCAAATGAAAGCTACAAATTGTTAGGCCAGAACAAAAGAAAAATAAAAAGCAGTCCTGTTGTGGGCAAATTGACAAAAAATATCACCGAGCTAATATCTACACTGTGAAGAACTACAATTGCCACCTAGGCTGTGTTGTATATTCATTTGGAGATCTCAAGAAGAGATCTACCTAATCTATGAGGGTTGTCACAAACGTAGGGTTCATCCTTTTTTTTGAAAGAGAAGATGGTACACCAGGTGAAAAAAAAAACAATTGCCATAAGAATCCACATCCATTGCTGGTTCAACGATGGAAGGAGCATCAGCGGAGGAGGAATGACGCATGCGCAGAACGCTGAAGAAGACAGACTAGCAGCAGATAGGCGTGCCCGAGGTTATTCGAGTAAAAATCATGATGGCAGAGAGACGTGTACTGACAATATGGTCGCCAATGGAAGCATGTGCTGTTATCCGGTATGAATGGGCACGTGGGACTAGTGTGTCCGTCATCCATGAATGCCTATAGACTGCCTATGGGCATGTCTCGTCAAATGGTTGGTCGCTGGTGTTGCATGTTCAATGAAGAAAGGCAGAGTGTGGAGGATGAAGGACGGAGTGGGCATGCCTCCACATCCACAAATGAAAACGTCACTTCCAAAACAATGCTGAGGTGGAGTAGGCTGTGCGACAATTCCTTGCATTACAGGGTACAGAGTTTTACCAGAGTGGTTTCTTCAAACTGATTGCATGTTACAACAAATGTCTCAATGTCAGTGGCAACTAAGTCGAAAAATAGTGCAAAGTGTATAGTTCATGATGCCATGGTGTAGTTTTTTTTGGCAATAAAGTTTCCGTGTGAAAAAAAATGACCAAAACTTACTTTTGGAACAACCCTCGCAATTTGAGTGCTCATGTATTAGAGCTGAACATACACACAGGTTTATATTTTTCTGTTGGGAAAGTTTAAAAAATTAAAAAATAAAAAATAAAAAACCTAAAGGAAAACAGGAACTCATAACACCAATTCAATGAGCCAAACTTTGACCAAATGGATGAACAATATCTGTGGATATGGATCCATTTTGAAAAATTTGCACATCTTAATAAAGATTTATATTATCATCCAGTGAAATAAAGAAATAGAAAAATTAGTGTGTTAACACAGAGAGTACCTTTTATTTACAACTTTTTTCTTTCTTCTATAAAAGATAATGAAGAATGGAAATTTGTTTAAATTAGCCTAATCCCACTTTTGGCTTAGACCATTACATGTGTTACCATTATTTACTTAGAATGTATATGATGTAATAATAACAGATCATTGGGTCTTTGTATTGCTATTTCTAATGTGAGAAATAGAGGCTTCAAATGCATTATAAAAAGTTTAAAGAATCTGACTAATTTTGCCCAGCTTTTTTAATTAATAAGAGGGAATTACAATTCTATTTATACAAAATCTTAAATATAACAGATATTGTGGGTGGATGGAATTATAAATGATAGAAAAGTCATGATAAACTATTGGTGGAAAAATGTCTTTATGACAGATCACGAATGGGAGCAAATATACGAACATCGAATGTCAGCTAATTGTAATATATGATCTAAACTCGAGGAACAACATTTACAGCATATTATAGAAGATACATTGTAAATATACAACATTCTTTTAAATATAAAACAGAAATCTTACAATTTGAGGAATTAGCCTTTTTACAATTAGATTGAAGCGATGCTAGTGTTAAATTTGGTCAAAACCGTACGGCAAAGACGAGGCAGCTTAGGCTAGGGTTCATTTCAATATAATCAATATAAGCGATGCTAGTGTCAATTTCAGTCAAAACTGTACTTTACATTCCATTTCAATATAATCTGATAATAATTTTAAGAATTTTTAACTTACGTGTATTCGGTGGTTATATTAAATGCGAATGCTGTGATTGTTTGCCATATGGTTATACGAAACCTATCACTATGAAGTGCTATTGTAAAAAGTTCTAATTGTAAAAAGGCTAATTCTGTAATTCAATATTATTAGTTTGAAGAAGTTGTAAAATTAAACAATGGGTATTTCATTAATATTTTATGCTCTAAATGCCATATTAAAAAAACATACTAATTTATTCTGCTACAGTTTATCCACCAACATAGTATATTTAATGCCTAACAAAATTCACAAGCCTTCCTAAATAAGAGTAATTAACGAGTGGCCAAATGTTACCTGAGACAGATATGTTGTGTTGTTTCAAGACTAAAGAATGGCAAAAGTGGGATTAGGAAGCTCTTTATCTTAATTGAATGCTGCTGCTTCCAGTTCTCTTTTATAGCCACTTTTTTCCTTTCCTATTA
>JAHWFO010062702.1:0-13641 GCA_023313115.1 Rhysida immarginata | reverse complement strand
ATCAACACGCAATTCACACTACGCTCGGACCAGCAACAGATATTACATGACCAACAATGCAAGGCAAAGTTTGTGCAACAATAGGCCTGTCGTGTTCTCATCAACAATCGTATCAACGCGCAATTCACCAATAACAATGAGCACAAAATGATGATGCAATGATAGAAAGTTCATTTCAAAGAATTATAACAATGAACATAAAATGATGATGCCATGACAGAACATTCATTTCCAAGAATTATAGCAATGAACATAAAATGAAGATGCAATAATAGAAAGTTCTTTTCAAAGAATTTTAACAATGAATATAAAATGAAGATGCAATGATAGAACATTCGTTTCCAAGAATTAGTAACAATGAATAGGAAATGGATATAATAGACGATATAGATAGAACAGTCTCTCTCGATGAGGCAAAGGAGACACACGTGTTTTCTTCAGCTCCCTAACAAGCGTTCAGACGGTTGGAAAAAGTGTGTGTTTCTCTGTGAGTGTGGGCCTGTGAGTGTGTGTGTATGTGTGTGTTTGGCACGTTTTAGCAGTGCATAACCTATTACAGTTTATTTCCAAAACACACATCAGTTTATTTAACTTCTTGAGATTGTTCTGTTTACGTACTGTGTAATTATCCCGGGCAACGTCGGGTCCTCTGCTAGTTACCTTTCCAAAATTTCAAACAATTAAGTTGTTTTTTTTTTAATAAATAATAGTTATTAATTAAAAATACAAATTAAATGTAAAAAAATAAGATATAATAAACAAAAATAATTAATTAAAATCAAAATAAAAAGCTGACGTTTCGGATAGAGACTATCCTTTATCAAAGCAAAAAAGGATAATTCTCTAAAAGCAAATAGAATATTAGAGAATTATCCTGAAGTTATGAAAGTTGTACTACAATCGAACGACAATCGAACAGTGCAGGTAAAACGAAATGAGTGGTCCGAAAGCAACGCTTTCACTGCCATACTCGTCCAGAAAGTAACCACGGGAAGTACACTGAATTAGGTGAGAAGCCAGATGAAACCTAGTTAAGTCATCCAGAGGATAAGATGGAGTCCTTTCCTATCAGGACGATAGTGTTGATTGTTGATTGACGAGGGATAAGGGACACGAGGAGCTAGGAGATCCAATATTCGGGAAATATCGCCTCTTGGATGTCGTCGAAATTGATGTCCAGGAGGTGACGCGGCCTGCGATGTCTAAGAAGGCTTCTGAAGGTAAGCGGATGCTCAAGAATACCTGCAACCAGAGGATTGGAATCGTCTTTCATCTTCGGAATCAGCTTTTTCATCAATTCCTGGACGTGATTCCCAATGGGAGGTATCTCAAAATCGTCGGCAATATAAGTATTTGTTGCAATTCTCCTGTCAAGTTGAGCAATGGTTCTCAAGGTAACGTTTTGGAAAGTTTGGAGGTCCTTCCATCTGGACTTACATATTGTAGCCCATGCGGGCATACCATAAAGCAAGATGGTTCGGATTACCGTCCTATACAGCAATAGTTTGCAGTCCAATCCAAGCGCGCTGTTTCGCCCCAGAAGAGCTACCAGACTGAACTTTGCCTTCTTTGCCTTGTTGATGGCGTAGGAGACATGGTCGCCCCAATTTAGCTTGGCATCTATCACCACTCCGAGGTATTTGTAATGTTTTACCCATTCGAGCTCTCTACCAGAAAGGAAGAGAGGACTCGGGGTTTCCGAAGTTTCTTTGTAATGAACATTGCCTTGCATTTGTCAACATTTAGATTCAGTCTCCACTTAGCAAACCATTTCTCGCACTTATGTAAGGCATTCTGCAATCGAGATATGACATGAGCGGGAACGCGAGCAGTGGTCATGATGGACGCGTCGTCAGCGTACAGATACGGCTTGCATTTTGTAAATGTTGGGAAGTCATGGATGAAAAAGTTGAAGAGTGCAGGGCCAAGAACAGAACCTGGGGGAACACCAGCTTTGACGTCACACGGGTTTGACATGGAGCAGCCAACCTTTACACGAAATATCCTGTTCGACAGAAAGGATCTAATCAAGGCAATAAGATCGTCCGGAAATCCACAAGTAATCATTTTGTGTATTAGGCCTTCGTGCCAAACCTGATCAAAAGCTTTTCGGACATGCAAAAACACAAGACCACCATATTTAGCGCAGTTAAGAGGAGTGTTTATATCTGCAACAAGCCTCCAGATCTGGAGTTGGCAGGAGTGACCTGGTCGAAAGCCGAATTGCTCTTCACGAACAAGATTGTTAGCCACACAGAAGTCGTTAAATCTCTTAAGAATGATGCGTTCAAACACTTTTGATAGCATAGGTAACATGCTTATAGGCCTATAGCTGACAGGGAGAGCAGGGTTTAGACCAGGCTTCGGTATGGTAACGATTACAGACTCTTTCCACTTGACAGGAAAGTAACCATGTCTCCAGCAGTCATTCATGGCCCTGGTAATAGTCGCAACAACATTAGGAGGTAAGTTCTTGAGAGTGCTATTAGTGATGGAATCGATACCTGCTGCTTTCCTGCTTTTAAGATGCTTGATGACATCGGAGATTTCGTGAACACCAATAGTGTCCTCACAGATAGAAATACGATGAGTGAGCTCGTATGCGACACTAAAATTGTACTAACGGGCGGGTTTATATATAGTTTGCATGGGGAATAGTAATACGGTATTGGCTGAAAAACAAGAAGAGAACAAATGAGATTAATTAGAAGAACTGTTGGGATAGGACAGGACGGAGGACAAATAGGAAATAAAAAGGGGGCGGCGAGAAAAATGCAATAGGATGACACATATGAAATTGAAATTATAAAAAAGTTTAGGAATGATAGGGTGCCTAGCAAAAAGATTTTTCCTGATTGTCAGCAGACAAAAAAGGCTGGCATGAAAGAAGATTATTGACATTGTTCAAAATTTTCGATTTTACGATTCCCTGACTGTTCCCGGTTTAAAAAAAAAATAAAAAAAAATAAAAATTCCCTGACAATTCCCGGTCGCTAGTCACCCTGTAAAATAGTCCCACATGTAAGAGCATCGGGTCAAAGGTAGAAAAATATGAAAGAACACTGAAAAGAAGAAATAAAAGATAAGATAAAGAAAAACAAAAAGAAAAAAAAAGAAAGAAAGAAAAAAGAAAAGGGCCCATAGAGCTTCGACAAATTAAGGAATAGCTGAAGTTGGAGAGCGATATGGGAAAGGTAATGAGGGAATGGTGCCTTTGCTAAGGTTAATGCCATTAGGGGTGAGGGAATTGAATTTCCAAATAAGAAAAGACTCGAATTGCTTTCTCTCTTTTTTGTTATGGAAGTTACTACGAAGAATATAAAGGCTGATGGCCTGTAAAGAGTGGCCAGGGGAATTAAAGTGTTTAGCGACAGGGGTGTCAGCATTACTAAGGATGTCGAATTTATGTCCGGCAAATCTGGCACGTATGGTATTGCCTGTCTCACCGAGATACTGTTTCTGTGTGGAAATAGAGGTAGCAGGGTTAAGAAAATGGCAAACGCCACAACGCTTTTCATTCCACATCCCTTAGTGGATGTGCGTGGTTTAGTAATAGCAGCATGGACCAGAATATCTTTAAAATTAGATGTCCGTTTAAAAGAAACTTTAGGTGGTTCTGGTAGAATGGAATGGAGAAGAGGAGAGTTGTCAATTATATGTTGATGTTTCCTTACGATATTTTTAATACTATTGAGGGTTGGATGATAAGGAAGAACTAACGTAGGTTTGGCCATGGCTGGAGAAGGTTTAGGATTATTGTTAGAACAGGAATTACGATGCTTATAGATAGAAGCTCGTATGACAGATTTGGGGTAGCCTCTTGCTTTAAGGGAGTGAGTAAGGGCGTTAGCATGGAAGTCCTTGTCAGACTGACTAGTGCATATTCTATGGATGCGAGTTAACTGACCTAAAGGGATGTTATCCTTGCAATGGCGTGGATGGCAGCTATCATAGTGTAAGTACTGGTGCCTGTCAGTGGGCTTCTTATAGAGATTAGTAGACAATTTGTTGTTAGTGATAGAGATAGAGACATCCAAAGAAGAAACAGTTATGATAGAATAATTGTGAGAAAACTTGATAGAGGGGTGGAAGGATATTGTATTTGCTTTTAGAGAATTATCCTTTTTTGCTTTGATAAAGGATAGTCTCTATCCGAAACGTCAGCTTTTTATTTTGATTTTGATTAATTATTTTTGTTTATTATATCTTATTTTTTATTTAATTTGTATTTTTAATTAATAACTATTATTTATTGTATTCCAGGGTTCTTGTGTCTCGTCCTTCTCTTAATATATATCCGTTCACTTTTTTTTTTTAATATAATCTACAACAGTTAATTTTCTACTTTAACTTATTATTCGTTTGTCTTCCTAAAATTACTAAAAATAAAATAAAATATTAAAAAAAACTTTTTTATATTTTTACCCCCTTCATCCATTCTTGTTCTTAGTTTAAAAAAAGTATTCCTTTTTGGTTTAAAAGTGAAATAAAAAGTTAAAAAAATAAGAATTCATAAAATTAAAAACAGACAAAGGTGTAGCAGGGCATAATTTTTTTCATTTTAAACTTTATTATTATTATTAATATTATTATTATTATTATTATTATTGAAAGAGCACTCTCCAGGAGTAAAAGAAGAATAGTGTGAAAATTAAAATTTAATATGAAACGCGCGCCGTATCAAGCAACAACGTCGTCTGCTTATTCTTCATGCGAATCGAAGCGCCGCCCTGGCGAGCACTTGATCCCAAGTTCCTTGATTTAGCATTGAGTTTCCACCTCTAATGTATATCTATTTCTATGTTTTGGAAGCGTTGGAGTGCGGGTGGAAGAAGAGGTGAAGGCGGGAAGCATGAGGGACAGAGATTTTCGCAGCTAGCAGGCGAGTCGGATCCGAGAGAGACAGCGACGTCAGGAGAACGCCATAGCCAAAATAAGCCCGTTAAGAAACGAAGAGTTCTCTGTAGTGTCCTTCCTGGTGAAGTTGATGAAGGCATTACAGTACATATTGCAAAGAAAACACACAAAATTCCGACCGGTTTCGCATTTTATTCCTGGCTTAATCAAAGATACAAATGTGCCCACAATCAACCAACTGATTTGTATCTAACCAATCAATGAATTTTTTAACCAAACCAAACTATGATTTTGTATCGACCAATCAATAACTGTGTATACCAACATGATCTGTGTATAAGAAGGCATCTTGCGTGCCTCTTCATTTGTATCCTTCATTTGTATCAAGCCAGGAATAAAAGCCCAAACCGGTCGGAATTCTGTGTGTTTTCTTTCCCAGTATGTACTGTAAGGCCTTCATCAACTTCATCAAAGTAATCCCGTTAAATTTTTCTATACGACGCGAATCACGTCGAAGGTTCTGGATACTCGGCCTCCGTTATTGCAAACGCCAGTGGAGAATTCGACAGCCTTCATATCAGAGCAGGAGCTTTGTTTTTGGTGGAGCAAGAACATCTCGATGAAGGCCGCTCATATCTTTAGACCCTGTCGCGTGAAAGGAATTTTCCCGCACGGTTTCCGAGCGTATCACGACGAACGGAAAGGCCAACTGAAGATTGTTCAAAGGCCAATCTTGTTCAAAGATTTTTGTGTGAACGCATTCAGACTCGATAGGCTCGGTTCTGGAGCTATTAATTAGAATTTCTTCGAGGTCTCTTTATAAATCTTATGCTTTTGTGGTTATAGCAGCGGAGTGCTATAACCGTTTAACAGGCCAATCTCCTCATTTATTGTACGTCTGCTGTTAGCCTGGAGATGTTTGAAGTTTCTCCTTCCCGCACGGTTAGCCGGAGATTCCATATGTACTGTACACGTCCGAGACGGGCGTCCTGTATAAGTAATGGTATTTTGGTAGTTGTCATTTATTTTGTAAACCTCTGGATTTACTGAGCACTCTTAATTGTTTCTTTGGAAACGCTATGCACAGATATTGTGGAAAAACTTAAACTTTATGCCCATTTATTTATATGCCATATACGAGTTAGATACTTGCTAATATTCAAACGATATAGTTATCTATCTTAAATTTTGGCCAAAATCGTGCACGAAATTGTAAATCCACACAATTTGGTAATTTTCGGTGAATATCATGAACATTGGCAATATGTGTGCACAAAACTGTAAATCCAGCCTTTGTGTGATTTTCGGTGAAAATCATGAATGTTTGGCAATAAGGTTGCACGAAACTGTAAATCCAGCATATTTTTTTTCTCTCAACTTAACCCGTGCCGTACTTCTGTTGGATTTACATTTTACATTTATCAACTTCCACTGCGTAAAAGGGTTATTCTTATTTTTATCCCTAACAGCTTGTGAGATGGATACATTTGTCCTATACGATGAACTCAAGATAGACGACTAGAAGCTGTTCGAGAATGGATGCGTAGATACGTATAATTCGGTTAAAAAAAAAAGAAACGGATTAAAAAATTTTAAGTACATATAATTCGATTGTACGAGCTATCGTTTCGAATCGGGCGTTAAGCCTATGCTACTCATTTGCTTTTTGCCACATTAGAGATACGCTTTATTTGACCGTAAAACTAAACGAAAAGGATTAAACAACCTTAACTCCATGCTGCATAGTCAAGTAATTCATTGCCTTTTTAATCTGCAATTTTTGCTGATCATTACTATTAGAATTATTTAAAAGAATTTAATTCGATTATACAGGCTGTCGTTTCGAATCGGGCATTAGACCTATACTGCTCATTTGCTCTTCGGCACATTTATTTGCCCGTAAAACTAAATTATTAAAAACAGTCATATATACGATTAGACCTAGAATCAACGAACTAATTGGGAAAAGAAGCGTCCGCTATTGCATTAATTACGTCTTGTAACAGACTTGCTTCTACGTTGATGCTCCTGGAGGATGTGGCAAGACACACCTTCTAACACAGTGGTTTCTCACCTACGGAGGAATAACCATCATGTCTGTTGTGGTGCTTGGACTGGAATGGCCTCCACACTACTACTGCGAAGCAGTAAGGCTGTTTTAGCACTTATATAAGATTTATATTTTTTTACTAATCTTTTAAATCATATTCTAATTTATTGGAATTTCCACAAGTTTCTTTAGTATTATATTATTATAAATATGATTTCATTTCAGAATTAATAGTATTCTTGAATTATCTGAGAATTTACTAATTTTTTTTCTAGTGAAATGTCCTGTAGGGTCTTTCTATGACAAAGAATTGAAATCCTGCACGAAGTGCCATTACAATACCTATCAGGACGAGGAAGCGTCTATAGATTGCAAACGGTGTCCAAGTGAAAAAGTTACTAATTCTATTGGAGCTACGAACATTTCGGAATGTGTATGTAAGTAGATACCCCAAACTCTACATTTTTATTTTCTATTTTTATAATTGAATAATAACTACCACTGGTGGACAAAAGTTTGGGAAGTCGTTGTTTCCCATGAAATTTCAACAGTAGAAACTTAATTTGTTATATGAGTTTACATGTAATAACAAACATTTATATGCAAGGAAAAAAGTAAGGAAAAGTTCATTTGCCTTTTACTTACAAGCAAACTACCTAAACTCCCCTGGTCAAAAGTTTGGGATATGCGATAAATTTGGATATTCTATCATGATAAAAATTTTTTATTCGATTTTCTTCCATTGCTGGTGGTAAAGGAAGCTTCAAAATGTTGACTGAGGCAGAAAGAGAAAAAATTAAGACACTGTACGAAGAGCACAAGAACTTAAAAGTCGTGGCTAAACTGTGTCATGTTGGCTACAATACGGTTATCCGGATTGTCAAAAATTTGAACAGAAAAACGGGGAAGAAAATGGGTCGCCCTTCTGCTCTAAGTCGCAGGGAAAAATCGCGCATTAAACGCTACTGCAGAGCAGAAATTCCATCAGGCCACCTGGTCAACTAGATGCTTCTCGGATCCAACTCGGGCTCCAACTAGATGCTTCTAGGAGAACTATACGACGAGAACTTCAACGTCAGAACTTTTCCTACGAAGTAATTGCGAAGAAAATTCCGTTAACAAAAGTACAACAACAAGCCAGGCTACAATTTGCAGAGAAGCATATTCGGGAGAGCACCAACTTTGAAACCGTCATTTTTTCCGATGAAAAACGTTTCAGTTTTGATGGGCCAGACAACACATGCAGTTATGTGGAACATCGTGGTACAAAAACGTCTGAACCTAAACGTGTGAAGCGTCAAATGGGAGGTGGAGGTGTGATGGTATTGGGGGCAGTCTGCAGCACTGGAGAGCTATGGATATGGCAACAGGACAACGCCTCTATCCATAAAGCACGCATCATTTCCAAGTTTTTTCTGGAAAACAACATCACTACTCTTGACTGGCCGGCTCGGAGTCCAGACTTGAACATAATTGAAAACATTTGGCACCTCAAGAGCAAGGAGATTTACGCTGAACAGCAGTATTATTGTCGGGATGCTTTGACAAAGCTATCCAGAATGCAGCGAAGAAAATTAATGCAAATGTAATCCTTAATTTATTTAAATCAGTTCCAGGTCGGCTGTTAGACGTAGTTAAGTCAAATGGAGCACAGATTGCTTATTAATTCACTATTTATTTTCTGGTTTTGCTTTATTTTGTGATGATACCCCAAACTTTTGACCAGGCTAATGCATGTAATATGCTTGTAGTTATAAGCAAATATACTTTTCTTTATTTTGTCACTTGCATGTTATTACATATAAACTCATAAAAAAAATTAAGTTTCTACTGTTGAAATTTTATGAAAAACAACGACTTCCCAAACTTTTGTCCACCAGTGTACAACAAAAATCGCTTCTGAATATCGAAGTTAGCCGAATACGGTTCTACAGCAAGAGAACGCAGAAATCTAAATAAGTGAATAAAAAACACATAACTCTTCTTACTTTTATGGTAAATGATGTCAGCTACATATTCTATAAATATTTATATAACATTTAAAATTCATTAAGAAAGTTACCCTATATCCTAATTGAAATTAATTACTGCATCATCTGTTAAACTAGACCGTGATGAATAAAGTTTTCTGTTTTCGTTGATACTTCGGAATTTTTGCTTATCCGGAATAGCCACTTCCATATTGTTTCATATACATTTTGAAATGATTGTCTTATAAAGTGTGCTTAAAATATTACATATCTAAGTTTTCACATTGACTTTATTTTTCTGTTCTCTTATTAAGTCATCTTCTATCATTAAATGTTTTTGTGTATGAACTAGCTTCTTGTCTAGCGGGAACTTACTCCTCGACAGGATATGAACAGTGCCTCGCTTGCCCTATAAGTCATTACCAACCAGGGATGCAGAAGAGAGAGTGCTTGAAATGTCCAGTCGGCACAACAACGTGGATTGAAGGAGGAACATCACTGAATGATTGCAGAAGTAATGAACCGACCATCTTAACCATTTCACACATTGCAATATTTAAAAAAGTAAAAATTTGTTATTAATTGTATGAAGATTAACCTGTGTTACCCCTCAGAACCGACCTGTATTATTGGGTTATTTCCCAAAACAATAATAATAATATTTACTTAATGTTTAATAATTGTAGCAACTACAAGGGACTAAACCAAGCAGAAAGCCTGAGTGGCTAGACAAATAGGCACATTGGCCTCCAACAGGCACATTGGCCCCCAACAGGCACATTGGCCCAAAACGGGGTTACTGAAAAACATCAACAAAGAAAAAAAAAAATAATAATAGTGATAATAAATAAATAAGTGAATGAACATAAAGAACAAAAATAAATGAAAAAAGGAATATTAAATAAAAGGAAAGGAACAAAAGAAAATTACAAAATATATAAATATCTAAATTTATCTCCAAAAATTGAAAATCCCTAAAAAAATTTGGATATAATTAAAACAAAGGATAGAATTTGAAACATGCATCCTCCACTTATGTTTCATAAATATATTTTTATTAAAACGAAGAGAACGAGTTATACGAAAATGGAGAGCCTTGATTAACACTTATACGATTATGTAAAATCACCCAAAAAAACATTTAAAAATCCTCATCAGAAATTTTATGGAAATGATGATTTGCCTTAAAAACAAAAAAACTTTGCTAAAAAAAGTATTTAAAATTCATCGTTTACTGTGTAAAAAAAAGAACCTTTTGCGTCGGAATACTATACCATATCCATAAACTATACTGAAATTTCGAAAGAACAATGCTTTTAAACAAGCATAAGAAGGATGAAGGTTTAATAAAAATATGCGATAATCTTTTCAACATTCCTAACCTCTGACAGATATCCCGAGTGAGGGATTCTATATGAGTGGAAAACGAAAGATCATTCGTAAATAGAACTCCGAGATCCATGGCAGAAGTGTTCCTTTGAATAAGAACGTCTCTCAAGACACAATCATAATAATGAGAAGAAACCTTCCTTGAGAATGACATCATAAATAATAATAATAATAATAATAATAATAATAATAATAATAATAATTTAATTTTAATTTTTAATTTTAATAATGTAACAACAACGAGGAAAACCGACCAGATAAACTGGAGGGCCAGACCCGAAGTTGTCCCCCAACAGGCCGAAAGCCCAAAACGGGGTTAATGAAAATACAAATAAAAACAAATAAAGAAGGACATAATGTGACAAAAACGACAATAATAATATTAGCAATTATAAATTGACCGTATGATAACAGTAATAATGAGTTAGTAAAAAAAAAGAAAAACAAACAAAAAAAAAAACAGTGATAAAAGTGATATAACAACCTCGGGGGAAACCACCGGATAAACCGGGAGGCCAAAACCGAAGTTGTCACAACAAGCGAAGGACTTAAAAAGAAGAGAAAAAAAAACTAATGGACAGTTGTTTTATTGTAGCAACAACAAACAGCCTTAGTCAAATAAGTTAAAATGTTTATCGTTTAATTCATCCAGGTTAAAATGAGCAAAGTTCTCCATATAATTTTTAATAAGCTTGTCTATTGGATCAATTACGCGCAGATTTGTTCTCCATTTATGCAGTTGTTGAAACGCATACCCTTTACGGGTTCGTTTAATATCATTAAAATGAAAGTCCTCCGAAATATCGGGAACAGACATTCTCTCGTGATATATGCTAAGTAAGATGTTTAGCAAGTGGCGGTTGAAAATTAAATGAATGTTGAACTCATAATTGTGAAAGAACGGTGGATCCCTCGTTTTGAGTCTACTTCGTATGAATTTCATTAAACCAGACACTTTTCGTTGTACATAAGCCATCTTTTGTGTGTTACCGCCAACCCAAATCCAGGTGCAGTAAAGCAATTTCGGAATCACAAAAGCTTTAAGCAGAGTTACAAAAATACTCATATCAGAAAAGAAGTGAGTAAGGCGCTTAATGAGTCCCACCCGACGAGAAATATCTCGATCGAGTGAATCCCAGTGACTCAAAAACGAACAATTGTCCGCAAAAAAGATCCCCAGGTCCTTCATCACATTCTTCCTCACAAGACAACCTTCCGTCGTGCCATAATCGAAGAAAAAAGGGGCAGTTTTACGATTAAATGAGACGACGAAAGATTTCTGAACATTTAGCAATAAACCGTTGGATTTGGCCCAGTGAGAAACGGCCACAAGACCCCGTTGCAAAATCGCACAATCCTGCAGTGACTTAATCGCACAAAAAAGCTTGATGTTATCGGCGTACATCAGTACTTTAACCGGTAGTAAAGCCAGCGCGCATGGCTATAAAGATATTGAATAAAAGAGGGCCCAAGGGGGAACCCTGCGGAACACCGCTTCTTATCGGATACCCTAAACCCCCCGGGTCTTGATTGGTAAGCCTAAAACGTCGGTCCGATAACATTGAGCTGAACCATTGCACTATGAAATCAGGCAGCTTCAGGTATTCTAGCTTAGAGAGCAGAAGGGCAACATCTACGCTGTCAAACGCCTTGGCCAAATCCAAAAATAATACATCTACTTGCGCTCTGCAATCAACGTTGCGAGCAATAAAGTGTGAGAAAATGGCCAAGTTAGTCTGCGTGGACCGCTTAGGCCGAAAACCGTGTTGCGCTTGAGGCAAGAAAGGTTCAATATGGGCAGAAAGTCTTTCTGCCATCAGGGTTTCCAACAACTTAGCGGGGAAAGAGATCAACGTGATTGGTCTAAAAGCTTTTGAGCAAGTTGAGCCTCCTTGTTTCGGGATTGGATGAATAATAACCCGCTTCCATTCAGACGGATACGTACTCCATGCAATCGCCGCATTGAATAAGTGCAATAGCGGAACAGACAGAGCAGCAAGGCAACCCTTAAAAATAAAATCTGGGATGCCGGGGATGATACAGGCTCTGGAAGCCGACATGCTCTTAGCCTTGTCGCACAATAACTGAGCTGAAATAGGTTGCCAATTAAAAAGTGTGCCAACCATACTCCAACAATCGGAAAGTAGGGAAGAATTTACAAGTAATGAGGCATCCTTATTCATAGTCGAGGCAAAAAAACGCGCAACCTCGTCCAGTTCATCTTCTTCAATAGCAGCAGGTTTAACCACATGGGAATTCAGTAATTTTTTGCCAATATTCCAAAAAGCTCTGGGGTTACACCGAAGTTGAGCACCCAATAAATAAAAATAATTACATTTATCAAGACGCCAACTCGCTTTGAATTTTCCTCTAATCTTCACAAAATCCTTAAAAGCCTCTGTAGACTTGACCCGTTTGTAACTTTTATGGAGCTTTTGCTTCAGCCTCCATAACTCTTTGGTGGAGGATGAGATCCAACTCGGAAAATTATTATAAGAATTGGAGGTAAGCCCACGCGTCTGACCGTGTCTCTTAGAATCGGACGTCGGAATGAAGTTATTAACAGCGACGCGTATTGTCTCACAAAGCAGATTCCAAATATTATCGACATTATCACACTCCAGAATGTCATGCCAATCAAAATTGTTCAGAAAGTTAAAGAGACCACCATAATCGCCTCTACTGAGAATAAACTTCGAACGCGTCATTGTTGATTCCCTAGAAACCAATAGTTCCGATAAGATAAACAACGGGGGATGATAAACGTCCGGTTGAACCAAAAATTTATCTGCTTTTAAGACTCGGGATTCGAAATTCGCAAAGACTTTATCCAGATTATCTCCAAATGTGTTACTAATACAGTTATCTCCAAATGTGTTACTAATAATAATAATAAGGATCACTATGATTAGTGCTAGTACTTTATCTGATACCGGCTCGGACGTCACCCGGGTTACCAAGATCCGCGCTCGTCGGTTAGGCAGAGGCTCACGTTCGAAAAATATGCCACAACCTCCCAGGGCACTGGTGGCGAAAGCAGCACCAACCCCTGTTCGGCTACTGCAATGCCACAACCTGTCCCTAGTGTTTCAAGAGCTTCTTTGCCCTCGACCACTAAGGCAGGCAAGCCACGCCAACGCATGAAATGGACCAATGATATAAACCATTTTATCATGCGAGCCTACTACACAGTCACTAAATAGGAAACTGACACTACAGCTTACAGACAACGGTTATATAACATTTTCAAAGAGACATATCCTCACATCATTTTCACTGAAAAACGCATTGCAGATCAGCATCGCACAGTTGTTATGAACAATTTAATACTCTTACCCACGCTACAGAAAATAAAGCAAGAAGTTGCACAGCAGC
>JAHWFO010062697.1:0-10507 GCA_023313115.1 Rhysida immarginata | reverse complement strand
ATTCAGAGAACCGCAAAGTGCAGACAACAAGGTGGTGATCAGTTGATAGTTCTGCCCCTCTTCTCACACGAGTATCCAACACTGATCGGAATAAGTCAGCTGAAACAATTACAAAATCAATCAGTGACTTCTGGTCCATTGCATCCCTGTACAAGGTATACTTATGGACATCCCTGTGCTGGAAGAAGGTGTTTGTGATGGAAAGTCCATTGTTGCAACAGAGATCCAACAAGCACCTCCCATTCGCATTTAAATCGGGGTCACCATTCCTCCCAATCACGCCCCTCCACGTTTGGTCATCAGCCCCTACGTGTGCATTGAAGTCGCCCATCAGGATGACAGAATCTGCACTCCCTCTCCTGCTAAGAGCAGCATCAACTTCATCTAGAAAAAGTGGGTACTCTGTGACTGCATTCGGAGCATATGCAACGAATAGAGAGAGAGACCGTTTCCCTATCTGAAGCCTCAGGAGACACAGTCTTCCACCAAAGGTGGTCCAATCTGCAACATAATCTGCCAGCCGGGGACTTGTGAGTATCCCCACTCCCGCCTGGGCAGTCATGTTAGGGTTGACACCAGAGTAGAAAAGCTTCCACCCTCCTTCTAAGTCCACAGTTCCAGAACCCGGACGTTTCGTAGAGGTAATACCTATGATATCCAGTCGATACCGTTTGGCTTCCTCCACTAACTCTGATTCCTTTCCTATCATGGAGAATACGTTCCAAGTGCCGATTGACAGCACCCGATCCCGTTGTCGCTTTACCAGTTTCTCCTCCTGGGTAAAGGCATGCGCTGCCCCCGACCGTTTCCCCAAGCGCATAGCGAGTGCACTTGTGGGGCTTCTCGGAGGCATTGCTCCGAGATAACAGCCGGGAGACTGTCGACTATTTTTCGAACGAGAGCCTCTGCCTAACTCCCGAACGCGGGTGACTTTAACCTGCGCCACACCCGATGCAGTATAAATTCTCTTATTTGTCAACATCATGAGATATGTTTGTTTGGATACTCTTCGTCTCACTTCTCAACCATGACCTTTCTGGTAAGGGTGACCCTAAGGTAGCCGTGCTACAACCAGCATAGCTCACAGAATCCCTGAAGCACCCAAACCTTTGACCCACGGTAAGGGGGCATCCACTCAAATAATAATAATAATAATAATAATAATAATAATAATAATAAAATACTGGTGCGCTCAAGCGCTCTCGTGACTGTTCAGCCCTGTGCGTGCGCTCGTGAAACTTTTTGATAGTCAGCCCCGAGCATCAAGATAAAAAATCCGATCAGCGAATAAGAGCAAGAGCATACCTTCATCTGTTCTTGATAAGAGTTAATTGCCACAGAAACTCATTATGCTTTTAAACTTTGTTTTAAGTGTAATTATTTATTATTTATTTTCCTATATTATAATCTGGTGGGGATTTATTAGATTTCAATGCAAAAACGAGTGTTAAAATGCAAAAATCTATGTACAAGAAAAACGAAGCTTTAAAGAAAATTCAAAACCTAAGAAAAAAAACTTTAAAAAATAAAAAATATAAAACAATCTTCGCTTTTATCTTCAGCTCCTTCATCCCTACCGTGCATCCATGTACCCAGCTATAAGAAATTTTAATTAAAAAGCACAAAAAAATATTGCCAACAGGCAACTTGTTCTCCTTAAAGACAAATTTCGTTTTCCGTTTTCAATATATCCGTGTGTGCGCGCGCCAATCATAAGCTGGCTGCGGGAGTTGGCTGTTGTGTAGTTCTCATGTAGCGATTGCGCATCGCCATCATCTAAAAGGGAAGATTTGTCCTAAAAAAAACGTGTTTTCTGATGCGTTTTGTGCCTTCAGATTTATTATAAAACTATAAACGCATTTGGAACATACTTCGAGGTGGGATACGCTTTCAATGTCGGTCATTATGGGCGGGAAGTTTTTAGATGCAGTGGTCACTTTAATCGATGAACATGGGCAGACTGACAGTCTAAATCGTACCGGGCAGGTACCGTGAAAAACGGCAAAAGAGGCCCTCAATCATGAGAAAGTAAAGGTATCCGTTCGGCCCATCGGGATTCAATCCGCCGCTGTCGATGAACGCTCACGCTCGATCGCTATCGGAGCGAATTTTTAATTAATAGGATGTGAACTCATCGATAAATTCATCAATAAATATGAATCAAGGAACACATTGTCACTACTCATTTTATATCGTTGAGAGAACGATATGAAGTAGGCCTAAAATCGTAGGTAGAATTTATTTTTTTTTATAATTTTTGTAAAATCTCCGACAGTAACGCCGCGGTGGCTGATACGCCGCACATGCCAAAATTTTCACTTTTATTAACAGAAATGCCGCGTCGCTACTGCCGAAAATTACAGTATATGCTATAGCCTCAAAACTTACATAACTAAGTAGATAAATTAAATCCTTTCCATTGCATAAATAAATGAATTAATTCCACAGCCTCCTTGCTCAGTTCGATTTTATGAATCACAAAATTCGCTCCAAACATAAAATTTCAAGGACTACCCCATTCGATACAATACTGTTACTTGATTGTAATTTTACCTGTAGATTCCTTAATTTGACGTCAAAATCAATAATAGTTAATAATCAATATCAACGCGCAATATTTGCATAAGCGCTACGCTTGTAATGTTGGAAATATCTTAAAACAACACTAAAAATGGACTGTACTACTTTCCAAGACTTTGCTACTCGTACAGCTAACCATAGTAGTATACACGAGCAAATCAAAGAAGGTAGACGAATACGAGAAGAAAACAGTTAAACAGTCTCTTCATTTCAAAATACAACAGGGTAAGGACATTAAAAAAAATAGATTATCTTTAATACTAATGATTTCCTTTAATAGTACTTTTAATCAATAAATGTTCCATAATCATGAGCTTCAGCTCTGTGGAATTAATACGACGTAAATTCAACCCAAGGGTCATAATAATGTTTACTACAAAATAAGTTGCTTATATCATAATTTTTAAAAAAACCCTGCAAATACTGCTCTTTCCCCTGTTATATTCATTAATTCTGTGCATTATCCCTGGGTAAAACCCAAATACTCTCAAACTACATCTCTTAGCAATCTACGAAGGTGCTCTGAGGGGGGGGGGGACTATTATGTCTCATAGAGTATGGAGCGGATAGGGCATCTACTAGGGTGGCGACGTGGGAAATTTCGCCGGAATCTTCTATACTGGCATCCTCGCTTGGAAAATCTTCTACGCCTGTAGTTCCGTGATCTGGTGTTAATGCTTCGGAAATCATTCGAACATTATCAATAGGTGGGCTTCTTTCTAAGGCTTCCGTGGTGCGTTTATCTTAAACGGAGGGGAGGACCCATGGGACTTCGGGGACGCTCCCTTGTGAACGTAGCCTGTATCGATGGGAGGGGGGGTGCATTTTCTGCTCTCCCAGCCTCGTTGCTTCCTCCTGAGATGGGCGGAGGTCTCGCGGGATCCACGTTCGGTTCAGCTTCGGGCATTGCAGGGGGTGGTAGGAAGGAATCCTCTTCGGGACAAGTCAATGACGCCTGCGGCTCGGGTGGCGCGGCTGGTTGACCTCGGCCTTGTCTTTCCCTGTGGTGGGGCTCATGTGGCCTATCTCCAATCCTCAGTTTCATTCGATTCGCATGAACGACCTTAGTCTTATTTGTCTTCACATTTCTTATTAAGAAATTAACTGAAAAATACTGATCGATGATCTGGTATGCACCTTCATAAGTAGGGTGTAACTTTTTTTCTAATCCTGGCTTGATCAGGGGGCCTGCTAAATAGAATCATCAACTTTAAAAGAATAGGGTTTATGCCGTTTATCGTGGTATTTTTTTCTCTTCTTATCCTGTTCCTCTCGGAACCTCTCAGCCAATACAAACGCAAACTTTATGTGGGCTTCCAACTCACAACCATAATTTCGGTCGGCACCATAAAAGGGTTTCTTTGGTGCAGTTATTATATCACCAAGGAGAACTGGATCTCTCCCGTAGAACATTAAAAAGGGGCTTTCGCCTAACGATGAGTGTGGATTAGAATTATATGCAAACATACAGAACGATTACCAAGTGGGCCAGTCACATTGGCTTTTCTCGACATAGTGACTTAATATCTGGTTCAAATTTTTGTTCATTCTTTTGACTATTCCGTTTCCGGCGGGATGATAAGCCGTAGTGAACATTTTTTTGATACCCAAAATCTTGCAGACTTCCCGTAGAAGTTCAGAAGTAAAATTGGAACCTCGATCAGTTAAAAGTTGGACAGGAATAAAGTGTCGATTAAATACACTTGTGACTAATGCCTTAGCCACTGTTTTCGCAGTTTGGTCCATAAGAGATACGGCCTCCGAGTATCTAGAATAATGATCTGTAACCACTAAAATATATTTATACCTTTCATAAGAAGTTGTAATCGGCCCTAGAATGTCTGCAGCAATGCGATAGAAAGGGTGTCTTACCAGGGGAAAACTTTGTAATGGTTGCTCTTTACGTTTAGGTCGGACAGCATGTTGCAGGCAGCTTTCACATCCAGCACAATATTGTTGAATATCAGATCTCATTGTTGGCCAAAAATATTATTTGTCAATTTTGACTCGCATTTTCTTTGATCGTAGATGACCACTGGAAGGAATATCATGATACAAATAAAGGATATGATTTTGTAAACTATTCGAATAACAACATGTTCCCATATCTCCTTTCCATATTGAGATCTCTTGAAATGATACAAAACATCATCATCATCTAGGAAGAAGTTCTCTTCTTTGTCTGGCCAATCAGTGGGAGATGGTTTCACGCCTATGCTCTTTAAATAGTCTCGAATTCCTTTCCACTCTTTCTCTAACTGCTATTCCCTAGCTATCTCTTGTTTACATAAAAACGGTTCGTATTCTACTACTGCAGCAATGGGGACTCGTGAAAGGCCATCAGCAGTTGTATTTTTAATGCCGGGCTTATGGACAATATAAAAATTATATTCGGATAATGCCAACAACCAGCGGGCAACCCTCGAGGCGTGGTCTTTGAAACCAAATAACCAGGAAGGAGGACGATGATCAGTTTGAAGAATGAATCTATTTCCGTTCAAATACACTCTAAATTGCTTAATTGCATACACTACTCCTAGGCATTCTTTCTCTATTACTGAGTAGTTTAGTTCGCTTTTCTGTAACAAACGACTACAATAGGCAACAGGGTGTTTGTTTCCATCGAAACGCTGGAATAAGACTGCACCTAACGCATAAGAACTGGCATCTGTGGCTACTATGAAGGGTTTGGAAAAATCAGGACTTTTAAGAATAGGAGCTGAAATTAAGAGTTGCTTAAGGGTTAGGAAGGATTTCTCTACTTCTTCTGACCAAATGAAAGGTGTGTCTAGTTTCGTTAAATCTGTAAGTGGCTTTGCAATAGCACTGAATGATCTCACATGCCTTCTATAATTATTTGCTAATCCAAGGAAGGACTGAATTTCTTTAACATTTTTTGGTCTTGGAAAATTTTGGACCACTGCGATTTTCTCGGGATCAGGAGCAATGCCATGTTCGGAGACTACATGACCTAAAAATTTAACTTCATCATTGAGGAATTGACACTTACGGGGTTTGAGCTTGAGATTCGCTTCCTTCAACCGTATAAACAATACTCTTAGGCTGTCTAAATGTTCAGTAAATGTCTCATTAAAAGCTATAAAATCGTCTAAATAAATAAGTATACCGTCCTGTATGCCACTGACGGTGAATGAAATAGCTCTTCTTTGCCACAGCGCTGGTGAATTATTTACACCTATTGGCAATCGCTTAAACTGAAATTTGGCTTCCGGGGTACTGAACGATGTCTTTTCGGAATCACTGAAATACTTTGGTTTTCCTAATTGACTCAAAGTCTCATTCACGTTAGGTAGGGGGAAAGAAGCAACCTTTGTAACCTTGTTCAATTTACGATAGTCTACAACGAAATGATATGATCCATACTTTTTCTTTACTAATAATGCTGGTGCATTCCAGGGGCTAGCACTGGGTTCAATGACCTCACGTTTCAATAAATTATCCAGCATCTCTTTCATAATACCTCGTTGTGAATAAGGAATTCTGTATGGGGGCTGCCCGCCCGGGGGCGGGGGGGGAGGAACCAATGTCTATTTTGTGATGCTCTATCTTACAACATCCTAAATCCCAATCATCAGGTGAAAATTCATTTTTAAACTCATACAATACATTTTCCAATGGTATTCTATTTTCAGGGGTTAAACGGTCTAAATGGAATAAATTCAGAAATTTTTCTTTCTCTATTTTCTTTTCCTTTCCTTCTGCTATAGTAGTGCTCAGTTCTCCTTTCTCTTCTTCTGCCTCATTTAAATTTCCAATAATTTTATTGGCTTCTACAATTAACGTTTCTCCAGAATAATTTAAAACTCTAATGGGAATGGTATCTTCCTTTGAAGCTTTAACCAATATCTTTGCAGCTAACAACCCTGGATCACTAAGTTCCCTGGGTTCTAACAAACCAATATGCTCTTTATATGCCTGACTCGCCAATTTGCCTTCACAAACTATCTCAGAATGACGGGGTATGGATATTCTATGTTTACAACGAATAGGAACCATTTCCATGAACTCTATAATGTTTGAAATTTCTGGGGTGTGGCTTCTAGTTTTTGATCCTAACCTGTTACCCACAAAAGGAATATCACAACCCTTTGCATGTAAAATATGGTGATGAAAATCAATTACAAATCCAAACTTTCGAAAGTGAGTCTCTTCTTAAATAGCCTGATAAGGTATCTCTTCTCTTCTTTTCCATATATAACATTTTAGTGTTTATCTTTTGTTGCCAAATTTAAAGTTAATTAAATATATACCCTCAGCGGGGAAATTATGTCCCGTTACTGCAACTAATTTTATAGCGGGCTCATCTACATCAGTAAATTTACATCCCATTTTAATTATTTCCTGCAACATGTCTTTGCCTAATAGCTTAACCTTAGCTCCACTGTCAACCAAAAATTTAATATTTATTTCTCCTAATTTGCCTTCAATCATTAATTCTCTTGGGTCTGCTGAAATATGTGCCATCTGTACTATCTATCGTTTAGTTATTTTCTCTTCTTCTCTCCTATTCTCTCCTCGCACTCTCTAGTGTCTGAGTAATTCTACATTTATTATTTCTTCATCAAACAGGATCTAACAACCCTACAGGTTTAAAATCAAATTTAGATAAAAGACCTTTTCATCCATTTTTTTCATTAAAAGATATCTTCAGAGTTGCAATTACCCTATATTTATTATCAATAATAGCAATATTAAATCTGAATATATTAGGAATCCCGAAAATTTTAATCCAGCAAACCCATTACTAAGCCCTATTCATATCCAACCAGAATGATATTTTCTATTTGCCTATGCCATCTTGCGATCAATTCCAAATAAATTAGGTGGGGTAATTGCATTAGTTATATCCATTTTATCATTACGTTCATCTGTGGTTGCTTATTTTGCTTTTTCTGATTTCTTTGTAAATTTCTGTCACAATATCTGATAGAATGCCCTTCTCGATGACAGAAAAGACACTATTCTATGAAATGCTTTGTTTACACAGTCCCTTCTTTTATGACCAGGTAAATGGCAACGATAACAGATTCGCTCTGTGTGCTTTTTTCGCATTCCTCGCTCAATCTCTGCAGCCTAACCTTGGCCTTGTCGCGGCAGATTTCTCCATTTGGCCGGTCAGTGATATTCACTCGGCCTTCTTTTGCCTGCTGAGCGCACTCTTTGATTAATTCTATTCTCTCTTATACATAATCTTCCCTGGTATCTTAAACACAACAACTCTTCTCAAGGGTCATAACAATCCTTCAATAAAATGTTCTAATATTTGTTCATTCAAAATTTCCTGTGCAAAAGCACGCTTTATCTCGGCTTGTGCCCCTTCTCCTATGATCTTACGTTTTGTTTTAATTCCTAAACTGTGTAACCGTGTCGCATACTGGTGTACTGATTCCTTTCCATCTTGCCTACATTCTTAAAACAACTTTTCTTTTTCTCCCTTAAGCTCCTTTCCAAATCTTTCTTTCACCGCTTTTCTCAAAGCCTCATAATCACCAAATGTTCGCATTACCTCATGTTCTCTGCATCCAAAAGTGCCCATCCCCTGCTAGCTTGATTTTTGCAACATTATGTTTAGTTTCTGTACCCCAATTCATTACTTTTTCTACCTCATCCAATCTTAAAAAGAATACTTCTGGATCTATAGATCCTTCATATGGCTTTATTTCGCCAGCTAAAGCAAATGACTGTAACAGAGGGACCTGGTTCATCCTGACTTATTTTGTTATCTTATCTCTAATTTAAGGAAATACCTATAGTACCTTTCTTCCATCTTTGGACTTAAAGTCTATGACCCAACTTAAATCTACTTAAATTTATCTTAATGAATACTTAACAAATGAAGGGGTCGGTGCAATAAGGACATAACCCACAGAAAGAAGTTTTTGAGAAATATGATGTTATATCTTATAAAAATCTGTAACCCTCTTTGGTTGATGTTTGCTTTAATGCGGATACTGTTTACTTGTGCAATTGTTAGTGAAACAAACTGTAAATGGATTTCGCAAGCAGTAATTATTACATTTAGTAACAACTTCTTCCTGTGGGTTATGCCCTTATTGCCCCGAGCCATTCATATAAATGATGCCAATGATTATGCAGATTATGCTTATGTAAATGCTCTTATTTGAATATTCTAATTAAATCATGTCTTAAACAAACTATTTTTTCCTAAAATATCCTGATATCCTGTTGCACTGCATCAGTTATGTAAGGTTCCGGGGGATAATATTCATAGAAAATGGTCGAGCGAATGATTTAAATGATTTAGGATAAAGACTGCGCCAGTGAATAAAATATTCACAAATTTGTTTATGATAATTTATAGTTTATACCACTTACATACTAGATACCTCCGCTTAACAGGTCCAGCCGAAGAGGGAAGAAGTAGGCACTTGAGACAGTCTTAACAATCAAAATATAATGTTTATTAAAAATTCAACAAGGATATATAAAACAATAATGTTTAGTTAAAAGATAATAATAATATTGAAGATCAATAAAGAATGTCAAATAATGAGCTGTTAAATTAAGAGATGCTATTTAAGAATAATTCAATTGTTATTAATAACAACTTGGTATAAAATTATATCCATTTGGATAATTGTAAATTATAGACAAGATAATATGAATTTAGGTAAACTTGGCAATCAATTTATGTGATGTACAATAAAGTAATATATCAAATTAAAGATTTAGGTAATTTAATGCTTACAAGGTAATCAATTGGTATAGTGGTAAATAGACAATCCAAACAATCTCTAATTATAAAAACGTTTCAGATAAATGTCAAAGAAAGGACTGGTATTCAATAGTGTCTGATTAAATAATTAGTCTTCAGAAATAAAGAAACTTAATTTCAAAGAATGGATATGGTAATCCTTTAGAATAGAGCTTCTACATAATGCATCTGTCTTAACATCTGGATATTTTCTGATTAAAATATATTAATCAAGAAACTAGTATCTGATAATGATATCAAACTGGACCGAGATCTTCCCTAAATCATGCTTGTGAATCTAAATCGAAACTGTATAAATTGTTCAGTAACAATGATATGTGAAACTACAATCTGGAACAAATATTTGTTTAGGAACAAATAAAAGACAACAATTGAATATAAATGCTTAGCTTCTAACCTTAATAAGTAAAGTGTTGTTTCTGAGTTCAATGGAAATTAGTAATGGTTTATCTGAATCTGAGAAGACTTTAGGAAGAGAATAATGAAATTTCTCTACAAATAAAATAAAATTCTAATGCAAAATGTATCTGTCCTTCCCACTGTATAATAAGTTTAACTAATCCGTTCCCAACTAGGAATATTATTAAGGAATAATATCAGAGTATGTAAATGTATAAAGAATTAAGGGAATGGCCATTTGAGACATTGAATGAAATTAGGCTGTACCGTGACTTCTGAAATCTCTCCACTTTGAAGTTGTTCTCTTGCTCACTGGGTAACATCGGCATCATCTGGAGGGGGGGTCTCGTCCATAGAAGTGGCTTGATAATTTCTCATATCAGTTCCTGCTTCTCTTGATAAAAGAGGGTACCTTTCGGGGCTGGGTACGCATTCCTGAACTAACATGATTAATCCTTTCTAACTATTTAAATCGGTTGAGCTGGTTCTCAGCTGGGCGGAAACTATATAAATTACCTCGTTACGAGCAAACTAAAATAACTTTGTGTGAACATTATTCAAAACTAGAATTTAAAACTTGCTAATTACTAAAATTTGAAACTTCCCTTCTGAAATTTATAATTTGACAGATGGAAGCCGAATTGATCTAAAAACTAAGATTTGTTTCGCCGCACACCTGGCTACGGGAATCGTTACATTTCTACTGCTTATTTTCTCACTTAGAATTACTGACAAAACAATTTCGATTTCGACAGCCAATCAAATGCTTGT
>JAHWFO010062692.1:0-12652 GCA_023313115.1 Rhysida immarginata | reverse complement strand
AAAAAAAAATACAGAAGGTTGATTACGATCTTTAATAATGATTTATTGCGTGAATGGTGCGGGTCGCGTGCTCTTGCGTGTGAAAGAAAGCACGTGAAATGATGCTATTACGTCCGCATTGTTGTTTCATTCGAAAACAATAAATGTTATGAAAGGTACATACTGTCCTTTCCGACGCTAACTACAGCTATTCTGCTATAATTAGAGGATGTAAAACACGAAATTTCTCTGCTTCGAAAACAGGCATATTGACAGTACTGAATGGAAAAAGAAAATCCCAGAAAGGGTTAATTCCAACTGGCCAGAACAATAAAATCCTCGAATTCCCACAAGCCGAACATCACAGGTCATTCGAAAGGTCAAGCAGTTTATCCAATGTAAAAAAATCCAGAAACCCAAAGAGGTATATTCTGGGAACTTCACAGACTAGGTAAATAAAACCATAAACAAAACATTGCAATTGGAAAAGCGTCACAAGAGTCGTGTTCATAAGCTGCTGCCACGACACGTCGCAGAAAGGAAGAGGAACTGTCGCAGGCTCTATGAAGGTTACCTCGCAGCGGAACGATGGAAGAACGTTGTCACTTTGGATAAAACCTATGATAACTCAATGGTTGCAACAAACCCCGCGCGATTTTCTACCGTCCACCTGGAGAGAAGTTATATCAAAAGTAGTCCAAGGAATGTAAGGAAACTGGATTTTCAAAATGATTTACGATGATGGATCAAAAGTGGTCCATTCGGACCCTGTACTTTTCAAAAGGATTTACGATGATTGAGGGATATTCGTACAATGGCAAGCTCACAATCAGAAGAGTAGACAGGAAGGCTAAGATTAACTCTCTTTACTATCAGCAGCATGTTCTCAGTCCAATTTTCCTCGAGAAAATCTCCGCATTGTATGGAAAGAACTAAACCAAAGTTTGACTGCATCAAGACAAAGCCTCCAGCCATACGTCTAACTCGACCATTCAATTTATGTTGGATTTGGAAGATGAAACTGGAATTCACCTTATACCCTTTCATAATATCCCTGTCAAGTCATTAGATGCGTCCCCGATGGATTTCTGTCGGTTAGGATTATTGAAACGAGTGCCTTGCTCGACGCCGTCCAACAACCATTGAGGGTCTTCGAATGGAACAACATCATCCTCGACGTTCAGCAGACATCTCTTCTATAGCACAGGGCAATAGTTCACAAAATAGAATATGACCATTGTTGGAGAAAGGGTTTTCTTCGTAAACTTTCTGCTCCAAATGGTTAAGATAGATTAATAGTAATCAACGTTCTGTACATGGTGCAAAAACTACAAGGAATGAGTTAAAAATTAAAAAAATAAATAATTGAAAATAGAAGTAAGTAAATGAAAGTGGAATTCTAAAATATTGTTTACAAAAAAAGTAAAGTACATGTTATGAGTAGGTTTTGAACACGTAAAATGAAAGTGAGAAATATCTAATTTTTTTGTTTCACGAAAACTCTTTCTTTGATGTTTAAGTAATCCTTATATACAGTCGAATCACAATAATGTGACTACCTCCTATTTGTGATGTCAGCTATAAATAACTAATCGTAGAAAGTACTAAATAAAACAGGCAATAAATGTGTCATCAGAACACCGTATTTACAGGGTGTGTCTGAAAGGTCTGTACAAACTTGGAGGAGAGGTAGTATAGGTGATTATAAGCAAAAAAGTTTATATGAACATGGGTCCGAATTTGAACGATAACCGAGATATGAACAGAAATAAAAATGCTGCCACCAAGATCAACTAGTTAATAATTCAGGTTCTGTAACATTTAGGATGATGAAATTTGGGAATACAACAGGCTACATAAAACTGTGTACACCGTTAAAATTTGATCGAATTCCAACGAATAGTTTCCGAGTTACGCTGCGTTGGCTGCAAAGTTTTCCGAGTTTTCCGACTGTGGAAACTGCTGGCTGCTAGAGGCCACCTTCATCTCCCTCCATTCTGCCAATCGACCGAGCCGGCCCCTGCAATCGAGCGGGTAGACTTCCCGTTATACTGCCCTGTAGTTATCTGCAACACCCTGTACACCCTGTATAGTGAGTGAGTTGTAAGCTTTTTCAATTGTTGCAATCAGAAACGGAGCGATTTATCAGACGTGCAAAAAGGTATGATGATTGACTTTCAGGCAAAGGGTGACTGCATTTCAGAAACTACAGACTTTGTGAACTGTTCGTGTGCTGCTGTGGTAAAAGTGTAACTTATAGAAAATAAACGATATAGATATTATGTTGTTCCACAAGCCATACATGAAAGAGGGAAACGGCGGCTGCGGCGGTGCGTTCGGACGAATCGACGTGGGGCATTTCAGTGGGGCATTTTACTGCCCAAATGAACCTGGGGGCTGCCGCATGTGTGTCCAGAACGACAGTTCAGCCAACGTTGTTGCGTATGGAGCTCCGGTAACGACTGTACATCGAGGGAAAAGGCTGGAATTTGCACGGCAGTACCGACACTGGATATCCATTGATTGCAAAAGTTAGCCTTCTCGGATGAATCATGTTTTTTGCTCCATCGGACTTTGGCGCATACAGCGAGAAACGTCAGAAAACAAACACCCTTCAACCAGTTGATGGAGGCAGCGTTATGTTCTGGGGAATGTTTTCGTGGCATTCTCTGGGTGCACTCATTGTGGATGGCAATATGAATCGATTTAAGTACGTATCGATCCTTACTGACAATGTACACCCATACATGGACATTGTTTTTCCTAGGCTTGATAGCATCTTCCAGCAGGATAACGCGACATCTAATATACCTGATATTGTACGTGAGTGGTTAGAAAGCACGAGGAAAACTTTACTGTATTTCCCTGGGCCCCAAATTCCCCTGATTTATACCCAAGTCTAGCCGCTGTCCTAGCTGCACATGGTGGTTATTCCGGATATTAAACAGATGGTTACATTAATGTGACTCACCTGTTTAAGTAAACATTTTGCAACGTGTAAACATTAAAAACGTTAAAATGCTCTTTGTATATTTGAGAGTTATGCAGGGTGTTTTTGAATGGTCTGCACAAACTTTCAGGATATATTACAGAGCCCAAAATAAGCAGAAAATGTCTTATATAAACATGTGGTTGAAAACGCTTCTTTCTAGAGTTATAACGGGTTAAGTACGCCCTGACAGACCATTCAGAAACACGCTGTATAGGACAGTACTGCTGGGTAGCCTCTTCTCTCGCTTCAGGGGCCGCTTCATAAAATGATAATTGGGAAATTTTGTTAACCCATTTACGCCGAAATTGGTAAAAATGGAAACTGAGACTTCATATCTAAAATTTATATTCTGTAGCATGTAAAGACATAAAAAATAATTTACAAAGATATAAAAGAATTACAAGAATATAATTAAAAAGGGAACTTAAAACTAATAAAATTTAAAAAATTATTAAATAACAAAGCTTCTGACAGTCCAAGTAATCTCAAGTCCACTGTCCTGGCAATAATTTTCACACGTCGTAGAAACGGACTTCACTGTTAACTCGGCACTTGTTTAAAAGGTGACAATATGAAATAACGATGATAACAATGAAATTTTTGAATTTTGAAGATCTTGAAGAATTTGAATTTTGAAATTAAGGCCCGAAAAGTCCGAAAAGTTCACAATAAAAATTTCGATGAAATGAAAATGCAGTCCAATAAATAGCCAATTATTTCATGAAATTTAAAAATTAAACATGCTCCATGATAACTTAAAAATAAAAATAAAAATTAAATATTAATTTTAATTTTTAATTTTTACTTTTAATTCACACTTTTAATTCACACTTTTAATTCACTTAACAAGAAAACTAACTAGTGACGTCAGTTCCTGGCCCGTTGCCTAGCGATTCCGAACTTAGATTTTATTTAAAATTATATGCTGTCGTCCATAGATGTAATTTTTTTTTATGTCTTTGTAAATTATTTTTTATGTCTTTACATGCTACAGAATATAAATTTAAGTCATGAAGTCTCAATTTCCATTTTTACCAATTTCGGCGTAAATGGGTTAACAAAATAAAATTTCCTAATTATCATTTTATGAAGCGGCCCCTGAAGCGAGATGATAGGCTACCCAGCAGTACTGTCCTGTATATTATTGAAACACCCTGTATAAAAGTATAAATTGTATTTTCCATAAAAAAGAAGTATACTTAAAACATTAAATTAATTTTTAATCTAAAGTATATCATAATATTTATGATAAAATTTATGAACATTTGTGAAAAAAGACCCTGAAGAAAAATTGCTTTCTCAACGGACTTCAAATGATTCTATAGATCTTTAATTAATGAACCGTTGGTAGAAACAAGGTGGAATTCGTTAATCATTGTAGAACGGTGAATAAGGAAAACTATTTTGATTCCTTTGTTACTTTATTAGTATCGTTTCTCGTTTTATTATCTTTATTGGAAATGTTAGTTTCTTTGTTTCTTTCTTTTTTGGTATTAATTTGTCAAATTCTCGTTATCGTTTTGCCATTAGAACAGAATTAGCTTCAGCATCGCCAGAATTTTGCATACGAAAATTAATATATTAAGTTACAGTGTACGAGGGTTGATTCTAAGTCAAAAACCTAGAAGACGACTTTGAAGGATGTCAAATAGCTTGTTCAAATGATTTTATACAAGCTGTACGAGAATAAAGCAGTGATTCTAAAATGTCATGTTTGTCTTTTTTGCCTTACTAGAATTTCTGGGTCCATTAAGTGCCGTTGTCATCAGACGACTGACATGAAGATGGTGACCACGTGCAGGCCGCTCTACTCATACTCCATGTAACGTCAACTTTAAAAATACAAGCAGGAATGGATAAAGGTAGGAAAATGGTACAAGACATAATTTTCAAATGTATATATAATTATATTCTTGTGTTGGAGTATGTTCGAAAGAAAAAAAATAGTTACCATGACTTATGAATCAACCCTCGTAGCAAAGAAATTTGCATTGTATCCATAATATACCTGCACAAAAATTTTGGAGGCTTTCTAAGGCAATCATTAGATTTTAAAAGATATAAGTAATCCTAAAAGTAATGATGAAAAATTTGAACACGCTATAATTCACTGCTAATGTGAATAAGCAAATGCTTCCTAGGGAATACGTGGATCGTAGATACGAATTAAACCAACGAAACTATCGATTAATTTTTGTTTACGTAAACACTGGGTGTAGCGAGAACATGGTAAAATTCCATCTTTCATTTAGAATAAAATAAATGAAAATAAAATAATAAATTTAAAATAAAGAATTCACGTCAGTTAAAAACCTCAAACATTAACAACACACTTTCTGTTTAAATTTACTATGTATTATTCTATCTCCTATAAAACATACCAAAATGCTTTCAGTAGCTTTTGATATAGGTACTTAGAAAAAAAAAACATAACTACGTACAACAGCAACAAACCTTATTGCTGAAATCATATCCTTAAAGTAAGGTTGAATGGTTTATCTGATTAAAGGGATTTGATTTATAAGTGCTATTATTCCTTTGTCAAATAAATTCCAAATCTAATCGATATATTGACTGTGGAAGATTGCGTTTTTCATTTACCATTCAATAAAGTCAAGCGCAATGAATCAAAAATATTAAATTCATATTAATTTCTTTGATTCTCGAGTGCGCCAAAAAATATTAAGATAAACAAGAATTTACTTTTTACTAAAAGCATTAGTTTTGGGTCCTTATACGATTGTTAGTATGTATATCTCAATAAAGATAAAATTAATGTGTTATTGTTATTTAAGATTAATTATAAAACGCAATATCTTGACTTTAAGCCGTCAAACTGAAAATAAAGAAATTTTAAAAACTGTTAGCAATGCAATTAGTTTACATTATAAATTTATCTAAAATAATAATCTATGATTTCTACCGTAAAACATAGTAATAAATGTAATGTTTTAGATCTGTTATAATGATAAACCAAGTTAAGGTATTGCGTTTTATAATTAGGCTCAATAAGGAAATATCATTTAAGTGAGAATTATCAATCAGGTAAATGGTATAATATTGAGGCTCTTTTATATCACTTTTAAATCTCATTTTCAGGTGAACGATCAAAAACAAAAGGTGAACTTTATTATTTAATGTCATATAATTTAATATGAGAATACTTATTAATATTGAAAGTTAGTTGTTGATGATTCTCTTCCATAACAGAAGAGTTTAGTTAGGTTACTTTAACTTTATGGAATGCTTTGTTGGTTTTTTTTTGTTTATTTTTGTTTTTCTTTACACTCTGGAGAGATAAGAAAGGTTTCATACTTGGATAATTTTAAGTTATGTCAGAAATATAAATTTGGCATATCTAATGATTCTTTCCAATGGTTTTTTCTAAGGATTTATTTTTCTATATTTTAAATGGGCGACATCTATTGAGTGTTTAAGTAAACAGTGAAACCAAGTTATAATTCTGAATGAAATAGCTATAGATATTTTCTTTTTTTTTTAATATTTAAGGCCCCAAAGAATATATACAAAACGAATAAACAGAATCTGTCTTATTAAATAACTTCCCGATTTTTTTAAAAAAAATTAGAAACAGTATTCATTGCGAAACAAAAGTAATAAGACGAAAGGGACTACTGAAGCTGAAGCTAGAAAGATGGTTTGCGGGATATCGTTTAAAAGGTTTGCGTGAAAGGGGAAAATGGAAATGGGCAAATAAACAAACAAATAAATTATGATGGCGATGATAAAGTGGCGTGGAGGGTAGATCGTCGTCAGTGGGGATGGTTTTTATGAACCCGACTAAAGCGACAGGATTGGTTACGAAAAGGCGTTTTTGAAAAGGCCGTGCTTTTCTTCTTTCCCACTACCCCTTCCCTTCCGCCGAAGCTAGAAAGCAGTTTAGCTGTGAGTGAGCGAGCGAGGATCTGTGTAGTAATTATAATTGTGATGATGGAAAAGTGAACATGTGGAAAAAGGGGGGCACAGCAGCGGTTCATTTACCTGCTTTCGTTCGTTGGCCATCAGCTTCGTTTGACTCTCTTGCTTTGAATGCTCGTTGCTATGAAACTTAATTCGTTGCCCGTTCACCTGTCCAAGAGTTGTCTCCCCTTAAACCTAAGCCTCTATCGAGAATGTTTAACTCTATTCTTTTCGCCATTTTAGCATGGCTGCACAAGAAGAAAAAAAGCCGGGCGTCGTCAATGCTCTCTAGGGAATTCGTATAAAATGGAGGGGTTCTCTTCGGGTGTTTGTTTGTTATTTTTATGGTAACGAGGTGATGTTACAATAGATCGAATGCAGGTGGTGCAGTGCAGGTCTAAGTAGAGTTCCTCACGTGGAAACATTTTTACGATGAGTTTTGACGGTAGGTGGAAGATTTAAATCGAAAAGAAAAATCAATACACGAGACTCTTGTCTGTAGAAGGAAATCTCGAGAGAGCTGATTTAAAACATGTTTCCATTTTTTTCTAGAATAATAGAAAACACTATACGGATTTCACTAAAGATTATTCATCTTCAAAAAGTCTTTAAAATTTTTTAGCAAAAAAGGGGGGAAATTACTTTTTCGTTATAGTTTGAAAACAGTATATATTTTTTATCTCAATCAATCGAGTTTTAACCTTTTTCCTCGCGATAACAGGCAAAGTAGACAGCATGGCGCCAAGAAAACTCGTGCGTCTCCTTTTCAAAAAGAAAAAAAAAGAAAGAATGCGAAAAGAAATGAATTGCTCCCTTTCTTCAAAAACAGTATCAGTTTTTTAACAGTATTTTTTGTTATTTGTTCGTCTATTTTAATTACAACGTCAATTTCATTAAAATAATTGCGGCCAAAATAAGGAACTTTTGAAACACGTGTGACTGGTGCATTAGAATAGCGTTCATACAATAATTTTTAAAGATTATCATCATTTTTTAACTTTTTTTCTCCCTCGTGATAGGGCCGCAAAAGCTATCAAAAGTTCAAAAGTTCATGCCGTTTTTGAAAACATGTAAATTCAATGGGCTGATGTAATCACCGGTCTTGATGACGTCAAGTGCTTACATTCCTTGTAAACCTCATTCAGTGCAGAGTTGTGTTGTTCATTGCAAAGGACGTGTGGAAATCAATTCTGCAAGAAGTACAATTAAGTAATCGTCAGTGTCAAAGGAAGTTTTACGGCTTTGTTCACAAAAAAACATTTTTTCACCCATTTATTTCACCGGATATTGACATGTGATGAGAAGTGGGTTGTATGCGATAACTGGGAGAGAAAACATCATTGGTCGTCCACAAGTTTTGTCTCAATGACTACCAAATGACGAAGGAGGTGATCAACACCCTTGGCTGGGAAGTTCTCCCTCATCCACCGTATTTCCCTGATATCTTCCCATCAGATTATCACTTGCTTTTGGCTATGGACAACAAACTCCGGGATCAGCAGCTCCGAAACTGAGAAGACGGCACGCAGGCAGGTCGCAAAGTTTTTTGCGTCTAGAGAAAAGAGCTTTCATAGGCTTGTAACTGTTTGGGAAAATTTAAATAAAGCTGAGGGTGATTACAATAATTTACTGAGTCGTTATTTATGAATGATGATAAAGGCACGAACCATTTTGTTTACCTGATATCAGTCATGGAAGCGAGCAGATTCATACCTGGCAGGGAGGTCATGGATGGCACTAGAATGAGTTAGATGACCGGTCTCCATATTTTTAATCGTCGGTTATCGGCTTTCAGATAAAAACAAGAACGAGTCAGACCAAGCATTGCTGAAACTTGGATGCTGCATCACGACAATGCACCTTGTCACGCAGCACTCTGTTATACAATTTCTGGCCCTAAAAAGCATTTCAGTGGTACCTCAGCTTCCCTACTATGCTGATCTAGGGTTCGGTACCCGCTCTGACTCTTAATCAAAAGACTAGAGATAAAAGATATGTTAAAATTAGCTGGGAGTCCCCCCCTCCCCTCCACCCCTTCAGCCGCCATTTTGGTGCCATTTTGATTTCGCAAAATAAAGTTGCCCTGTTTCGTCGCGAGAGGGCTCAGTTTTCTCCCAGATATTAAAGCTCTATATATACAGAGCTGTATATATAGAGCTTTACCAGATATTGGTTTTGAGGCTGACTATTAAAGAGTGCTGATAAAAAAATAAAGATGAAAAGATAAGAAAAAAGAAAGAGAGAAAGAAGACGGGACAGTGGAAAAAGAGGAGGGAAAAGAAGAAGAGAGGAAGAAGTGGGGTTTTTTTTGGGGGGGGGGGGGAATACGCTGCTTCCCCCTTCCACCCTCTGCAAGGTGTCAGTGGTCTTGAACCACCCGTTATGTCATCACAGCGCTCTAGTGGCGACATAGCAAGGTTCTGGTCCATCCACTCCTCGCAGGCAGGCAGCAGGTGGAGGCAGCCGGAACACTCCGAGACTCGGCCAGGACGCTGGTACCTGTGCAGAAAGCGGCGGGCAGAGATTAGGTAGTCGTAACACGCCCTTTAGATGCCAAGCACCATCGCCACACACATGAACAGCCGTCGTTTTCTTGTGTTTTGTGGACCGATCTTTTCGGACTGCACGTAATGACCTCCATGTGACATTCTTAATGTCCTGCACGTTTGGTACCGTCATGGCCGACCGTGGACGTCTAACGATGCCCGCCAACTCATCCGCAACACAACCGGTTCATGTAAATTTTTCGTACAAGTGTCTTTTTTTTCTATTTTTGGATGATTTAGCGGGATTGCTTGACGTCCGTGGTCGGCCATGACTGCACCTAGCGTGCAGGCCGTTGAGAATGCCACTACGCGCAGCTCGAGAAGACCAGTCCACAAAATGAAAGGAAACGTACCAAAACAAATTCTTAGCCACATGCAATTATCTCCTGCAAAGACACTGTAACTTTAACCGTCAAACTCGGATTTAAGAGAGAACTGGAGCCGGACACTGTGGACGAACTTCAATAAAGATAACAGGAAACCACTGATCCACATAAAACTTTTAAAAGTTTTATGTGGATCAGTGGTTTCCTGTTATCTTTATCGTCAAACTCGATTGGTATTCCATTTAAAAAACCGTCAGTTCTTTTTTAAGACATCCTGCATTTTAAGTAGTCGACATCCGAATAATTCAATTTATAATTACAATAAATTAAATTTCTAAATAAATGTTTTTCTCAATTTTTCGCTGGTGTATCTAAATTTTAAATTACACTTGCAAAGACACTATGATAGGTAATCTTCTATCTATATAAAGAAGGATGTTTGTGGGTGGGTGGGTGGGTCTGTTTTTTCTGTATGTTTTTTATACAACTCTACAGTTTCATTCCGATCTTGATGAAATTTTGCATACTTGACCTTCAAAGCATGAGGAAGGTCACTGTCTACCTCAGATTTCGGAAAAATAATAAATATCGATAAAAAATCGATATTCATGGTTATGGAAAGGCATATTAATGAGAAATATCTCATGACCAACAATGCAAGGCAAAGTTGGTACAACAATAGATATCAACAATGGTATCAGCACGCAATTCACAAACACACTGCATGAACCAACAATATATATCTCATGACCAACAATGCAAGGCAAAGTTATTGCAACAATAGGCCCATTGTGTTCGCATCAACAATGGTATCAACGCGCAATTCACCAATAACGATGAGCACAGAATGATGATGTAATGTTAAAGCAATCTTTCCAAGAATTATAACAATGAACATAAAATGATGTAATATGGATAAGTTTCAATTTGTAACAATGCATAGAATTCCTGTTATTCAGGCTTTTCTTAGAAAAGAGAGTTCTTAGTACTTAACAATTTCTTGAAAATCTTTAAAAATGATCAGTAACTGGAGATAATGGAGAGTTAGCAGACTATTGAGAAAGAGTGGAAAGACGACAGAGGAAGCACTCCTTTAGCTCCGTGATGTATTGAGCAAATGGGAAGCAAGTAAATAGAAGAATCGGCGACCGCTAGACTGCACAAAGTGATGAATTGCCAAGTTTTGCTTCAACACATCGAGAGAAGAGTGGAAATTGCAACAACACTAAGTATACATCTGAGGTAAGATTACGTGAGTAAGAAATTATTTAGACTAGCAGTGGCATCCTTGGAGAGGTTCAGCCATTGTGAGCCTTTAAAAAGATTTTTTTCGAATTTTCATTAAGAATTTTTACTGTATTAATTCTAAGCATTTTCATGTGGTTGTTTTTAAGATATTGCAAAATTTATTTAATTTTTTAAGATTAGATTGTTCTGTTTACATCCAAGTGTAATTATCCCGGGCAACGCCGGGTACCTTTGCTAGTATGTAGATAAAGATTCATCTAGTTTCAACTTTATTGACCATGAAAGTGCGACCTTTATTTTACGCAGTTAATTTCTTGGGTATCCGGACAATTGCCTCCCGAACAACTGCCCTTAAGATAATTGTCCTTTAGGACGATTGCTTCCTAGGACAATTGCCCCCACCCCAAATGCAATTAGCATTTGTAATAGCAATTCAGTAATCTAATGTTGAGAGGGGGGGGGGGAAAGAGGCAATTGGGTTATTTTAAAATTTATGTTATTAAGTAGCAGAAGAATGTGGCTCTTATTTGTTTTACCATGTCCCTCTGCCCCCTTCATATTTTCTATATTTTTTGACTTTTTTACATGCCCTTAGTTACTTCACTATTTAATTTGGTTTGATTAGCCAACTGGGGTCGGAGTTACGGGGGTGGGGGTTAGAGGGGTCATTTAGTATGTAGATTCAGGGAGTCAAATTTTGTATGTAGGCAAAGTCCACATTTCTAAGAAATTTGAGCCAAATTCTCCCAAAGGGATAGGAGTTGTGGGGGTGTTGGTCACGTGGTCTTTAGAACTATTAACGCTTACAAAAGGCAAAAAATGGTAAGTGATATATCATTCGATCGGAAATAATGAGAAACGAACTCTTTTACATTTTTTAAATTTACTAGGTTCGAGAAAATCATTGTTTTGATAATAAAGTGGGAGTTAAAAATGCGGATAAGAGGGGTAAAAGTAAATAAATGCCTTCCTGGGAGAGGATTAATTTTTTATTATAAACATTATTTCCTGCTAGAAGTTGGCATGTTGCAAAAGTTTGACTTGGTTATTTGACTTTTATTAACGTGCTTTATTCTACTTGCTTTGTCCGTCTGTCTGTTTGGGTGAAATTTTGTAATCGATATCAAAGTTACTTCCTATTAACTGATTGACTTGAAATTTTGCACACTTACTTACTCCTGATGAATATATATGAATCAATTAAAAAATCCACTAAATAATTGATCAATTATAGTGCCCGGCACGAAAGAAAAAGGAAACTGGCGCATGCATAAATGAAAAAACCTCGTTCAACCAATCAGAAACGAACAAGAAACGATGTATGGTGGCAATTAATTTAATTTTTATATGAAGAATATCGTTCAAGACTTTACCAATAGATGGCGTTAAAGTGTGGTTTTTAAAGTAATTTTTTTTAATTTTTCTTGTTTACAATTTTATTGGGTTTTTTTTGTTTTTTTTTTTATTCCAACTTTACAGTATTATACAGGATATACAAAAAATATACCTTGTATCAAAAATTCAGAAGTCGGCGTAGAATCAGGTGGCTAAAAACCAGGTGTAATTACAAGGAGAATCTGGGTTCGAGGCGCTTGGGTTCAAGATCATTTCCATTATCATTGGGGTGGCGAGTTTTTTTT
>JAHWFO010062675.1:0-14640 GCA_023313115.1 Rhysida immarginata | reverse complement strand
TGCTCAATACAGCACGGAGCTAAAGGTTTGCTTTCTCTGTCGTCTTTCCACTCTTTCTCAATAGTCTGCTAACTCTTCATTATCTCCAGCTACTGATCATTTTTAAAGATTTTCAAGAAATTGTTAAGTACTAAGAACTCTCTTTTCTAAGAAAAACCTGAATAACAGGAATTCTATGCATTGTTACAAATTGAAACTTATCCATATTGCATCATCATTTTATGTTCATTGTTTTAATTCTTGGAAAGGATTGCTTTATCATTGCATCATCATTTTGAGCTCTTTGTTATTGGTGAATTGCATGTTGAAACCATTGTTGATATCTATTGTTGCACAAACTTTTATTTGCATTGTTGGTCATGAGATATATATTGTTGGTCCGTGCAGAGTGTTTGTGAATTGCGTGTTGATACCATTGTTGCAAAAACTTTGTCTTGCATTGTTGGTCATGCGATTTTTCTCATTAATATGCCCTGCCATAACCATGAATATCGATTTTTTATCAATAATTATTATTTTTTCGAAATCTGAAGTAGACAGTGACCTTCCTCATGCTTTGAAGGTCATGTATGCGAAATTTCATCAAGATCGGAATAAAACTGTAGATTTGTATAAAAAACGTACACACAGACCCACAGACCCACCCACAGACCCACAAACATCCGTTTTTATATATATAGATAGATATTTCAAGTTAGTCATCTCCGTGTTGCCAATCATTGAACTTATTTATTTTAATTTATTTGTTTTACTTTCAATTAAAGGAGTATTATTTATTTTAATTATTATATATTACATATAGACATTTTCTTTTTTCAAAATATATTTGGAAATTTTCGTATCATTATACATATTTGACAATTTCTTTACAACAATAAATGTAGACATTTTCTTTATACATTACGTAGACATTTTCCTTTCTCTTTAAAAATGATATTTTCTTTACACTTTAAATGTAGACATTTTCATTTCAGTTTACATATAGCCATTTTATTTTCTCATTACAAGTAGTCATATTCTATATAATTTACATATAGACCTTGCTTTTTATCTTTGCATATTGTAATTAATTTTTATCTTTATATGAAGTTCTCCCAATCCCTTTCCTTTAATCCATTATGAGAGATAGCAGGTGATGAAAACAAACCCAGATTTGGGTGGAAAAACTTATTTCTGGCAATACTTCCCCTCCTTTTTTTTTCTCTTTTCATGTACTTTTTTACTCTTTTTTACTTTTTTTTTTACTTTAAAGGTAGACATTCTATGTTTCATTTATATGTAGACAATTTCTTTACAGCTTAAATGTAGAGATTTTATTTTCATTTTATAATAGACACATTCTTATTTTATATGTAGATATTTTCTTTTCTTTTTACATGTATATATTTTCTTTGCACTTTAAATTTAGACATTATCTTTTCAGTAACCATTTTCTTTTCTCATTACAAGCAGTCAATTTCTTTTTTTATATGTAAGCACTGTGGTTTTATTTTTACAAATAGCTATTATCTTATATCATTACATATAATTATATTCTTTTCTCTTAACCTGTAGTCATTTTTTTTACTTTATATTTAGACACTTTATTTCTTTTTACGTGGACAGTTATTTTTTTCATTTTATATGTAGACATTCTCTTTTTCTTTACATAAAGACAATTTCTTTACACATTACATGTAGACATTTTTTTTTTACATATAGACATATTCTTTTCAGTTTATTTGTAAACTTTCTCTGTAATCTTTACAAGAAGACACTTTTTTTTCTCTTTACATGATTGATATTTCCTTTTTGCTTATATGTCGACATTTTCTTTTTACTTTAAACAAAGATATTATTATTTGTTCAATACATGTTGCCATATTATTTTCACTTTACATTAGACCCTTTCTTTCTTTTACATGTAGCCATTTTCTTTTCTCGTTATAAGTAGTCATTTTTTAAAATATATATGTAGACAATTTCTTTTCTCTAGACATGTAAAAAATTTTTTGGACACTTACTTTTTCTTTATATGTAGACATTTTCTTTTATCCCTAAATATAGATATTTTTTTTTAGATTTACATGAACTCATTTTTTTTTAATATATGCATACATTTTTTATCTCTTTACATTAAGACAATTTCTTTACAAATAACATGTAGACATTTTCTTTACAGTTTACATTTAAACTTTTTCTCTTATTGATACATGTAGACATTTGCATTTCATTTTACATGTAGCCATTTTATTTTCTCATTACAAGTAGTCATTTTCTTTTTACATTACATGTTCACATATTTTTTTTGCTTTAAATGCATAGTCTATATCCTCTTTTTTTTTACATGTAGACAATTTCTTGATACATTGCAAGTAGACATTTTTTTTTATTTTACATATAGACATTTTGTTTTCAGCTTTCTTGTAATCTTTCTCTTTAATCTTTACAAAAGGACAATTTCTTTTAATTTTATATGTAGGCAATTTCTTTTCTTTTTACGTGTACCCATATTCTTTTTCTTTTTAAAGGTAGACGTTCTCTCTTTCTTCATATGTAGATAATTTCTTTACAGCTTAAAAGTAGACATTTTGTTTTCACTTTATATTAGACACTTTTTTATGTGCAGACATTTTCTCTTCTTCTGATATGTACATATTTTCTTTGCACTTTAAATATAAACATTTTCTTTTCATCTATTTAAATTTCTCATTACAAGCAGTCTTTTCTTTTACCTTAACTGGTAGATTTTTTTTTTCACTTTATATGAAGACATTCTCTTTTTCTTTATTTGTAGACAAATTCTTTACACATTACATGTAGACATTTTCATTTTATTTGACATACACAGATTATCTTTTCAGTTTACTTGTAAACTTTCTCTTTAATCTTTACAAGAAAACACTTTCCTTTAAATTTACATGACGACATAATATTTTCTCCTTAAATGTGGATTTTTTCATCTCTGCTTATTTGTGGACAATTTTTTTATTTTACATTAGTGTAGTCATTTTCTTTTTATATTATGTGGACATTTCCTTTTCAATTTACATTTAAACTTTCTCTTTTATTGATACATGTAGACATTTCCATTTTTCTTATAGAGATTTTCTTTTCTCCCTACATGCTTATTTTCTTGCTCTTTAAATGTAGACTTTTTCATTTCAGTTTATATGTAGTCATTTTTTTTTCTCGTTGCAAGTAGTCACTTTCTTTTTACTTTATATATAGACACTTTCCTTTCTTTATACATGTAAAAAATTTTATTTCTCTTTACATTCGACATTTTCTTTTTCTTTATATGAAGACATTTTCTGATATCCCTAAATATTAACATTTTCTTTTAAATTTACATGAAGTCATTTTTTTTCAATATGTGTAGACGTTTTCTTAACAAAAACATTTAGACAGTTTGTTTACATATTACATATATGCATTTTCTTTTTTCATTATGCAAACATTTTCTTTTCAGTTTACATTTAAACTTTCTCTTTTATTGATACATGTAATCATTTCCATTTCTCTTATAGAGGTTTTCTTGTCTCTTTACATGTTGATATTTTCTTTGCAATTTAAATGTAGACATTTTTATTTCTGTTTACATGTAGCCATTTTATTTTTTCATTACACGTAGCCATTTTCTTTATACATTATATGTTCACATATTTTTTTCGCTATAAATGTATAGTGTACATCCTCTTTTTATTTACATGTAGACAATTTCTTGATACATTGCAAGTAGACAGTTTCTTTTTACTATACATCTACACATATTCTTTTCGGATTTTTTGTAATCCTTCTCCTTAATCTTTACAAGAAGGCACTTTCTTTTAACTTTATATGTAGGCACTTTCTTTTAACTTTATATGTAGGCACTTTCTTTTCTCTTTACATGTTCACATATTTTTTTTCACTTTACAGGTAGACAATATCTTTTCCTTCATTTATACAATTTCTTTACAGCATAAATGTGAACATTTCGTTTTCATTTTAAATTAGAAACTTTCTTTTTTCAATATGTACACATTTTTATTTCTTTTTACATGTACATTTTTTTTCCATTTCAGTTTATATGTATCCATTTTCTTTTCTCATTACAAGCAGTCATTTTCTTTTACCTTAACCTGTAGATATTTTTTTTACTTTACATGTGGACACTTCATTTACTGTTTACAAGTAAAAATTTTGTTTTCTCTTTACATGTACAGTTATTTTTTTCACTTTATATGCAGACATTCTCTTTTTCATTATGTGTAGACAATTTCTTTACACATTACATGTAGACATTTTCTTTTTATTTTACATATAGACATTATCTTCTCAGTTTACTTTTAAACTTTCTCTTTAATCCTTACAAGAAGACATTTCTTTTAACTTTACATAAAGACTTATTATTTATTCTTCACATGTAGATAAGTTCTTCTCTGCTTATATGTATTCATTTTCTTTTCTCGTTACAAGTAGTCATCTTCTCTTTACTTTATATGTAGGCACTTACCTTTCTCTATACATGTAAAAAATTTTATTTCTCTTTACATTCTTGACATTTTTTTTCTTTATATGTATACATTTTCTTTTATCCATAGGTATAGACATTTTCTTTTAAATTTACATGAACTCATTATCTTCAATATATGTATATTTTTTTTAAGTATACAAGAACTCATTTTTTTTTCAATTTATGTAGACATTTTCTTTTCAGTTTACAAATTAACTTCCTCTTTTATTGATACATGTAGACATTTCCATTGCTCTTATAGAGATTTTCTTTTCTCTTTACATGTTGATATTTTTTTTGCACTTTAAATGTAGACATTTTCATTTTAGTTTACATGTAGCCATTTTATTTTTTCATTACAAGTAGTCATTTCTTTTATACATTACATGTTCACATATTTTTTTCGCTTTAAATGTACAGTCTACATCCTTTTTTTCTTTACATGTAGACAATTTCTTGATACATTGCAAGTAGATATTTTCTTTTTACTTTACATATAGACATTTTCTTTTCAGCTTTCTTTTAAAGTTTCTCTTTAATCTTTCCAAGAAGACACTTCCTTTTAACTTTATATGAAGGCACTTACTTTTCTCTTTACAGGTACACATGTTTTTTTTTCACTTTAAAGGTAGACATTCTCTTTACCTTCATATGTAGACAATTTCTTTACAGCTTAAATGTAGACATTTTGTTTTCACTTTATATTAGACACTTTCTTTTTTTATATGTAGATATTTTTTTTTGTTTTTACATGTACATTTTTTCTTTGCACTTTAAATATAGACATTTTCGTTTCAGTTTGCATGAACTAATTTTTTTATGAAATATAAGTTGATATTTTCTTATCTCTTTACATTTAGACAATTTCTTTTCACATTACATGTAGACATTTTTTTACATTATGTAGATATTTTCTTTTCAATTACATTTAAACTTTCTTTTTTATTGATACATGTAGACATTTCCCTTATAGGATTCTCTTTTCTCCTTACATGTTGATATTTTTCTTGCTCTTTAAATGTAAACTTTTTCATTTCAGTTTACATGTCGTTATTTTCTTTTCTCGTTACGATTAGTCATCTTCTCTTTACTTTATGTTTAGACACTTTCCTTTCTATATACATGTAAAAAATTTTATTTCTCTTTACATTCGACATTTTATTTTTTATATATGTAGACATTTTTTAACCCTAAATATAGACAGATGTACACATTGAATTTTTAAATTTTTTTCTTTTACATTTACATGAACTCAATTTTTCTCAATATAGGTAGACATTTTCTTTTAAATTTACATGAACTCATTTTTTTCAATATATGTAGACATTTTCTTAACATAAACATTTACACAGTTTCTTTACACATTACATGAACACATTTTCTTTTAACAATAAGTTGACATTTTCTTTTTAGTTTACATTTAAACTTTCTCTTTTATTAATACATGTGGACATTTCCATTTCTCTTATAGAGATTTTCTTTTCTCTTTGCAAGCAGTCATCTTCTTTTACCTTAACCTGTAGATATTTTTTTTTTAACTATATATGTAGACACTTTCTTTTCTCTTTTTTTTACGTGTAGACAATTTTTTTTACACATTACTTGTAGACATTTTGTTTTTCAATTATGTAGACATTTTTTTTTCATATTAGGTAGACATTTTCTTTTCAGTTCAGTTTTAAACTGTCTCTTTTATCCATTGAAGTAAATATTTCTATTTCTCTTTACATGTAGAAATATTTTTTTTCCTCTACTATAGATATTTTCTTTTCACTTTAAATGTAGACATTTTCATTTCAGTTTATATGTAGCCATTTTCTTTTGTCATTAGAAGTAGTCATTTTCTTTATACTTTACATGTAGACCTTGTCTTTCATCTTTATATGCATTCATTTTTTTCCCTTACTTTTGGATATTTTTTTCACGTAACAAGTAACGTGTTGCCTGTTTAATTTAATTATGTGGAATATAGGGAAATAAATTATTGAAATATTTTTAATCGGTAATAGATTTTTTTTTGGAATTAAGCAATAATTCGTTTGATTAGTATAAAAAAAAATATCAGCTAGATATCGTGTTTATATTGTACATATTTTGGTAGTAAATATATTTTTTATGGAATATTATTTTCATTGTATGTGGAAAATTGTTTGGTTTTGATTATTAATTCCAATCGTGTTGCATCAACAGCAAAACGCAACAGGAGGCTTTTTTGTTGATTCGTAGCATTGTTGGGAGCTAGAAACTATAGGAAGATGAGTTCCTAGGCATCACTCAATTGTTGACTACGTAGTGCTTGTTTGAAAACAGAAATTTCTAATTAAAATTTTTTTTTGGTTATAAAAAGTTCGTCAGGGACACGTAGAAAATTTATGTCAGAAAACGATGTTTAGTTGTTATGATGGCCCTGGAAAACGAGATACTGCTTCTTGCGAAGCGTTCACCATATGCTTCAAAGATAAGTATAATATTACTGTTTTAGCAACAGAGAATAAGTACTGTATCTTTTTTCTGTGGTCAATCCATATTTTAGACGAGTGTTTTTAGGAATTTCAGAGGCGGAATAGATTGATCGCATGAAGATGGCTGACGAGTTGTGAGCAGTTCAATGAAAAGTCAATAATGAGTGCAAGTATGGACCTTAAACAAGTATTCCAAGTTGGTGAGATTCCATAGTTGATGATGCGATGGTGAGTGAATTATATCTTATTTTTTTACTCTGACCGAGAGGACACACAGGCTACGGATATACATTCTATTAGTTATGCGTTGAGACTGACGAACTATGTATATAGAGTGTTGCGCTGTTTAGGCGACATCAGTGTACTGTATCTTGTTTTCTTGGATATGACACGGTTGTGTAAAGAGAAATAAAATAGAATATATATAGAAAATGTTAGTTTATGTTAATGTTAATTGTTACACATTACATATAGATATTTTCTTTTTATTTTACATATAGACATTTTCGTTTCATTTTACTAATAAACTTACTCATTAATCCTTACAGGAAGACACTTTCTTTTAACTTTATATGTAGACACTTTCTTTTCTCTTTACATGTTGATATTTTCCTCTCTGCTTATATGTCGACATTTTCTTTTTACTTTACATGTAAATATTTTTATTTGTTCAATACTTGTAGACATTTTTTTCCACTTTACATTAGCCTCTATCTTTTTTCACATGTAGCCATTTTTTTTCTCGTTATAAGTAGTCATTTTTTTACTACATATGTAGACAATTTCTTTTCTCTATACATGTAAAAACTTTTTTTTCTCTTTACATTAGACACTTTCTTTTTCTTTATATGTAAACATTTTCTTTTATCCCTTAGTATTGACATTTACTTTCAAATTTACATGAAGTCATTTTTTTTCAATATATGTAGACATTTTCTTATCTCTTTTCATTTAGACAATTTCTTTACACATAACATGTAGACATTTTTTTTTACATTATGTAGACATTTTCTTTTCAGTTTACCTTTAAACTTTTTCATTTATTCATACATGTAGACATTCCCAGTTCTCTTGTAGACATTTCCTTTTCTCTTAACATGTTGATATTTTCTTTGCACTTTAAATGTAGATATTTTCAGTTCAGTTTACATGTAGCTATTTTATTTTCTCTTTACATGTAGTCTTTTTCTTTATACATTTCATGTTCACATATTCTATTCTCTTAGATTAGTCTAATCTTCTTTTTCTGTACATGAAGACAATTTTTTGATACATTGCAAATAGACATTTTCTTTACACTTTACATATAGATATTTTTTTTCCAGCTTTTTTGTAAACTACATAAATTTCAATGTATGTAGACATTTTCTTATCTCTTTACATGTAGACAATTTCTTTACACATTATAAGTAGACAGTTTCTTTTTACATTATGTAGACAGTTTCTTTTTACATTATGTAGACATTTTGTTTTTACATTATGTAGACATTTTCTTTACAGTTTAGTTTTTGTTATATTTATCTGGATCATTAAAATTCACTCCAATGAAGAAAAATAAAATGCTTGTAACTTAAATAGTTTTATTAAGTTAAGCCACTTAAAAGACATCTACATTCTCTGCAGGCAGAACAGCAACAATATAGTTTCTAAGCAACAGTAACAATGGATCATGCAGTCATTCAAAAGGGGGGGAAAGCAACAGAGGTTTTAAATAAATTAAAAAATAAAAACATCATCAATAAATTAAAACTAAATATTTATTAGTTTCATGCAAATACAAATTACACAAATTTTTGCTTATAAAATCTCTATTTCTCAACACTCGCCCCTAATCAAAACTGTCCTCTTTAAACCAAGTTCATCCTTAAGTTTTTCAAGTCTCTTTCTACGAAGTCCTTTAGTAAATACATCAGCTAGTTGATCATTGTAGATACATATTTTACTTGAAAAACACCTTCTTGTTGCTTTTCTCTGACGTAGTGGTACTTTACATCAATGTGCTTAGTTCGCTGATGAAATTCAAGATTATGAATAATCTTGATAGTACTTTAGTGTTGTCAATAAAAAAAATTGGCATCTCTTCAACTTCAGTGATTTCTTCAGAAAATCTTTTTAACCATACCAATTCAGCAGCAGCTGAAGTAGCTGCCACGTATTCAGCCTCTGTTGTTGACAGTGTGATACAAGTTTGTTTTTTACTTTGCCATGTAATTATTCCGCCTCCAAATAATACACAAACTCCACTAGTTGACCTTCTATTGCCTTACTCAGTAGCATAATTAGCATCACTATATAAATGAAGACTGTATTTAATATCTCTCTTGTATAAAATTCCTAAATCATATGTCGATTTTAAATAACACAAGACTATTTTTGCTAACTTCATATGTGCTACTGTTGGGCAATCTATGACTCTTGATAGTATTCCAATTACATACACAATATCTGGTCTAGTACATAATGCTAGATACATTAACTTTCCAATAATTTCTCTAAATCTTTCAGTGTCTTTGGCTTGTGGAGAATTTCCTGGTTTCCAGCCAATTTCTATTGGAATTGTTAAAGGGTTTGATTCTATCATACCATATTTCTGAATAATCTCTAAAATATAGTCATCCTGATGAACAAAAATTCCTTCTTTGCAGATACTGATATTCATCCCTAAATATCGTCCAACAGGCCCATGACTTATTTTAAATTCTGCTTTTAATTCATCCAGGAGATTTGTTAATAAATTAGAGTCACTTGAGGCTATTGATCCATCATCAACAAAGAGTAACAATAGAATTTTTTGGGTTTCTTCTTTTCTTACAAACAAACATGGATCTGCATCTCGTACTTTGCCTAAAGCCACATTTTAATATAAATTTAGTGAACCTGGAGTTCCAATTCCGAGGAGCTTGTTTAAGCCATATAAGCTCTTTAGTAAGTGACATACTCTATTGGTTCCATCTTCATAGCCTTTTTGTTGAGTCATATAAATATCTTCTTCTAAAGAACTATTTAGAAATGCTGATTTTATGTCGAATTGCCACATATTTAAATTTTCAGCTGCAGTAACTGCCAATAATCTTCTAATTGTCTCATACCTTGCTACTGGTGCAAAAGATTCATCATAATCGATTCTTTCTCTTTGTGCAAATCTTTTACAGGCCAGCCTAGCTTTATAATGATACATTTCATTATTTTGATTCTTCTTAATTGCAAATACCCATTTATTAGTTATTGATCTTTTTCCTTTTGGTAAGCTTGATAATTCCCAGGTTTTGATTTCCTTTAAACAGTTCATTTCTTCATCCATAGTCATGATCCAATGTTGTTTTTGAGGAGACAGAATTGCTTCTTCAAAGGTTGTAGGTACGTCACACAGAGCACGTAAAGCACATACATCTTCTCTGAGCCAAGATGGTTTGGATATTTTTCTTCAGTCTCTTAATTCCATACGATCTCATGTTATATCTTGTTCTTTATCAGTAGCCTATTCTTGTAAAATATTTTCAGGTTCATCACATATAATCTTTTCATTATCAGATTTGACCTTTTTCAGAGGAAAAATGATTTCATTTCTGTTTTCCTTCAAAAACTTTTCTTTAAATAAGACGTCTCTTCTTAAAATCACTTCACGAGTTTCTGGTATATAAATTCTGTAACCTCCTGATTGACAGTAGCCAATAAAATGTCCGAACTGCGATTTCTTGTCCAATTCCGACCTCTTCTCCTGTGGGATATGTACCATACATTCTGTTCCAAAAACTTTGTATGATTCGAATGATGGTCCCACTTGATGCATCCAGAGTTCAATTGGAGGTTTTCCTTCCTTTGTTGGACCAGTTCTATTTTGTACAAATACAGCAGTATTCACAGCTTCAGCCCATAGATTTAATGGTAGAGTTGTGGAGTGTAACATTGACCGTGCTGCTTCCATTAGTGTCCTATTATCTCTTTCAGCGACTCTATTATGCTGTGTAGTATAATGAACAACTACTGTATGCACAATGCCAAGTTTCTTTAAAAATTGTCGAACATCTTTATTATCAAATTCTTTTCCTACATCAGTTCTCAGTTCCTTGATTGTCCTACCTGTCTGGGTTTTTACTAGAGCAGCAAATTCTTTTATTTTCTCCTTTACCTCTGACTTTTCTCGTATAAATTATATAATTCTAAAGAAGCTAAAGTCATCTTTAAATAACAAAAAATATTTCTTCTTTCCTAATGATTCAATATGCATAGGGCCACAGAGATCAGCAAATACAATTTCTCCAACTTTTGTTGCTTTATTACTTCATTCTCCAAACGCTAGACGATACTGCTTTCCAAATGCACAACCATCACAGAATTCTGTATTACCGTCAACATTAATTTCGTTTAATTTCAAAATGTTACATACATGCTTCTTATTTTGATGTGCAAGGCGCTCATGCCACAGTTGCAGTACATCTTTCTGTGCTGTTGCTACAAGTAATTCCACATTATGTTCTATCCTCAGAAGTATTTGATACATTCCAATATTATTTTGTAAGCCATAAGTAACTGGAGTTTTATCTTTCAAAAAATAGCAAATTTTGTCAGTCCCATTAACATGAAAGTCAATCCCATGCCTGGAAGCTGCATTTACAGAAAACAGATTTTGTTTTATCTCTGGACAATACCAAACATTGTTTAACGTTGCATTAACCCATTTTTTACCATTATATGTTTTGCCTGTTATCATGCCATGACCTAGTACTTTAAGTTTCTTTCCATCACCAGTTTCTACAAACACACTTTTATTGAAGGGGGTATAGGATGAGAAGCTGTTGTCTTTTGAAATGTGGTCATTAGCACCAGTATCAATCAGCCATGAATCTGATTTATCACATTCAAGTTTCAAAAGTTTACTATGACACACAAAAGCAACTGTTTCAGATGTTTCATTTATTCTTTTCTAATAGTTGTCTTGCTTCTTATCATTTGATCTCTTTGGCACTCTACATTCTTGAGATGTATGTCCAGGTTTTCTGCAGTTGTAAAAGAAAGGTCTGCCATAACAGTCTTTCTTCAAGTGTCCCTTCTTATTGCAATTAAAACAAGATTTTTCTTTTAGATTTTTTGTTTGTTGGTTACTCATACCAAGGTAACTTCTCAGAGTATCATAAGTTTTTCCTTTTGCTTTGAAACCCACTATTTCATCATCATGCTCATCTTTTGCATTTTTCATTCGAGCTTCCTCTTTCATTAATCGTGAAGTTAAGTGAGTCAGTGTTCTACCACTTGCTTCTACAGAGTCCCATGCTGAAAGTAGTTATATTTTGCTGGTAAACTTGTTAAAATTCGTGTAATCAACATACTTTCTTCTATTTTATGTCCTAGTATCTTTAATTTTTCAGCTAACTTTTCTACTCCTGCAATATGTGAAGCTATGTCAGACCCTTCTTTCCATTTATAAGAGAAAAATTCTGTCTGGACTAAACTTAAGTTTTTTCACTTTTCAATTTTTAAACTTCATGAAGCTTTTTCCATATTTCACATGAGGTAGTACAGGTCATAATCAAATCTAGTGGTTTATCTTCTAAAGATGTTATTATCAACTTTCTAGCTACTTTATCAGTCTTTTCCCACTCTCTCAATTTTTTCTCAAATTGGGAATCCCCTTGCTCTTGAATAGGCTTAGGTTTCTTACCTTCTGCAGCTTCTAAGCAGTCCTCACTATCTAGCAGGTTCCTTATGATGAATTTTCAATTCTGCTACTTTTCAGTGTCCTTCAGTTTAACAATTCTGAATTTTTCACTTTCCATATCTTCTTACTAGCTGTTGAAATAATGTAGTCTTCTTCTTAAAAGCTCCAAGTAGGCCCACTTCAGAATCCTTTTTTTCACTGCAGCGGGTTATTTAATTCACAAATTTTCTTTCTTCAAGGTGAACCACCCTGTTATATTTATCTGGATCATTAAAGTTCACTCCAAAGAAGAAAAATAAAATGCTTGTAACTTAACGAGTTTTATTAAGTTAAGCCACTTAAAAGACATCTACATTTTCTGCAGGCAGAACAGCAACAATACAGTTTCTAAGCAACAGTAACAATAATTCATGCAGTCATTCTAAAGGGGGGAAAAGGAACAAAGGTTTTAAATAAATTAAAAAATAAAAACATCATCAATAAATTATAACTAAATATTCATTAGTTTCATGCAATCACAAATTACACAAGTTTTGATTATAATATCTCTATTTCTCAGGAGTTTTGAACTATCTCTTTTATCTCTTTACATGTAGAAATTTTCTTTTCCATTTACGTATAGATATTTTCTTTTCACTTTAAACGTAGACATTTTCATTTCAGTTTACATGTAGCCATTTTATTTGTCATTACAAGTAGTGATTTTTTTATACTTTACATGTAGATCTTGTCTTTTATCTATATATGTATTCATTTTTTTTCCCTTTACCTGTAGATATTTTTTTTCACTTAATATGTAGACACTTTCTTTTCTCTTTAAATGATAAAATTTTCTTTTCTCTTTACTTGCACAGTTATTTTTTTCTCTTTGTATGTAGACATTCTCCTTTTCTTTACGTGTAGACAATTTCTTTACATATTGCATATAGATATTTATTTTTTATTTTACATATAGACATTTTCTTTTCAGTTTACTGGTAAACTTACTCTTTAATCTATACAAGAAGACACTTTCTTTTAACTTTACATATAGATTTTTTCTTTTCTGCTTATATGTAGACATTTTACAAAAAAGACAACTTTTGGACCCATTCGAAAGCATTGCTATTCATCGAGTTAAGAAAACATCGATTCTAAATCAAGATATGGGGCCAATTAGCAATACTTCGGTAATCTGATGGCTCATCAAAAGAACCGTCCAATGAACACATTAGCTGTTCCTTTTTTCTTCAGGATTGGTTAGTTACTATTATAAAACGGCCTGATTTTATTCAACTAGCAGTTAACTCGTCTTCTTTGGATTAGTTTACTCCTGGACTGCTGAACGATGGTAGCAATCGCTACCGAAAGGATTCTCCAGATTACGGTTGTATTTTTCCTTTATTTCTTTGTTGTGGCTAAAGAGTTTTTTATTGATATTTACAGCCTTTAAAAAGATTTTTTTCGAATTTTCATTAGGAATTTTTACTGTATTAATTCTAAGCATTTTTATGTGTTTCTTTTTAAAGATATTGCAAAATTTAATTTAATTTTTTGAGATTGTTCTGTTTACATCCAACTGTAATTATCCCGGGCAATGCCGGGTACCTTTGCTAGTCTTCTATATATATAAAGAAGGATGTTTGTGGGTCTGTGCGTCTGTGGGTCTGTCTGTCTGTGGGTGGGTCTGTGTGTACGTTTTTTATACAAATCTACAGTTTTATTCCGATCTTGATGAAATTTCGCATACATGACCTTCAAAGCATGAGGAAGGTCACTGTCTACTTCGGATTTCGAAAAAATAATAATTATTGATAAAAAATCGATATTCATGGTTATGGCAGGGCATATTAATGAGAAATATCGCATGACCAACAATGCAAGACAAAGTTTTTGCAACAATGGTATCAACACGCAATCCACAAACACTCTGCACGGACCAACAATATATATCTCATGACCAACAATGCAAATAAAAGTTTGTGCAACAATAGGTATCAACAATGGTTTCAACACGCAATTCACCAATAACAATGAGCTCAAAATGATGATGCAATGATAAAGCA
>JAHWFO010062673.1:4763569-4799516 GCA_023313115.1 Rhysida immarginata | reverse complement strand
TTAGCACCAGCAGATGCCCCCTCGAAAATAATCAACTTTGGATTCTAGGCATTTTTTCGTGTGAAGCTTATTTTTCGAGTTATTCTGCTTTGTCAACTTAGAATTTACACCCTGTATAACGATTGGTAGTTGTTTACAAGGGGTTGATATTAAAAAATCGGTTATTAAAAAAATATTTAAAAATTTTTTAACATCGACTATTGTTCTATTTTTATTTTTTTTTTGTTAATTTATTGTAAGTTAAACAATATCAACAACATCAAAAGACAGACTAATTGAACTTTTAAAATTGTTTTTTTTTTAATAAAATTTTTATTTGAAATTTTTAGTTGGATCCGAATTATTTGATTTCAGTTCACAATAAAATCTGAAATGTGGATATACTTAATAAAATTGATAATATTTAATCTTTAAAAAATCGATTAATCGGTCAATAAAAATATCTTCGAGGCATGGCCAGAAATTTTCTACTGTAAAAATTAAAATAATAAATAAAAACATTTATTATTAATATAGTTTTCCATATCAATAAAATATAGCAGGGTTCGCACGGGTCATGGAAAACCTGGAAAGTCCTGGAAAATCGAAAAAAAAAATTCCAGGCCTGGAAAGTTTTGGAAAATCAATGGTTTCTGACTTAAGTTTTGGAAAAAGTGTCTTTTGAACAGATTTAATGTTTTATTAATAATTATTTATAAATGATGTAAATATATTATTCTTAAAAATATAAAAGATCATGGTATTGGAAAATGTATTGAATTGCCTTGAAAAGTTTTGGAATGTTATCATTGATCAAGTGTACGAACCCTGAAGTGGTTGATATTAAAAAATCGATATTTTTTAATTATCGATTATTGTTTGTTTTTTTTGTTGTTAATTTATTGACTGAATAAAGGGAAACATCTATTTTTAAAAACATCTGAACAAATATTTTTGAAATTACATATATTGTTAAAACTACACGTGAACGAAGAAATGGTGGTGTTCGGCCACTACCTCAGAGGAGAGCCATTCGTGAGAGAGAGAGGCACGGATCAGAGCGGTGTTTGAAGATCGTGCTAACTGGAGTGTCTCAGGCTATCTTCGAGGCATGGCCAGATATTTTCTACTGTAATAATTAAAATAATAAATAAAAACATTGTGCAATATGAAATGATTTGTTTTTATGGTTCTGTTTTATTAACGGGAAAAACGAAAATTTATTAATAAATAAACTCGCACTAGAATTGCGTTTATACCGCAACGAAACATGCTGTTTTGCGTTTTTACCGCTTGGCGCGCTACTTTATGACATAGGTAAATATTGTCTGCATTATTGCGTGTAGTTTTTTTTTCAGTTTTAATTATGTTTTATCAATTTACAGCTTTTTAACCATTATCGTGGGCCGTGGTTTTTCGATGATGTGAGGTTCATCAAGTGGGGTGTACCGGATGCTTGTGGCGGATTATGATAATGATAAAGTTAAAATTCCTGTGGCCCCCATCCTTCATCTGTTCTTGGTGTTACAATAAATGTTGGAAATGACGTCCTCTTTCGTGAATACAAAAGCGCGTTCATTTTTCCCGATTTCGCGAAACTCTGCGAAAATGTCATATGAATATGGAGTCGAAAACGCTTTTTTCTAGAGCTTTAACGGTTTGAAGGTGCCCTGCAGTAGACGAAACTAACGGTTAAAGCGGATAGGACTTACAAACTATGTGATTTATTTCTAAGGTATAACAAGATAATACACGTGCTATAGAAAATGCTCAAAATGTCTTCAGTTAGACTTCAAGGAAGCCTGTGCATGTCACAGCATGGATTGGCGAACCCGTTGGAAAATACCAAGTGTATGACAGATGATGTAGCCATCCAGGATCCGTCGTCAAAGTATTGCAACATCTGGTAGTGGGACGGAATAAACAAGGATTTCAAATGCCCCAGAAGAAGTCCAATGGGTTCATTTCAAGTGAGCGTGGTGGCCACGATATTAGTTTTCCCCGACCTATCCATCGACCAGGATAGGTGGCGGTTATTCGGCGCTTAACAATTTGGAAATTCAGGCCGGTAACAGCCACCGAGAGAAAAACAGAAATTGGAAGAGGAAAACTAAAAATTAATATTCAATAAATAAAACAGATCGGACTTTGGGTTTGGTCGCTTCTCAGCATTTAATAACTTATTAGGATCCCTTTATGATTTCAATGCTCCGAAAGTTGTTTAATTGAAACACAAGCGCTAACATTGTAGATTCAAACAGTTAATGCAGCAGATTTACTTACAGGAGAGGGCCCCAACGAACAATCGAGTTTTTTGATGCCCTTTGGTAGGATAGTAGTCTGATATGTCCTTTTCGTAAAACCAAGTCCGCAGCCTCCAACTTGGCCTTATTTTCGAGAAAATCCTTTTAAAGTCTGTGTTATATAACTAGTGTAAACTGTACCTTGGCAATCATCACAACAGCGGCAGCCGAACAGGTAACGTCGTGGCGTACAAACCGTAAGATCTCGAGTTCGAATCCACTAGTGATAGGCTTTGTTTTTTTCTTTTTATGTTTTGTAACTGTGCTATTGTCCACTTTTTAATATATTTTTCTGTTATAATGAAAAAAATATTTTTAACACATAAGAGCAATAAGGAACACATTTTCAACTAATTATGATAATAATATCTGTTATAAAAGTGTAAATAATTCATAAACATGTATCGATTTTAAAGAAAAAACAAATTTTTAAATGTTTAACTTTTCATTTCTTCTTATGTTCAGGTCTTTAAAAGCAGCGTTATAAAAATTAAAAAACAAAAAAAAAAAAAAAAAAGTCAACGCGTGGACTCAAACCCACGATCTCGTGATTTGTACGCTCAAACGTTAACTACTTGGCTGCTCGCTGTTGTGATAATACATCTACAGTTGTCGAGATGCAGTTTACACTAGTAATATAAGACAGACTTTAAAAGGGATTTTCTCGAAAATAGGGCCAAGTTGGAGGCTGCGCACTTGGTTTTACAAAAAGGGCATATCAGACTACCATCCTACCAAAGGGCATCCAAAAACTCGATTGTTCGTTGGGGCCCTCTCCTGGTTACAACTAACGGAGTGTTGACATTTCCATAAAGATAACGGGAAACCATTGATCCACATAAATCAGTGATCAACAGGTTTGTCTGTTCTGATCAAAATCGTTGTGTACGCTGAAGGCAGCATGGCTGCCGAAATGCGCATACGTCCGATTAAAAGTTTTATGTGGATCAGTGGTTTCCTATTATCTTTATTGAAGTTCGTCCGCAGTGTCCGGCTTCAGTTCTCTCTTTGACATTTCCATTTTTTACTACATGATCTAGTTTCGGATAAGGAGCATTTATAAGTGTTTTTTAATGAATTTATAATACCGGTATTACCGAAATGCATTTTTCATTAGAAAACTGGTCTTACAACATCCCTAGTGGCCATATTAAATGGATTGTGGCCAGTTAAAGTGAAAATTTGTTACACAAACAGTTAGAAAATTCCGGACGAGCTGGAGTGGCCATATTAAAGGTGGCTACTTTAAGTGGCGACCACTGTAATACCAGTAAGTTACTTTTTTCAATTTCCAGTTACTCACAATGTCAGTCCATTTACTCACCCCTGGGGGTCTAGGCTGAGCTCATCGACAAGCAGTCGACTGTCGACAAGTGTCGATGGTCACGTGGTTAATGACGCATTTGTCGATTCCAGCTAGCATGAACACAACTTGTCTACAGTGTCGACTTGTCTCCTTGTCTACAGAGTCTACAGTGTACAGACTCTACACCGTCGATTTTCTAATGTAGACTTTGACCATCGACAACTGCCTTATTCTTGTCTACAATTCAAGAGCAGTCGACTATGCACTTGGCGATCGTTATTTCAGAATTTAGCAATAGATTTCTTATTAAAATCTTTTTTCCTTCGTTTCTGGCCTGCAGGCTAAATACACACAGCTCAAGAATACACATTTTCTAAAAATATTAACAAACATTTCTTTAAAAATACTTACATTCATGAAGTACTCTCTTGTGCTACGAAACTTGAACTGTGAAAATAATATAAGAGCCTTAAGAAAATACTTAATCGTAAAGAAATGATTCAGATCATCAAATCTACTGTTCTGCCTAAGATTGAATATGGCAGTTTGTTTTGGTCGACTGCTTCTAAAATACTCATTACAAGGGTGCAAGTTGCTTATAATAACGTAATTCGTACTGCATTTGGTCTTTCTAAATATACTTCCTGCTCTCAGATATGTGACAATTATGGCTTACCGACTATGCTCATGTTAATAGAATATACTAAAACGAAAGAACTATACTACGCTTTGTGTGATGAACAACATCCTTCCCATTACGTTAGAGCTTGGTTAATTGAATCGCCTAATGTGAGACAGACACACAGATTTAAATTGGTTCCGGCGGACATTATCTCCAGTTTTCGACAGCGTTTTTTCCCTTACAATGCTGTCTCAACCTGGAATTCTTTCCCTTATGACGTGAGGTACCAAATCATGAATTGTACCTCAAAGTCGTGTAGTAATCACAAAATTCACGCGCGCAGATTGATTTTAGAAGCATTAAATCACAAGTGATGAAATATAACATATCCCATTTTTAGGGATGCAATGATTATAAATAATAATAATAATAATATATAGTGTGTCTACAGGTATGTGTTTGTGTGTGTATTCATGTGTATACATGGATAAATGTGTAAAATTATGTCTAAAAGTGTGTAAACTTGTATACAGGGTGTTTCAAAATTATGTACAATAAATTTAGTGACATATTCTTCAGGTCAAAAGAAGACGAAAATGTTCTATAGCACTTTGTCTGGAAACGATTTGTTTGCGAGTAATCCAATATCATACAGTAGGGAAGCACGGTAGTTAGCAGACGATATTTTGCCAATGGATACAACGTCATCATGCTGCAGACCCTAGTTGTCTCAGCCAGATACTTTTCACCGACGAAGCAACCTTTACCCAGACAGGAATTGTAAATTCTCACAACTAGCACCATTGGGCAGATGCTAACCCGCACGTTACCAGAGCTCGAGCGCATCAAGAGAGTTTCTCCGTGAACATTTGGTGTGGAATTGTCGGAAATAAGTTAATTGGCCCTTATGTGTTGCCGCCACGATTGACTGGGCGAACGTATCTTTTGTTTCTGCAGAATGCATTGCCAGAATTACTGGAAGATGTTCCTCTTTTGATAAGATCTAACGTGGTTCATGCATGATGACGCTCTAGCACATTCCAGCCATGTTGTGCGAGCACACCTTAATACTACATACACGAATCGGTGGATAGGTCGAGGTGGACCAGTAGCCTGGCCTGCAAGATCACCCGACCTTAAGGGGGGCTTTTTTCTGTGGGGTCATGTGAAAACGATCGTCTACAGCACAGAAGTTCCTAACATTATGGATCTGCGACAACGAATTGAAAATGCATGCCAAACCGTTCGTAATGCTGGCGATGAACTCTTCCATGACATCAGACTGTCGCTCATGCAACGAGCCAAAGCGTGCGTGCGAGCTGATGGCGGGCACTTTGAACAATTCCTGTAATTTGGAGCCACGGGTTTAGTTGGCTGTATCGCGTAAATAAATCGTTTCCAGACAAAGTGCTATAGAACATTTTCGTCTTCTTTTGACCTGAAGAATATGTCACTAAATTTATTGTACATAATTTTGAAACACCCTGTATATCAGTGTATGTCATGTGTAATTTGCCACTTAGTGACGGTTAGATTTTGTCGAGATCGACAGCCTGTCGATGAGTTCAGCCTAGACCCCCTGGACTTACTGTGCTTGTTAATCTCCATTGCCATGAAGAGTGACATAGTCCAGATAATTTTTATCAAAAACCACTGCATTGAGAAACAGCTCAAAATGGCTAATAATCTTATTATAAAAAAATAGTTTTATTCATTTTCAAACAAAGTATAAAAAAGTAGATAATAAACAATAATTTTAATTCTTTGCAATAGGCCTATGCCTTGCTAACACCAAAACATTAAAAAAAAATTATTTTTCTTTTAAGTCCATTATGTTAATATACTATGATACAGTCATTTATGTATATACAAACACACACAGGCACGCATTAAAATTATACATGTATATATTATATATATAAAATTATTTTAAATATGTATAATTTATTCAATAACATCTCATAGGATTTCTATAGAATTTTCTATTTTCAATGGAAAAATTATAAAAATTTTTTTTAACAATTTTACAAAGTCAGTGATAACAGTTTTTACTATACAAACAGTTCATTATATACTTGAGAAATGATTAACTTTTTAACATGATGATAAAGCAATTCTGAAAGAAAAAAAAAAAAAATCACTGAAAGCAAGAGTATTTACAATGTAATGACGTTATTCTTCAAAACTTGGCAAGTCTTCAGAGTCTAGTTCGTCGTCGGATGCAATGTAATTGCTGTGTCGGTTAAAAGAAAGCGGCAAGCCGTACATTGATGGAGACCCTCCGGGAGAGTATGGGAAAGATGACGTAATGTTTTCAGATTTTAAATTTGTATTATTGGAATTTATCAACACGTTGTGTTTGAGTTTCTCCGATACAATGGACTGCTTAGTCAATGCTGAAAAGATGCTGTGCAAATCTAAAACTTCTTGCAATAGCTGAAATCGTCGAAAATAAATGGCCGGACTTCCTCCGCCGTGGATCTGGGCGAGCGGAATCCATCGTAGATAACAATGGCTCCAAATCTGCATGTCGAAATAGCGTGAATTTACAGCCAAAACTTCACGCTGTCTCACTCTTGTCGGTGATAAATTCTCCTTTCTGTACAGAGTATTGGCTGAGTGTTGATGAGTAGGAATGAAATCTTTTGTAATGATTTGGCTATTAACACTTATTTCTGAAGTGGGTAAGCTAAACGACATGTGTGCTGAATGAGGTCTTGAAAAACCTTTGTGAGACTTGTGACCACCTTCTAGATGAGCAGGAAACGTTGCCGCTAATGTCAGTTGAGATGCAACGTACAAAGGATTGTAGAACATTAATATCGCTTCTTTTGGAAGAAAACGACACCACTCCCAGAGACTGCGACTCTGCAACGTAGCATTTTCTTCTTTATATGCTGCGTAATGATCCCAGGCACAATTGAATATAAACGTATCGAAGGCTGCTAAATGAGCGCAGTCCCATAAAACTGTCAAGTAGGTCTCCGTAAATTCAAATGCAGATGGGAATTGTTGTGTCATTTGCCAAACACAATCGAGAAATACCAAAAAAAGTGGGCACTAGATTAAAAAATAATAAAATACAAATAATTAGAAACATACGCTTTAGCAGTAAACTAATACATACGCAGTTGAACTACATTATATGACCACCTCCTATTCTGCCTTCAGGAGCATGTAGCCAGTCAAGGTACGAGGTGAGAACTCACATGTTGATTATAAAAGATGGGATGTCTGTATTCTGCACATTTATTAATCGTTACAGTCACGGATAAAACTAGCGAGTCATCAGATCTGTAAAAGGAGATGACCTGTGGCTTTCAGCGTAAGGGTGGTAGAATTCATTTCCTAAACGCTCAGTCGTGAACTGTTATCGGATGCTGTGATAAAATGTACCGTGAGTGGACAAATGGCACCACTGCAAATAAATGATGCGGAAACTGCGCAAACAGGAGAGTGCAACAAACCCTATTGTGTATGGGGCTCCAAAGCAAACATATGATTACTGCAGTTATGCTGACAAAGATGCATTGGCAAAAACTGCAAAGAATTGAACCTCTAATATTGCTTTCTGCTCCACTGACTGGATGGACGTTGTCGTGCTGGGCAGGAAATTCTGAAAAGAATCACCTTGCAACCATGTTGAAAGAACATATACTGGTGGTGGCGGCAGTGCTATGGTCAGTATAGTTTCTTGGCATTATCTGTGGTCCACTGAAAGGCACTCTCACCCAATTTGGTTATTTATCCATTGTTTCCACCCATACAAATTGACTATCTTCCCTGAGGCGGATGAGATATTCCCATACAGGTAGAATTGTTTGGAGGACCATGACCAAGGCTTCCAAATATTTCCCTAGACCTAAATCCATCGAGCACCTTTAGTATCACCTCGCTCGATTGCCATGTTTATTCTATCGACCCCCCCCCCCCCCTTCAGCAATTATTCTGATTGTCGGACGATTGCAGTCTTACTGATTCTCTTCCATACAGTCTACCTGCCATCCGTGCAGCACCCAGCAATTATTCTGGTTATTATAGCTTGCACAGCGAAAGAAGGGGCAATCAGATTTGTTCTCTTATCTAGAAGTTAAAGAATAATTTGGCGAACTAATCAGTGATAAAGATAGCGTTCAAACCACTGCCACAAAACCAAGCCAAATGAGAAAGAAATCAGTAGCTATATTCAAAGACTCCATGTTTGTCGTGTTAAGCGTGTCGTCTTGCTAAAAGTTGATGTCAGTTCCTGCACGAAGAGTCTCCCATGTTGCAAAACACCTAGCACAGAGCACAGGCTTTTTTTCGCAGTGTTCGTATTAGTTCTCCAGCATGACATTGGTGCACATTATGGCATTCCTCATCTCACTCATAAAAAGCCGTAATGGCGAATAAATGCAGATTTGCTAAATATTTAATAGTTATACAAATTAATTATGCATCATGCCGTGAATAATTAGTGCAGAAGGAACTCTTTGTTCAAGAACATCGGTTATTAACCGGAATAAGAAAGAAACAAAGTTATTTTTGATATTCAGAGAAGATTGGATTGGCATTAAAGTGCCTATCACTAAAAGCTCCACTATCCCCATCTGGTGATAAAAATTGTAACCCTGATTGTAAATAGGATTTGTCGATAAAGCTTGAACACAATTCACCATTGATTCAGCCACTTTACACTCACATGCCAAAAGTCATGGGATAGCACCTAATAACTTGTGGGACCTCCTCTAATCCGGCGAAATGCCACAGTGTGACATGGGAATGATTCCACAAGTTAGTGGAAGACATCTGAAGACACTGCCAACCATTCCGACTGGAGAGCTTCCCACAATTCCATGGTTGTTTGAGGTGCACGAGCCTGTGAACGAATGGCCCTCTCGAGCACATCCCAAATGTGTTCAATTGGATTCATATCTGGTGATCGGGGTGGCCATATCATGCGCTGGAACTGCCCTGAATGCTCCTCAAACCAACCGCGAACAATCATAGCCCAATGGCATGGTGCATTGTCATCCTGGAAAATCCCATCGTCGTCAGGGTATGTGAAGTCCACGAAGGGCTGCAGATGGTCAGCAAGCAGCTGAACACAGCGTTGGCCAGTCAGTGTACAGTCTACCTTAACCAAAGGACCCAAGCCACACCACGAAAAACACCCCACACCATTACGGAGCCAACACCAGCTTGAACAGTGCATGCTTGACAACTTGGATCCATGGCCTTATGGGGTCTGCGCCACACATGAGCACAACAATCAGCTCGTATCAGCTGGAATCGAAACCCATCAGACCAGGTTACATGTTTCCAGTTGTTAAGTGGTCCAATCGATTTGTTCATGGGCCCAGGAGAGAAGTTTCTTTTTGTTAGCAAGGGCAGCCTCGTGGGTCTTCTGCTTCCATATCCTATGGACACCAGATTTCCTTGCACAGTTCGCATCGATACAGCTCTAGTATCACCCTCATTAAAACTGATGTCATCTGGCATAGTGTCAGTTGCCTGTTAGCAGTGGCCATCCTATTCAGATGCAGTTGGTCCCATTCATTGAAAAGGTGTGGTCAACCACTGTGTTGTCCATGGTGGGAGGTAATGCCGTCAAGTTGGTACTCTCGGTAGACTCTTGAAACTGTGGACCATGGAATGTTGAATTCTTGAGCCACCTCCGATATTGAATGGTGCTCCTCATACCAGGCCACGTTCAAACTCGGATAGCTCTCGTCGTGTAGCCATTGTCACACTGAATACCTCACCCCTTACTCATGACAGTGTAACTAAACCTACTGACACTGATTTGCATATTCATACTGTTTGCACATGATGCTACTGCCACTTGAAAAATAGTTCACTGCTATCCCATGACTTTTGGCATGTGAGTGTATGCCTGTTTGCTAAGCTGCCACCTTGCTGTGACGGTGCACGCTGTCTGCTGAGGATTCAACTCTAAAACAACACACGTTCATTCAGAAAAAATCACCTCTAGAAAGGACCATGCTTTGGCTTAACACGACACACGTAGCACGACTAGCGAGGAGTTTTTCAACAGCCTATTCTTGACATTTCCCCCTTCACTGAAGCCAGAAAGACCTAACGGATCAACTTGTGCTTCAATCTGATTGGCTGTTGCTACAGCTGGAAGTCATAGTAACGTGGTTCAACTGTTGCATAAGAAAAAAAATAATTTTAAGAACGTGAACTTCAAAGAATAAGGCAGAAAGGAATCTTTTCCACATATGGATTTTATTTTGCATGATCATTTCATGCCAACTAAAACCCACGTGTGGAAAGAGCTACCTTTCCGTCTTATTCTCTGTAATCATCTTCTTACCTCTTCATTTTCAACAGTGCGGAGTAATTTTAACCTATCTGAAAAAGGATGGCCCATAGAGATCCATTCTTTCTGAATAAGTGATTGAAAGCCGTTGATGGTGCGATAATAAGAATCCAAAATTATCTGTATCAAACTTGAAATCAAACATGAGAAATCGCGTCCAGTTGTTTCTATAAAGACAATCCAAATAAATTGACAAGTTTTCTTACCAACCAGCTAACCACTGTCAAATATCTAAAACAAAATTAATTTTTACCTTGAAGAATTACAATTGCCTTTTGTCGAATAATGTAAGTTGCTAATTCTTTTGCAACGCTCAAACACGATGAAATGGTGTGCAGCCACTTCGTGTTATCTAATAAATTATAATAATGATTGTCTTGCTCCCAAAACTGAGATGCTGTGTCTAGAATAATATACAGACAAAAAAAAAAAAAAAATTAATTTCCACTGTTTCAAAAAAACAAATCAGAATATAAAACTTTTACAACATGAATCTTTCTGAATATTCATAACAAATTATTATTACACTGCGTTTCAAAATAATGTGTTTATTTTATGAGATTGCTCTCTTATAAAGAATATAGAAGTTTTTTTTCCTATTACGTCCTACCGGGTGGGCAAGAAATAACGTGAGGTGTTCAGAGCTCGCTAGCGGGAATTCTATTAGGCCAAATGCAGAACATTAGGGTGTATATACTTAGTGGAACATGCAGTTTTCGATTTCTGCAAAAAAAAGTACCAAAAGTCGCCATAGGGGGCGCTTATTTCAAGAAAACAATGAATACCTAATTGTCAAATGAACAAATACCGTACAAACCAACTTTAGTAACAACAATAGACAATGTTTTATTTTTAATTCCAAATGGGTTTCAATATGACCACCAGTGTGCTGTTCCAATAGCTGCATGCGGTACACGACATTTTCTACGGCAGCTCACAGCATATCTGCATTAATTAGTCTGATATGTAACGTTATTTGATCCTTTAAGGTTGAGAGGTCAGGAACATGTGCTTGATACACAAGGCTTTTCAAATATCCCCATAACCAAAAATCACAAGGGCTGAGATCAGGCGACCTGAGTGGCCATACCATGGGAAATGCACGACTAATTATTCTGTTGTCTGAAAAACGTTCTCGCAAGATCTGCTGCACCTGACGTCCCATGTGCGGTGGCGCACCATCCTGCATAAAAATGGTAGAATCTAGACAACCGTTTTCCTGCAATCGTGGTATTACAAAATTCTGAAGCATATCGGCATACCTGGCAGAATTGACGGAACAAGTCACCGGTCCACGGGGACGGATTTCTTCAAAAAAGTACGGGCCGATGATGAAGTAAAGCTGCACCATACTGTTAGTTTCGGTGAATGCATAGGAGTTGGCAGACACACTTGTGGATTTGATGCAGCCCAAATACGGCAGTTGTGGGTATTGATATCACCATTCAAATAAAAATGTGCCTCATCACTCCATAAAATTTGCCATGGCCATGCATCATCCACTTCCAGAAAAGTCAGTTCGGGTACGTTCATCTCCAGGAAGCAATTGTTGAACAGGTGTGAGTTTATAGGGATAAAATGTCAATATCTTATGCAATATTTTCCTCACCGTCGAATATGGAATATCTGTTTGGCGTGCTATTGCGTGTGCACTGCTGGTACCCTGCACAGTAGTCCACAACGGCAGTTGCAACTTCTTCAACATGTTGCTGCCTGATTCGTTTGCGTCCCCAGCCTTGTTGCACTCCTAGAGTTCCGGAAGATTCAAATCGTTCAATCATTTTCCGTAAGTTAGTTATGCTCATCGGTCCTCTTTGTAACGTTTTCAATCGCCGGAATTCACGAAGGGCAGCACTTGCATTGTCGCTCTTCTGATAAAACAACTTGAATTCATGCCATTCGTTCGTGAATGATGGGAAATCCTCAGCCTTGCCTTTTATTGTCATGATTGCTCAACACGGAACGCACTTATGCAAATGTATTCATTGTTTTCTTGAAATAAGCTCCCCCTTTGGCGACTTTTGGTACTTTTTTTTTTTTTTCAAGATTTTTTTTTTTTTTTTGCAGAAATCGAAACTGCATGTTCCACTAAGTATATACAACAAAATGTACTGCATTTGGCCTAATAGAATTCTGAACACCTCATGTTATTTCTTGCCCACCCGGTATTTTCCAGGTACACTCAAAAGTACATTCATCTTTAGCTCTTACAAAACGAGGTGTGGGCTGCTTGTGTTCAATGCCCTGGGCGGCTACGTCAAAAATAATACATATAAAAACAAAAAGACAAACATTACTAGTACAACACTCATCCAGAATGCAGAAACATACCGGTACGTCAATTGTGCTCCAAACATAACGTCAACACGCGGCTTATAAACCCAACAATCGCACAGTACATGTGCATGGCTAGTTTTGAACAAATGTAAAATTTTTATTATGTATACAGCGCTCGGTCATACAAGGAGCACAATAATAGTAAATGTATGGCACTCGTCCTTTAAAGACAGTTTTCTCAAAACGTACTGAAGACAGGTTGAAAATTTTACCGACGTGTACCTCAAAAATGTGATGTGATAGAAATATTTTGTGTGTAGACAGGAACCGAAAAGGAGAATCCTGATAAAAATATATTGGGACAAACTGCGGATACACAAATTTCCCATCGAATATGAAGAAGTGTGCAAAAAATTTGAGGTAAATATGTGAGACCATGGATCCCGAGAGATTATTGTACTTAATTAGCCAATTTGAATAATGTTACCGTATATACTTGTGTCAGGGTCGATCTTGAATATAGGTCGACTCCAATGTTTGGGTCCTAAAATTGGAAAAATCGATTGACCTGTGTCTAAGTCTAGGCCCAAAATTTTTGCATCCCACCACCACCAGTTTAAAATAGAGTATTTTTTTTTTTTTAGCAATTCATCAGTCATATTTTCTATAGCTATTTACAAAGAAATAATATTTGAGTATAATTACTTAAATCCTTCAAACACTAATTCGTCGTCATCCGAATTTCCAAATTACTGATGGAATTCATCAATTCCAACATTCTCATTGTTAACATTCTCATTGGCTAGCGTAATGAACAACGTAAATTGGTACGTTTTTAGTTAAGTTTGTTGTTATGTCAAAGTATGTTTACATATTTTTGGTTGTTAACTTTTTTGCCCCACATATAAGTTGATCTAGGAAATTTAGGCCCATTTTTTGTCGTAAATTCCTCGACCCTGATGCAAACATGTACAGTAGATCTCTCCATAAGGATGTTAAATATGAATTAATAAGCAGCTCTATATACATTGATTTTAACATATAACTATAAAATCTAGAATAATACAAATCAAGTCATAATTTGGAAACAAATCATTTATCACGAAGCTTAAGTCGGAACAATCCAATAGCTCACCTGGCATGCACAGTTCTCGGAGTTTAACGTAACTTTGTTGAATATCTTTCAATGTAGGGAGAAGTGAATCCAGTTCTACGATGTAAGGGCTCTTTTTTGAAGGATGAGTATTCCGTATATAATCTAATAATCTGAAACAATTAATAATAACAAAGAACTCAACAAATAGGCACCAATCTAAAAAAAAACAACAAAAAAAAGCACAAACAAACCAGGAATTGGATTTAAATTTTAAAAGATAAAACAAATTCCTACTGTTAAGTCTTTTGTTTAATAATTATTGATACTGGCTCATTGTAAACACTCATTTAATTATATTTATAATTTCATATCGTCCAACAACGCCAACTCATTTAATTATTGATCTGAGAAATTTGAACAAGAAAATTCCATTCTATTGCTTTACTATTTTTTTCTTTTTTTTTTTTCTAAAGGAGAATTGTAAAATTTAATTTTGTGTAGTCAAAACATTAGATATATCTCTCTGATAATTTGTCAGTCCTTTGGAAACAACCTGTACATGTCATGGTATCGATTTCATCAGTCATAGGTATACGAGGCCTGTGAGAAAAGTATCCGACCTGTGGGAAAAAAAAAATTACACACATGGAGCATTGGAAACCTAATCACCCTCAAAGTAGTCTCCTTGGGACTCCACACACTGCTCCCAGCAGTGCCGCCATTGTTGGAAGCATTCCTGGAAAGCGTCTTTCGGAATGGAGCTTAGCTCGGCTGTCATTGCAGCCATAATGTCCTCTCTTGTCTGAAATCGCATTCCTTTCAATGGCCTCTTGAGTTTGGGGAACAGCCAAAAGTCGCAGGGGGCCAGGTCAGGAGAGTAAGGAGCCTGTTGTACCACGGGTGTCTGGTTTTTCGCCAAAAAAGTCTGAATCAAGTTTGGTTTTTGAGGCGCCAATTGCCTGTTGACCACAACTGCGGTCTCTTGCACCGCACTGCATTACGTAGGCGATGGAGGACATCCCTGTAGTACTCTTTGGTGATTGTTTGACCCTGTGGTGCGTACTCGTGGTGTACCACACCGCGAGAGTCAAAGAAAGCAGTCGGCATCACTTTCATGTTGCTGCGCACTTGGCGGGCCTTCTTTGTTCGTGGTGACGAGGAATGCTTCCACTGTGATGACTGATCCCAGTTTCTGCAGAATTTGATGCAGTAACGCTGCTCCAGTCGTTCCGTCATTTTCCTTCAAATCAAAAACCGACAAGAGCACAACACACAACCTCCTTCTAATGCTGATTGCCAGCAACTGACGCTATTGAGAGGCGGGAAAAAATTCACGCATACGCACAAAGGTTCAAGGTCGGCTCATGCAAGCGCGCGCAATCCAAATCCATCAGGTTTTCGCAAAAAAAAATTAGGTCGGATACTTTTCTCACAGGCCTCGTATTGCTGACAGCCAGACTTGTTGAATTTTTGTCAACTAGTCTCTTTGTCATCAGTCCTAGGTTCATGTGTGCAAAACAAAAGAGCATCTCTAGATGCTCTGCTTTCGCCGAGCATGTGACACCCACTGACATGGAATGTCGCGGTACGTTATCTTATTGAAATAGGAAATTACATAGGAGTGCAAGTAATCAGGCAGCATGTACTGATAGCACACAGCACTTCTCTAGACAGACTGAAGGGGTTAATGTTTCCCAGGAGAAGGTTTCCCAAGCGATCTCTTTGAAATGTGCCGACCAGACAGGATGGATCCACAGCCTCAAATCCACCTGGTTCAAATGAAAAAAGGATTCATCTGACCAGACAACTTGGTGTCACGCTACAAATGTCTACATTTCTCAATCCAAATCATTTGGATGGAAGGAGGAAAAAAAGGTAACCAGAATGATATGGCGTAAAAACCCCCCCCCCCCCCCCCCCATTAGATGTGGATGCGGAATACCCATTTTCCACAAAGTATTTTTCCATTTAATTTTTCAAACCACTTAAAAACACAGCAATTGTTCAATTTCCAAGATTGTGAAAAGTTTTCAAATAGAAAATGGAGCCCCTTAGAAAGTGCCCTTGGGAAATGAAAGAAATCACTTGGACATTCAGTTCCAGGAAGGGCCAAATCACTCAAGACAGCGTGCATTCGACAGGGCACAATAATTTTTATTTATTTTATTAATTACAGTAAAACCCTGGAATTCCCCTCCGACGGGTTCACCCGACTAGTCACGCGTTGGTACAATGCGTGGAAAGGGATGGGGACTATGTCGAAAAGTGAATAGTGCATTACATAGAGAAGAAATGTGAGTATCAGATACAAGAAGAATTTTGAAAATCGGTTAGAAAATAAAAAAGTTACAGCCATGGAGGCATTACTTTTCAGCCCACCCTCGTGTATTTGAAGTTTATCAACGAATTCCAATATTTACATTTCCATTTGATTGTTAGTTGATATCCCTGGATGAATGCCGGTACACCGAACAACTGCACAGCCATCTGGACTGCTCCAGCTCCATGTCTTAGAAAGATTTGAAAACAAAATGTTTCTGAGAAAGGCAATCAAGAGAAAAAAAAAAAATATCTTTAGCACCACCCTTCAAATCAAATTCTAATACCAGTACTTACAGGAACTCTGTATTCTCTAAAATAAACAGCAATGTCATTGAGCTGCTTATCCAAAATTGACTTTGGAACAACAATTATTTCTGGAAGACTAAAAAAAAATCAAAAAAAAATCATTTGTTAAATTCCATTACAGCTTAGAAAAATAAAAGAGTAAGATGAATAAAAAACATCATCATTAGGGATAAAAACACAAAAAATTAGTAATATTCTGCTTATTTGTAAATTTTAAATAATTCTACATTGGTTGGACAAAATAATATGAGCACCTGTGAAATGAGACAAAATATTTATTAAAGGGCAATGGTCCTCAAAATCCCTCACAAAGGTTCAATGATATCAAGATCAGGGGACTGAGGGGGCCAGTTGAGGTGTTGTAGTTCATCATCATGTTCATTAAACCAGTCTCGGACAATTCGAGCAGTGTGAATGGAAGCATCATCATCTTGGAACCAGGTCATTCATCAGGGAACACATTTGCAGCATTGGATGAAGATGGTCAGCCAGAATACTGGCATAATCCTGTGCCGTGATCCGCCCATGCAAGACAACAAGTGGGCCGAGACCATGGTAAACATCGTCCCCCCCGAAGCATCACTGATCCCCTTCCATGCTTAACAGTAGGAAGGAGACAGCCAACGTCCGTTTGTGTGGAAAATTGTGAACAACGATTCATCTGACCAGATGACATTCTCCCATTGTTGTTGAGTCCAATTTCTATGCTCACGAACAGTTTTCGTCATTTTAATGATCTATACGGTGTCACGAATGGTTTTGGAATAGCCACTCTGCCATGTATGCTCGCTACATGCAGTTCATCTCGGATGTCATCTGGGATGCAGTTGTCGTGTGCTTTCTGAACACAATTTGCTTCAAAACCCTTCTGTCTCTATCAGTGAGCTTCGACTTTCGGCCACTGTTGTGCTTAGCAAATGATGTCTTTCCCAAGGCTGTCATAACAGCGTTTCAATGCTGCAATATATTTAGCATCCACACGCTCCTATCGCTGCTACTCAGATTGAAGAGTGTACATTCTTGCCAGCTAGGTGACACAGTTCAAAACTAGAAGGCCGGACTAAACGACAGATTTCCTTAGAGCATTGTATTTACATAGGTGTTTATATTACTTTCTCCAACCCCTGTGCATGTATCCAATTTTACAAATACCTTCTGCTGACAGCAAAGTGTTCGTTAAAATGAGACACACGCCATGTTTCCTGGCAACGCAGGCGTTGCAACTCGTTAAACCAATCGGTTGCCACGGTAAATAATGTTGTACCACCAATGTTGGAACCTTTTAATAAACAATAATAACTGCAAAATTTACCATTTTATAATCGGTACATGCTTTGTTTGAAAATCATTATAATCATAGTCTACACATCAGATCTTGAGCCCCTTTTTCAACTCCTTTCTGCGCACGATGTCATGACTGATCATCGATTATGTCTTTCCGGTGCAATTGTTATGGCAACCATGCTCTTTTCCCATGCTTAGCATTCATCTATTCAAGGCTGAGCTCAAATCAAGAGTGATAATCAAGCATGGTGGATGCTGATCTAGAAGCTCCTTGGAAGACTTATTATCAATATACACCGAGTGAGCATATTATTATGACAACCCTGTCAGTATCTCGTTGAGCCACCTTTTGCCTTTAATACTGCAGTGATTCTTTGTGGCATTGATTCCACGAGATGTTGGAAGGTGGTCGGAAGAATCTGACACCATGCCTGATGGATAGCACTGTCTATTTGTGCTAGATTGGACGGTGGTGGATCCAGCCATCTGATGGTTCGTTCAACTTCGTCCCACAAATGCTCAATTGGAGTGAGATCTGGGGATTGTGGGGGCCACCGAAGTAAGGTAAAGTCCCCCTCATATTCCTGGAACCACTCCAGCTCTGTGGCATGGCGCATTGTCTTGTTGGAAGTAGCCATCTCCATTGGGTGGACAGGGTGGACTTGATCGGCGACGATACGGAAATATGCTCTGCCATCCAGACGTTGTTCAACGCGTATTAACGGACCCAACGCATGCCAGGAAAACATTCCCCAGACCATAACACTGCCCACGCCGGCCTGAAGGGTTGTACTCATGCATGCTTTCGTGCAGTTTCCGCCAGATTCTCACGTGGCCATCTGCATGATGTAACTGGAATCGTGACTCGTCAGACCACATGCTTTGTTTCCACTGCTCGATAGTCCAGTCCTTGTGCTCCTGAGCGAATTGGAGTCATTTCCGCTTGTTGGCTGCAGACAGCAAAGGTGTGTGGACAAGTCTCCAGCTTCCGTATCCCATGCGTTGCACTGTGCGGCGGACAGTGCATTCAGAGACCGTTTTGGAGGACCCCTGATTAAGGTCAGCAGTGATTTGATGCACAGTTGCCCTTCTGTTATCCTTTACCACTCGTGACAGTCTCCGTTCTGTCCGATCATCAACCATCCGCGGGCGGCCACAACGCGAACGTTCAGACCCCGTCTTCCGGCTAACCGTCCAGTCTTTAAATATTTTAACGATGGCTGCTCTTGAGCACCCCACAAATGCTGCCGTTTCGCTGATACTCGCTCCATAGCTCTGAGCACCTACAATCATCCCGCTTTCAAAGGCTGTTAAATCACGTCGTTTACCCATAGTTGAAGAATGGAACAAGTCTACTGTTGTCAACGATACTCGGCTTCCCTTTTTATATTGGTCCGGCCCGCTAGCAACATTGTAGCGACGTCCATGCATAAACATGTCAGGTGGTCATAATAATATGCTCACTCAGTGTATATCAATATAAGGTTTAATAAATCAATACATGTAAAAAATAATGTCTTAAATTCAAAATGACAGCAAAACGGGGAAAAATATATCAAAGAAAAAAAAAGAAGAAAACACTAATGCTGACAATGACTATTTAAGCGATCACTTAGTTTTCTGATTGCGCAGTGAAATAGGTCGGGGCTCAAGTTCTGATCTATGAACTATAGAAAACTTGTTGTTGAAAAATTTTACCTTGAGATGTGGGACCTTTATATTCAAATGCAAATAAAAGTTGAACTTTTGGAGGAAATGCATGGTGTAAAACTGAATTTATAATCTGTTAAAATGTGCATGCAATTTGATTAAAATATTATCTTCGAGGATAATAAAAAAAAATTATAAAGCTGTTTACAATGAAACGCAATTTATACGAGTGTCACCGTTCCATGTCATCCAATCACCACTTGATTTTTCATTTCTTACTCGATTCTCTACTCGTTTTTTTGTATAAATTAAAAGTGCATGCCTTCGTTTTCATCTATATCCTTGAAAAAGCCAGGAATAAAAGGTGAAACCAGTCGGAATTCTTTGGTATTTTCTCAGTTATACAGGGTGTCCAAAAAGTCTGGTAACATGGCAGATATCTCAAAGCTGCCAGGTAGGGGAGATCTCATGAGTGTTATTTTTAGGTAATGGGGGGGGGGATTCATTGCTGCACTCAAATTTGACCTTGACCCTCAAATTTAAGGTCATCCATTTGCTAACTCGAAAATTATTAAAGTTAGAGAAAAATTTCCAATTGCTACCCTGTAGAGCAACACCACATCAGTCTAAAAACAATTTTAATGACACCCTTCACCTTGAAAGATTTTGAGAAAATGGGCGAGAAAGAGTCACGCAAGGCTGGTTTCCATTTAGCGTCGGTTCAGCGTCGGCGTCCTTTTTGCTTCGGCGTCCTTTTTTGCAATCGTCGCCTGTGAGATGTGCCCTGATTAGCACGCGAGTGCGGTCGTTTTCCATTTAGCAACTTTCAACCATTATCTGAATCTGGTCTGGTCTGATCTGATCGGTCGAGTCGCTGCAAACAATTGTCGCTCTCTCAAGATGATGGAAGAAGATATCAACCACTCCGGTCAAGTTCACACTTTGAATTTATTACTATATCATTTTTAGTTAATAAATATATGATTCACCAAATTTTTATAACCTGTTTATTAATAAATTCACGAGGGAAAAGTCGCGAGAACCCGTGTCGGCGAACAGCAGCTACGGCAGCCATGATTCTCCATCTGAATCGGCGAAGACAACTAACCAGAATCCATAGCGAAATAGATCGCACCTGATTGGCTAGATCAAAAAGACGCCTGAAAAAGACGCCTAAAAATCTAGCCATGCCAGATCTTTAAACGACACGTGACCGACGCCGAACCGACGCAGACGCTTAACAGATGCTAATTGGAAAACGAATGAGTTTTTCAAAAATTCCAAAAAAAGACGCAGACGCCTAACCTACGCCGAACCGACGCTAAATGGAAACCGGCCTATCAGGGTCAGGTTGAGCTGGCCAGGTTGGCTGAGGTTTCTAACTCATTTGAATTGCAGTGAAGCACACCATTGAGAAGGGGAAGCACACTCTTGAGTGACTCTTTCTCGCCCATTTTCTCAAAATCTTTTAAGGGGAAGGGTGTGATTAAAAACTGTTTTTAGACTACTGTGGTGTTGTTCTACAGGGTAGCAATTGGAAATTTTTCTCTATCTTTAATACTGTTCGAGTTAGGAAATGGATGACCTTAAATTTGGGGTTAAGGTCAAATTTGAGTGCAGCAATGAATTCCCCACTCCCCTGTATATTATAAAATCATGTTACCAGACTTTTTGGACACCCTGTATATTATAAAACCTCTCATCAATTTCATCAAGAAAGACAATATATATTTATTAATACAGTCGAACATCGCTAAATGGATACCTGATAAGTGGATAATCTGCTTAAGTGGATAATAAATGTATGGTCCCGTTTTTCTGTAGTTGATTTCAATGCATTTTTTAAGTCCGCTTAACTAGATAATGGATAAATCGATTATCCGCTTAAGTGGATAAATTTCTTTCCTAACATTTGTTGTAACTCCCATAAGTGGATAAAATAACTGAAAACACAGTGCGTGTATGCAAGTATGACTGGCAGACCCATTCTATCTAATGTAAATACTCAGGAAACTAATAAATGTAAACTGGAGATAATACTCCAAGCATAAGGTAATGATATTATTTGAAAAAATGGAAGGAAAAATTTCCCTCTAGCCACTACAACCACTACATGTGTATATAATTTCCCTAAGGGGTCATTTGGACTAGCATACTTCCTTTGTTACTCCTTGGACGAGTATAGCAGTGAAAGCGTTGCTTCCAGACCGCTCGTTTTGGTTTTCCCTGCGCTGTTCAATTATTGATTGTCATTTGGAATTTAGTACACTTTACTGTTCAATTGTCGATTACACGGTCCTTTGACGTTTGCTTTCGGGCTGGAAACAAAAGCACCAAGTTTCATCCCCTGTAACGATTCTGTCGAGAAAACTCCCTCCTTCCTGTTCATAGCGAATCAAATGTTGCAGGGACATGGCCATTCGAACTCCAAATTGTTCCGATGTCAAATAATGCGGGACCCATTGTGCACAGATTTTTCTGTAGTGCAGATGGTTCCCGATAATGGAGTGAACAGTTTCACGACTAAGGCTGGTTTTAGCAACCACGACATCGATAGTCACTTTTCCATTTTCCTTTAAGACAGCGTCAATTTTGGCTTTGGAATCGTCCGTGATGGCACGGTTTGCTTGTCCAGGTCGTCGATCATCTTACGACGATGACCGTCCCTCCAAAAACTTCTTGCTCCATGCCCAAACACGAGTGAAGGTTAGGCAATCGTTTCCATAGACGTTCTGCATACGGCGTTGAATTTCAGAAACAAACTCCTTCACATGTCAAAAAACGAATTACTGCTCTCTGTTCCTGTTCATTGACTCCATTTTGTTGTTTGGACGAAGCGATCATCACAGAGCTTCAAAGCGTGAGCTATCGTTCTTTCTCACGTGATGCAACACTTGCAACCTATTGTTCAATTTGCACGTGGGGTTTCGCAATTGTTGAAAACAAAAACTTACGATCCTACATGTCGTCTTTTTTTTTTTCCCCACACAAATTTTCGTTTTCATTTGTACGACCCTTGTACTTTTTTTAAATGAAAATCCCTACTCCAGATAGCGGATGATTTCTTCCAGTCCCGAGGCTATCCACTTATCGAGGTTCGACTGTATAATTATTATTCCAATTTTTCTAAAATTTAATCAATTTTTTTTTGCGTAAAATTTTTTCCCCATAATCATCTCAATCGTTTTTTGTACAAAACGGTACTTTAACCCTAACTGAGTAATAAAGTAGACGATTCCAGTCTTTTGCAATCAGTTTCCTTATCTGTCCATTTAGACATTGCTCTTGTAGTAAGAAGCTAGATTTTGCACCGGTTTGATTAGTGAGGCTTCATAATTACAGTATAGGCAAGGAATTTCAGAAATAGTTTGTAGATGATGCAGAGTTCATGTGACTTTTTTCTCTTCCCTAAGATATAAGTCAAACTGAAGAAGTGAAGATATGATACAAGTACCGGGTGGGCAAGAAATAACGTGAGGTGTTCAGAGCTCGCTAGCGGGAATTCTATTAGGCCAAATGCAGTACATTTTGGTGTATATACTTAGTGAAACATGCAGTTTCGATTTCTGCAAAAAAAGGTACCAAAAGTCGCCATAGGGGGCGCTTATTTCAAGAAAACCATGAATACCTAATTGTCAAATGAACAAATACCGTACAAACCAACTTTAGTAACAACAATAAACAATGTTTTATTTTTAATTCCAAATGTGTTTCAATATGACCACCAGTGTGCTGTTCCAATAGCTGCATGCGGTACACGACATTTTCTACGGCAGCTCGCAGCATATCTGCATTAATTAGTCTGATATGGAACGTTATTTGATCCTTTAAGGTTGAGAGGTCAGGAACATGTGCTTGATACACAAGGCTTTTCAAATATCCCCATAACCAAAAATCACAAGGGTTGAGATCAGGCGATCTGGTTGGCCATACCATGGGAAATGCACGACTAATTATTCTGTTGTCTGAAAAACGTTCTCGCAAGATCTGCTGCACCTCACGTCCGATGTGCGGTGGCGCACCATCCTGCATATAAATGGTAGAATCCAGACAACCCTTTTCCTGCAATCGTGGTATCACAAAATTCTCAAGCATATCGGCATACCTGGCAGAATTGACGGAACAAGTCACCGGTCCACGGGGACGGATTTCTTCAAAAAAGTACGGGCCGATGATGAAAGAAGCAGTAAAGCCGCACCATACTGTTAGTTTCGGTGAATGCATAGGAGTTGGCAGACACACTTGTGGATTTGATGCAGCCCAAATACGGCAGTTGTGGGTATTGATATCACCATTCAAATAAAAATGTGCCTCATCACTCCATAAAATTTGCCATGGCCATGCATCATCCACTTCCATATGTTCTAAAAATCTCAACGAAAAGTCAGTTCGGGTACGTTCATCTCCAGGAAGCAATTGTTGAACAGGTGTGAGTTTATAGGGATAAAATGTCAATATCTTATGCAATATTTTCCTCACCGTCGAATATGGGATATCTGTTTGGCGTGCTATTGCGTGTGCACTGCTGGTACCCTGCACAGTAGTCATCTCCTGTTCCACAACAGCAGTTGCAACTTCTTCAACGTGTTGCTGCCTGATTCGTTTGCGTCCCCGGCCTGGTTGCACTCCTAGAGTTCCGGTAGATTCAAATCATTCAATCATTTTCCGTAAGTTAGTTATGCTCATCGGTCCTCTTCGTAACGTTTTCAATCGCCGGAATTCACGAAGGGCAGCACTTGCATTGTCGCTCTTCTGATAAAACAACTTGACTAATAACGCCCAGTCAGGCAGAGTAAGCGTCATCGTCAGACCATTCGTTCGTGAATGATGGGAAATCCTCAGCCTTGCCTTTTATTGTCATGATTGCTCAGCACGGAACGTGCTTATGCAAATGTATTCATTGTTTTCTTGAAATAAGCGCCCCCTATGGCGACTTTTGGTACTTTTTTTTTGCAGAAATCGAAACTGCATGTTCCACTAAGTATATACACCAAAATGTACTGCATTTGGCCTAATAGAATTCCCGCTAGCGAGCTCTGAACACCTCACGTTATTTCTTGCCCACCCGGTAGATAGGATTCAAGCCGGATTCGATGAATTCTGGGAACTTTTGGCAAGACCCTCGTACAAAAAGAGCATCTCACAATAAAGCACTCTTCTTTATTTGTGAATTTTTAGTATTTTCTTCAAACAATTAAAAATAATTTACCCAATTAAAAAATAACCCAATCATTTAATAATAACTAAGAAACCAATCATTCAACAGCTCTACAGAAATTTTACTTACTGCTTTATCGTGTCCCAAAGGAGAAAATTTAAAACTAAAAGTCTGCACCCTGAAATCCTGAAAATGATATTATTAATTTTATCAACAAGCTATAAAATCACTAAAAAAAAAACCAAAAAAACAACATGCCATTTTCATATAAAGTTTTTGAAAGAAAAGGGCACACGGAACACATATTAGCAACATTTACAATATTTCTAAACATAATTCCCAGCTTGCAATGTATACTGAGTAACCAATTTATGACGTACTCCATGTGATATCAAGCTGGACTCCTTCTAGCCATAAGTACTGCTCAAATTCTTCCAAAGCAGACTCAGTAAGTTCCAGAAAATGATATTCAGGACCATACCTCGTTCCCCAATGAACGTGTCATGCAACTACAACAGACTAGAGCGTTCGTGATATTTGATCCTTCAGTTTGATGTTCAATTCAAATCTAGAGATTGTGACAGCCATTGTCCTGCACATTATCCTGTTGAAAACGTCCTCGTCCTGGAAGAAATGATGGAAAGCACGAATAGGTGAATCTGGTCATAACAAATTTCAGCTCTCTGTGGCATTCAGTAATTAATCAAGGAGGATTAGCAGACCCAAAATTTGCCATGAAAACAATCCTCCTACCATGATCAATTCTTCATCTATCTGTAGAGTTATCATTGTGTGCGAGGATCTATTTTTTATGCTAGGTACATCTATTCTTCCCAATGTTCAGAAATGGTTTTTGCATTCCCTCATCATCTGTGGCTGTTACCTAATAAACTGATACATGCCTTTTTGATTTTACCATCATGTTTGTTTTTCGTGGGTCACTGTCATCGAGCACAGTTTTCCAGCTTATACTTGGCTAAATGTTTTTTTGTGTTTCTCGCTAGTTTTGATGCACCTCTAATGTAGATGCTGTATGTAGCTTGCATCAATTATTTCAAATGACCCTTTGTCACATGATGACATAACTGGATTAATCCACTTTCTTGCCTAATAAATTAACCACTCAGTTTATATTCTGCAATGGTTCATAAGACACCCAATTCAGTCTGTAAAAAAGATTTTGGAGCCTCATGTGCTTGGGTTTTCTTAACCTTATGGTCGATCTTAAGTCCGTCCACCTACAGTAAATATTTTTCTGTACTATGCGGTTTTCCTTGTGCTACATTATCCTTCTTCTATAGAATCTCTGTTGTCATACCTTATGATTCACCGACATTAGATTATGGCTATCAGTAGCTGTTCATAATTGTACAATCTGCCAAAGGAGTGGCATTTCATTTGTCCGACTGTAAACAAGAGACCACAACTAACATGTTTTTAAATGTGGCTCATTTAATTCATATTACCACTGCTGTATCTGCCAGACCTGGATTCACTTAGAGTTTGCAGTGGAGAAAGTGTTCTACGTTGCATTATGGGAGCCTTTTCGCAAAGCTCTAACCACGCATGTTTACAGAAAAGAACTCCCCCCCCCCCTCCTTATTTCATTACTTCTTCTCTACTGTTTTTATTTACTGGAATTTGCAACCTCCATTTCCTTTTATCTTCTTTAAGTTCCTCTCCTCCCTTTTTTATCATTCCCTTACGCTTATATCTTTAAATTTTTATTGATGAGGTGATGTTCTGTCATATGATTTAACGTCTTATGACACTGATATGTATCTACTGCATATGCGCAAAATCAAAATATCACCAGTGTTTATAAAAATTTGTTTTCCAGTTCAGCAGATATCCCTTCTCAAAAACATTTTTACTCTTGAAATGTGCACATCGCCACCAATTTTTAGTCTCAGAACCGTTTGGAGTGCTGAATTGTAATAATCGTAGGTAGGGCTCTCCCGATATTTCTCCACTCCCCCCGAAGTGACCATGAACCCATGGCAACTCCTCGCTGAACCCTAGCATCCCACTAGACATGTATTGTGAAACACCTCCCACAAAACACAGCCATCGCAGGATCAAGGGGAGTTCAGCCTTATCCATAGGAAATACAGGGTATTTGAGGACACCTTCGTTTGGCTACTGCTGCACTATAATAAATTGTATGTCCTTTCAGTTTCCAGAAAGCAAAATGGCAGACCATCAAGTAACACAAATCATGAAGAGACATGCAGTAATTGTGGCAATAAAGGCAGAGCACGGCGATTTAGAGATATCACAATTTCTAAAGATGCGGAAGGAGTTGGAGACCGAAGATGGCAATGTTGCACCAGTAGCAAAGCGTAAAAAGCATGCCTCACGCTCTGACATCAGAACACCTGAATTTATTCAGTAAGTGCAGCAGGCCATCGATGACAATCCCAGAACATCCAATGAGGTCACTTGCCAAAGATCTTCATGTGTCGGAAGGAACAATCAGAAATGTTGTCCATGAAAACATCAGATATCACTTGTATGTTATGTGAAGAGGTCAGTTTATGTCAGACAAAACACGAGTAAACCGCCTACTTGGATCAAAAAGGCTCTTAAACAAGCTGAAAAATCCGTGTGAAGCTGATTTGCTGTTGATTTTCTCCAATGGATAAAACTTTGACCAGGATCAGAATGTGAACAGAAGAAATGACAGATGGTTATGTGTAGAACCCTTCAGAAGTGCCACGAGTCATGCACACGAAATTTCCTGCAACTGTCATGGTTTTAGGGGTTGTCAGCAGTGAAGGACATGTGATGCCTCCACACTTCTTTCCCCAAGGCGTTAAAGTTAACTCTGCAGTCTACGTTGAGACCTTTGAAACAACTGTTAAGCCTAGGATAGATACGATACACAACGGAAGGCCTTACGTGTTTCAGCAAGACTCTGCACTAGCACACAAGTTCTTGCAAGACACAGGAATGGATGGCCAACAACTTCCATGATCACGTAATCCCTAACCTTTGGCCTCCTAACTCCCCTGACCTAAATCCGTTGGACTACTACGTATGGAGCGTTGTGGAGAGAGAGGTCAATGAACACCCCCATACCACCAAGGACGAATTGAAACCTGCCATTGTTCGAGTAATGACCAACATGAACCATGACCACTTGATTCGTGCATGTCGACAATTTCGATCTCGCATTGAAGCAGTTATAGAAGCTGAAGGCGGATTCATTGAATAGCCATATAACAAGAAGGTTTCTTGTGTATGCTCATGATATGTTTCGATAATAATGTTATTATCTCGATTTATATCTCAGTTTTCTTTCTTGACGTGAATCTGTCCTCAAATACCTTACGCACCCTGTAGTAGGAGGAATCAGACAGAGAGGGATAAGGCAGGAGCAGCAGCAATCTAAGCAAATTCATTGGACCATGAAACGGAATCACGTGCACTAGTTTTTACATCGTTTACCCACACAACTAGATACAGATGGTTTCAGGATGCTGTGCTGCTCAGGATATCATCTCACGGCAGATTGGAAGGGTGGACCAGACGACAAGAATCTTCAGCTTGTTTTCATTTCTATAATAAAGAATTCGCTAACATAAAAACTTTTTTTACATTTAAACTGATTAACATCGCATCTATAGGGATTAATATTTTTTTAACGTATAGACTACTTTATTGGGTAGGAAGTATCCTTCAAATGACGATGCATGTAACACATTTCCTCACTGCAAACTCGTAGTGAATCCAGGTATATAATGTGCTTAAGGTGCCCTTGTCATCAAATTTACTTTATTTTTCAATTCCTTTTTCATGCTAACTACATATACATACTCTGTCCAACAAAAATTTGACTGGGCGTGCCCAATTGTCCTTTCCCAGCTAACTCCTCCCACCAGCATTAGGCGCCATCTGTTATCAGATTTCCTCTGAAAATGGCGGACATAGGTAGGATCTTGCTATGTGCTACAAAGAACAAACAAAGAACCATGCCCGCGATGGGACTCGAACCCACGACCTAGTGACTCAGAAGTCAGCGTGTTAGCCACTTCGCACCTAGGTGGCTTGAAGGGATATGTGAATATCTTATCTGATCCTATCTCGCGCCTCCATTTGTAAAACGTGACGTTTTTTTGACGTCATCATGCAACCAATCACATTGCGCCGGAAAAGGACAATTAGATTTCCAATTTCTAACAATTAAGATCGGATGGAAATTTGACCCGCTCAGTTAAACTTTTGCTGAACCGAGTATAAATATTAGAATTTCTGATATTTAGAAAGTTTAAAGACATTTATATTACCTTACAGTGAATTTGTAAAAGTTCTACTTTATAATTGATGCTGGATCCTGGTAATAATTTTTTCTTCCGACCGTTGGATTCAAAAACTAAATTCAAAGTTTCATCATGTCATTCAAATAAAATACTAAAAACATAATTAAACGAGAGATGTAAACCCTCGCTTCATACACACTGTTACCTTGGTATACATTTTCTATATTTGTCAAACATATATCACACTCTCCAAGGAAAAAGTTTTGGGGTGATCGATCCACCTGATAAAATATAAACATGTAGTTTTACAGTATAGCTTGAATGTAACTAAATGCAGTACAAATCAAATGTCCATGTACAAACCAGCTGATAAGAAGACTGATCAGCAGTGACAAACCCAACTTTGAAGTTGGTTACAAAAAGTGATCCTGATATTCCTTGGCGATTGCTTAAAGGTGCAAATTTTAAAACACTCTCGGCACTGCTTATAATCACCTCACCTACAATAAAGGGGGACCTTTTAGTAATCTAATAAAAAAAAAAAAAATTAAATAATAAAATTGAATTTTCAAGTTTACCTGGCAGAAGGTGGAGACCAGATCTTGCATCAAAATGATTATATTCGTCGTTATTTGAATTATTCTTTAAGATAAACATGAAACAAAAAAACAAAAAAATCAAAGTTTAAATAAAAATATAAATTTAAAAATCAAAGTTGATGGTTTTCACTATCAACGCTATCAATGAAGAAATCTTTACTACCCACTTCTCTCCAACAATCACAAGAATATATTCAACACACAAAATAGCACAGGTCTGCGATGTTTTTATTGTCGAGAAAATTTTCAATGATTTTTATTAATTTCAACATGGTGTTTTCAATTTGAAAACAGTTTTGCACTATCGCCATGCTCACTTTAGTTTCATTATAATGGACCAAAGTATATAGATCTGCAAATTGGAAGGTTGTTTTAATAACTATTTACATCCAGATATAAATAAATATATAGTGAAAAATAATAAAGAAAACTCCACACATCCAGACTTGAACCAGGGACCTTCATGTTACCGTCCCGATGCGATAACCACTAAACCACCATGGACATAGAAGCTGTCGCTCTAACATTTGCTCATAGAACATGTTTGATAACGATAGCTTCCAAGTCAACAGTGGCTTACAAGGGGACCGCACGGACATGTCATCAAGGATTTGATTGAAATTTTGGGAGATCAATCTACACCATTAATATACCTTCTGTGTAAAAGGATTTGAATCAGTGGCCTTTCGTTTCGGATAAGCCAAGTGGCAAGAAAGGTATTGGGATGTAACAGCAGTGGCGCAGTGGCAAATGACAGGCCTCTGATTTCCTAACCCAGGTTCGATTCCTGTCATTTTTTTTCTTGTGTTTTTCACCATTATTATTTGTTTGCACTTTACATAAAAACATTCACATACATAAGCAACGTCACAGGTCAAAAAAAATATATGCAAAATGCATTGTACAATATTTTCAGGGACGGTCATTGCCGATCCATGATTGGCGGTGATGACGGTGTGATGATGGATCAGTTCTCCACCCCCCCCCCCCCCAAACATGATTCCATAGTAAACGAAAATGGAAAATGGACGTTAATTTCGTGTGTGAAATGAAAAAGAAACGGTAAAGATCTATGTGTAATCATTCATGAATGTTACTATGCAAAATAGTATGGCAAAACACAAAAAAAAGAGGAAAAAAAAAATGAACAAAAAAATGACAGGAATTGAACCCGGGCCAGGAAATCACAGAAGCCTGACCTTAGCCACTGCACCACCACCGTTAAGTTCAATACCTTTCTTCCTACTTGGCTTATCTGGCACTACATAGTAAATGTAAAAAAAAATAGGTTTTTTCTCCGAAACTAAAGGCCATCGATTCAAATCCTTGGTTAGGTTAGGTTTGTAACCTGAAGGTCCTTGGTTCGAGTCCAGGCCGTGGAATTTTCTTTACTATTTTCCACTATTTATTTATTAATATCCAGAAAAAAAACAACCCTCCTTAGGCCTATTTTCCAGTTATAATTTATATTTTCAAACTACTGTTCATATGGCATTACTGTGACAATAGGCAAAGTATGCCACATGCATGCAGATATTTTAACAAGGAATTTCCTAAATAAGTTGAAATAAACCTCTGGAGTTGTGGTTACTTAGTGCATGAAGAAACAGGAGCAACAAGATCCATAAAAAAGACAACTTCCCTGCTACAGTAATTTTTTTTGTGGCACTCATAAAATATTTGTTAGCTCAGCAAAACTCTTTAAGAAACAATCAACAAAACCAAGAGATATATCAAGTTGGCTTTTTGTCCGGTCAGTAATGACAATTAAAATAACTATGGAACAAAAAAAAAATGCTGTCTGCACTCAATGATCTAATTAGCTCAGCAGAATCAAAAAAGAGGGAGAAAAAATTTTTTTTTAAATAGTCAAGCATCAGCTAGCTGCTGAAAAAAATTGTAAAATGTCAAACTTAATTGTAAAATTATGAAACAATTCACGAATTTCAATTACATTAATTTATATGTAGTGACTGGCTCAACAAGTTTATTCATCTCTTAGCGTCACATATAATAATGCAAAGATCGGTCAGTCTGTTCTGAAATTTTCCCAAATATTCCACTATGCTTTGGCCAAATAACTTTTGATTGTGTGAATTGTTGTGTATAATGCCCCAGAAGAACTGAACAGGAAAAAAACATTAAAAACATAAAATGGGAATAAGGTTTTTGGATTTGAGAAATGTTTTAAAATAACCATTAATGTTAATTATATTGTTTAAATTATTAAAAACCTCAAAATGGAATATACAGTGGGTGCCGCTTAATGCAATCATTTTGGGACTAAGCCAAACTGATAACAATAAACGAAGTTGAAATAAAGAGGTGTCATTGGAACTCTACAAGACTGGAGACCCTTTATTACATACTGCATATAAACATGCTACAGTAATAATCAAGATTAATACACTAATAGACAAGAAATAATAAAGAATTAAACAAAAAAACTCTTATAATGCTGATTGTCTGCTGGGTTTTCCTTAGTGCAAACCAACAAATGCCTTGTGCATTTCAAGAGGAGTTGGTGGAACAAATGTCCCTTCACTTTGTTGCAGAACTTAAATACAGTAGAGCACAATAAAGTCAGTAAAATAACCAGATCAAAAAAAAAAAAAAAATAATGACCACACAAATTTTTGGCTCTATGATTGGCCAAAATCTTCAATTGGCTATGCTGGCTTAAATAGAGGCATTATTACAGGGCCTGAATTGATGTTTTTGATTGATTCCAAGCATTTTAGCCTTTGGAGTGAAATTTCTACATAAAAGCTTAACTTTGGCTAAGATTCGATAACAATATCTGAAATTTTAAGTATAATAAATGATGCATTTTCAAAGTATTTGTATTGATCTGCTGCATTCTGCATGAAAATGATAACAATAACCGGTTGATAATATTAATTGTGATTACATTAAGCAGCTCCCATGGTACTAATTTCTGGTCCAGTGTAAGATGCTGCGTTTCCTCTTCTGAGATGCAGACATATTGATACACGTAATAAAATGAAACTTAATGAAATGAAATTGCTAAATGCTTTGAGTAGGATTGTGAAAAATGGGTATTCTGAATATCATTTATCAAGGAACATGTTTACATATACGCTGAGAACAAGTCAAAATTCGCAGCTATGGAAGAACACGTGAGTCATTGTTTATATCAATAGAACCAATCAAAATTCGCGGAATATCATTGAATATCGCATGACTAAAAAAAAATTTCCAAATACATTGCAGATAATTTAAGATTTCTAGAATTAATTTTTTGAGCCAAAAGATTATCTATTATCCAACTTTTGAGAAAAAAAAAACGTATTAACAGTTTGAATTTACACAGAAATAGCTTTCAAGAGGACGGGACCAAAGGAAAAATCACGTATTAAGCGCTCACGTATTAATGGCGTCCGACTGTACATTAAGCTGAAACTTTTTAACATAAAAGAATAGGATTTCTGACGGGGATTTTAAAATTGAACATTATTTTGAAATGTATGTTAAAGTAAGGTATGTCGTAATGGGATTTCACTGTATTAATTTTGATTATTACTGTAGTATGTATATATCTGGTGAATAATAAAGGCTCTATAGTCTTTAAAGTTCCAATAAAGGTCTCTTTATTTCAACTTCGGTTATTGTTATCAATTTGGCTTGGTCCCAAAGCGATCACTGTAGGAACCATTACTCCCATAATTTCTTAAATTATTATATCGAATGTGTCCTATTTCTGTTATTTGCTCTGTGAATTTTGATTTTTTTCTTTCCAACTTGTAAGTATTTACTATGCATTCTTCTGTGCTATTTGCAGGGTTGTGTATTTTAAACAAAACATTTTAAACAAAGTGTTTAAAAAATGATTTGTACTTAGAGAGACTCTAGTTGTTTGAAAATTTTAAAGTGTAATTATATTAAATATAATTTTTTCTTCATTTTTTGAATATCAGAAAATTCATTCTAAAGCAGACACACCGCCAATAATGTAATTTGAGGTCATAGAATGGTGGGCCGCGAAGTTTTATCGGGGGGAGCGGGGACTCGATCTAGCACGATTCGATCTAATGTAATGCAAAATTGTAGCAGGTCTGTAGTCTACTAATGGCGGATTCGGCTGGTTGCTACAAGGGAGCAAATAGATTGCTCCAGTCATGTGGTCAATCTGCATGAGAGCATCAACAAAGAGTGGAGCAGTCAAAGAAAACGATTTCTTCAGTACTCTAAATATGTGCACAGATAAAGGCAAGTGACAACTGGCAAAACATATTCATCCGTATATTAGATTGTATGTTATAATTTATATCAATATCGATAGAATTCTCAATATTTTGGAATTTTATCTGCCCGTCCCAAAGTTGAAGCAATGACAAAGCAAAAACTTCCGTCTTCTTCATCATAAAAAACTGTCAGATATAAAGTTACATAATGATTATAAAATAATCTCTCCCATCTTAGCCTCTGAGACACTCATTTTGGTTTTGAAGACTCCCAGGCACAAGGAGCGATATCAGCCAAATGCTACAGGAGCAGGAGCAGCCAGTCGAACAATTTTCAAAGCTCCAGAGAACTCCAGAGCATGCTGGAGCAGGCAGCTGAATTCGCCTTAAGTTTACATTCTGCTAGAATGATCAGAGTTCACTTTTATTTTGTTTGTATTGTATAGGAATGTCTTTGCTAGAAAGAAAGGATAAAGATAGATTTGCAATTGTGCCTCCTGTATACTATATTGTAGTAAAATCATCCTCTTTGTTTTTGTTCGCAGATGACATCAAAGTGGGCAAAATTATTCGTACCCTCTTGACTGCTTTGATTTCCAACTAGAGCTATACTCTATTAGCTCTTGGTGTACTGAAAATAAAATGTATACTAATGAAAAGTGTCACTCGGTCACTTACTCATTGAAACATTCTCTTCATAGCTTCTCGTACACCCTTAATGGTTCTTCTCTTGATAAACTACCACAAAGGATCTAGGGGTCTGTTTTAAGTACAACCTATCTTTCATTGACTATATAAATCACATTATCTCTAAAGCCTATAGGATCTCTTATTTCATTGTTCGAAACTCTACATGCTTCAATAGCACAGAGTTTTCCATTTTCTTATTCAATTCCCTAGTAAGACTCGGCTTAAAGTATGTTTCAACTATCTGGTCTCCGTACAATGTTACGTTTACAGTAGCGTCTAGAGAAAAGTTCAAATGGATTTTCTACGCTCCCTTCTTCACTTATCAAATCATAACTTCTTTAATGAAAATTTATATGCTACTAACTCTTACCTCAGAGATCACTTTTGTTGTAAAATGCTAGTTAACAGACATATTTAACTCAACGCCTGCTGCTTATTCAAATTATATAAGCATATAACCTACTCTGTTAGATTTCTCAATTTCATAAAACTACGCATTCCCAAACTAAACTCAAACACTTGATATATTTTATTTATCACTGACTATTACAAACAATCTCCCTTTCAATCGATTATGTAAATTAGGCAATATATTCTCAAATTTAATTGATATTAACTTTTTAAATTATAATGAATATAAAGTTATAATACGAGGGTTGTTCTGAAAGTAAGTTTCATCATTTTCTTTCACACGGAAACTTTATTGCCAAAAAAAAATATAGCATGCCATCATGAACTATAACATCTTGCGCTATTTTTCGACATAGTCGCCATTGACATTGAGACACTGTCTTAGCGTGCAATCAGTTTGAAGAAAGAGTGGCAGCAGACTGCCAGGTGTGCCCAAGGCTATTCGAGTACAAATCATGATGGCAGACAGACGTGTATTGGCAACATGGTCGCATCTCAGTTCACCACTGAGGAAAAAATTCACAGTGTCACCCTCTGCAGGAAAGATTATGGCAACAGTGTTCTGGGATGCAAAAGGTGCGATTCTCATTGATTTCCCCCATCAAGGGACCATCAATGCGGCATGCAACCGTGACACTCTCATCAAATTCAGGTCCGCCATTCGGCGAAAGAGACCAGGGCTCTTGAGTGAAGGTGTTGTGCTCTTGGATGACAACGCAAAACCGCATGTAACAAGGCTCACACAACATCAGACAGCCTCGGGCATGCCTACCTGCTGCTACTCTTTCTTCAAACTGACTGCACGCTATGACAAATGTCTCGATGTCGGTGGAGACTATGTCGAAAAATAGTGCAAGGTGTATAGTTCATGGTGCTGTGGTGTATTTTTTTGGCAATAAAGTTTCCATGTGGGGAAAAAAAAAAAAAAAAAAATACGAAACTTTCTTGCGGAACAACCCTCGTATATGAATATCTAAACTCTTTTGTTACAGATGCTTATTGTTAAAAATTTTTTGTTTCAATATTTGTTTTGATGTTTCAACTTTTGTTCTTGTGTTTGTCTTCCTGTAAGCTGTCATAGGGCATTTCTAAGCCTGTTGTTTGCAATAAATAAATAAATAAATAAATAAATAAATAAATAAATAAATAAAT
>JAHWFO010062673.1:4674289-4763559 GCA_023313115.1 Rhysida immarginata | reverse complement strand
AATAAATAAATAAATAAATAAATAAATAAATAAATAAATAAATAAATAAATAAATAAATAAATATTGGAACAAAGGTTTGGTTATAAATAGTGTACTATCTTATTAGAACTATTTTGACTCACTGATTTTATTTTGTACATGTATTAAAGTTTTGCGTTCAAGTTGTTTTGTTTTTTTTTAACAACCCTGGCTATTTGACCTTTTGATACATCCCATGTTGTTCTTGTCACAAGTTTTGAAATTTAGTCTACAAATTATACATAATGCCAGAAGATTTATGACACTATAAATCACAGATTACACTGGACAACAAATTTTGATGAAAGTCATGCCTTTGACATGAAAACAGCCAATTCTTAATGATTTCGAGCTGCTGAAACCGAATATGACAATGAAATCGTGAGATTGACTACAGTTTGTCAGATATGCACAATAGTTACATATACTGTAATACTGCAGTAAATAGCTTGTGGTTCACTAAAATGGTTTGCTAATGCTGCCAATCTTGGCTGTGTAATACGACTATATGATCAACCTAAAACCGGCGACGTGTTGACTCAGCCATACAAAGATATTGCTTTAACCCCTTCGCTCACTCTGTCCTATTTTTAGGACATAACTTTAAAAATTAATCAGAGACATGTAACAAACTTTATCTTACGTTATCTTGAATACAAGACATACATGAGTGGCATATATTTGCTGTGGCACCACATTTTAACGCGTAATTGAATTGTGAAGGCATCAAAGTTCAGTTATAATTGCCTACTTCAGTGTATATCTCAAAAACTAGAGCCAATTAACAACTTTTATTGTCATTTTCGTGTTTAGCACCTAAAAATTAGTAAAGATCGACTAATTTCATGTCAGAGGCAATTTTCGTGTTGTCCAGTGTTATTGATTGGGGGGCTGAACCACCTTTCTCCTCCTCCTTAGGGGTGCTCTTGTTGAATACTTTTTTAAAGTAATTATTTCAAAAGTGATATATTTTTACCAAGTCAGAGCAACAGGGAGGCATTTTATATATTTCTAAAGAGGTTACAGAGATACTTATTATTATAACCATTACATACATAATTTTTGAAAGTATGTCAAATATGTCTTTAATTACTTTTAATTTGATGTCTCTCTCGTTTCTGTTTTCCCTTCTAATATTAATTTTGATTCTACAATTCAGTAAAATTTGCTCTTTAACCCTGCAGAGCTAATGTTCCTCAATTGTTACAGCAAAGTTTATGTCTGAAGTTCGTCGAATCAGTATACGAGTCCCAATTCCAAGGGTCGCAAAAATAATTAAGGAGAACTAGATATGACTCAAATGTTGCCCAGGCTTGGTTTAAGACTACGCACATTAAAAATAACCATAATTTCGGTTAATTTACACAATATGCATAATCGTGCGGGAAATTATTTTATAAGTTAACCATTACTTTTTCGCCTTTCACTGTAAATAATAAAATAATTAAAAAAAAAAAGGGGGGTACATATCAGTTGGTTAAAAAATAAATAAATAATTTCACCTCCATTCTGCAGTTAGTACAAATTAACTATGATTTCCCTGATAATTAACTTAATAATAATAATTCATTAAGTTTGCTCTTCTAGGAACCTCAAAAGTAAGTAAGACGCCTTACATTACCTGGGAATCGTACTCGTCCACTCCGATATACGCCTTGAAACTAGACATGTTTGAGGTTATACGGCTTCGAGATATTTAAAATTAAGTAACTACCAAATCCAAGAAGAGTTTAAAATGAAAATCACGCATGTACACGGCCCGCCCATTATTCTGGTCGTGCAGAACAATCATAACTACAAACTAAATGGTACTCCTCGCAACTGTTAGACGGCCATTGCTATCCCCTAATGCCCGCTTTAAAATGCTAGGAACTATGGGACAGAACGCACCGAGAGCAATTATACAGCAGTAGTTATTATGTGATATATAGCTGCAGCTATAACGAGACTGATGGAGAGAGAAAAAAAAATTATAAATATAATGCTGACTTTTCTTCATATTAAATTTAATTTCTTAAAAATTTAAGAATAAGAAATTCTCACATTAAATAGCTTGTATATGATATAGTGAATGTTTAAATTGAAAATTAATTTCAAGCTAAAATGAGCAACAATTTGTAGTAGTAGAAACATGTTTCTGTTTTATCTTTGTATACAACACTTGTAGCTTGTTTGCTTTCCTTCTTTTTTAATAAGAACTGATAAACCTGCTTAACATATGGAGAGCATCGCTCTTTATTTTAACCATCCACCTAACCTGTGTTTGCACATGCTTTCCTTTGAATGAACACTGAAAATTAATTGACACCTGATAGTCATCTATCGAATGAAGCGGGAAGAAATGATAAGGGAAGAAGAGAAAGTAATGGAGAAGAGAGGTGAAGACAAGCAGCGAAGCTTACCTTCCTTCCTCGTTCATTCATGTTCAGTCTTCATCCGCATTAAATCAAATGGCCGAGAGAGAGGAGAGAGAGAGAGAGAGAAGGGCGGGAGAGAGATGTGCTCGAGGGAGATGCCGGCCCCCCACATCCGCTCTCTTCCATTAACAAAGAACTTCGCGATGAATGAGAGGATGAAAATTGCTTGTTCTTAATAATTAAATGATCCAGATAATAAATCTACGGAGCAAAAGCTAAAATAAAAACATTTCCACTCCTTCGTTCAATGCTTCCTCACCCTCGCTTATATTCAAAAATCACCCGTTTATTTTTTTTTGGATCATAAGATACATTATAATCCTACGTTCTTCTTAGTGATTATTTTGTACAAATTATTTCGGCAAGAATATCTGCTCTCTGTTGTAAAACGCCGCAGAAATCGATCATAAAGTTCACGCGACGTACCCGACCTCTTTCCCAAAAATAAGTCGTAAACAATCGATAATCTTTAAATATCCACGACCTTTATGAAAAATCCGCGAAACTATGCTGAAATTTAATTAAGTGCATGGCAAATTTGAAAATGCGCAATTTCCCCTCAGAGGCGTTGAAAACAATATTAGTTTAGATGCAGTATTTTCAATTATTCTGAAGAGATAATGATGTTACTCCTCGAGTCACCTCAAATTACATAGAAGATTCTGACTTTTCTATTGAATTTTACAAATAACTGCTAAGTATTGCGAGTTTTTAGGCAAAATAATAGATATATGAATATACATTAAAAAATGAAAAAAAAATCCAAATTTTAAAATTTTTAAATTCAAAAGAGTTCTCTCTCATTGGCATTACCTTGACAATAATGTATTGATGAATAATACAAGTGAATAAAATAGCAATGTCTTTTTTTTCAATATAAATGAACATTTGATAATGCCCTTTTGACTTTCTAGTCCAAGGATATTTAAAATTTATTTCCTGCAATGAAAACAGGAAGTTTCTCGAAATCGTTTAGATTCGCGATACGTTTCAGTCCATTCAAATCTTTAAAATATAGTTTCCCTTACACAGTGAGGTTGCCAAAATTGCCTCGTGATCTTTATCCGTTCGTGTAAAAATTTTAAAAAGTCTCCATTTAAAAAAAAAAAAATATTATATTGGCCTAGGAATTCAGAAAGTTTTGAAATTAAATTTGTGAGCAAGCACAAAGGTAGATATAAATAAATAAATAAATAAATAAATAAATAAATAAATAAATAAAGGTAAAATTTAGTATAAATGGCTTCCTGGCCCCCATTTCGCTTTCTGATAAAATTGAACGTTCCCAAACAATCAGCCAAGTAGTAAGTAGATAATACAAAATTATGATTTTGATGACTCGCTTATTAATGTATCTCTAGAATTCTTTTTGAAATTCAGTATATGGTTCACGGTAAAAACGAATAAAATTCAATCGTGTTAAAAGGAAAAGCTTTCGAAGGAATATTCAATTTACCATTCAACCGAAAATCCCGTAGTCATCCAACTGAAAATCAATTTATGAGTTGAGTACATTATATTTTCCTTTGCCCTCTCGCGACCACCATTAAGGCTATTTAAAAATAAATGGATATTAAAACGGTCTAAATTAGAATATGAGCCCGTTGAATTCCGTTCTAAAAGCGAGAAAAGCACACGGATCAAAATCCCTTCCATTTCAAGACAACCGTATCTCAATATATAGATTGTGGTTTTGAAGGTCCAAGTCTCAGCTTCAAAGCGGTGAATGCTTAACAGTGGCATGAGAGTCCTTCAGTTTGCACTCTCCTCTCCCTCTCGAATTACACAACACAACCCACATCAAAAGTAGCAAAACGAAAAGTGAAATCTACATATAGGGGAAAAAGTAAAAACTTTCGGAAAATTTAGGGCACTATTTATTTTATTGCCGCCGAAAAAAGTAACTGCAACATTCCATAAAAGCTATGTGTTTTTGCTTGTCTGTTTGCAAAATCATCGATGACATTGTCGAAGTTTATTTTATCTGTTAGTTGTTGTTCTGTAGACAGTATGGCAAAATTTCTCAGCATTCTTAAGAATTTTATGAGTTTATTTCCCTTTTTAATGAGGTATTTATCTTGAGACAACTGAATATCTCGGAAACTAAGCAGTGTACGAAAAAATGTCCAAAATCAAAAGTGAATTATTTCGCGGGGGAAATTCATTAGTTAAAAAATTACCCCCCCCCCCCTTGTGAGGGGGGCTGGGGGGAAGGGGTAACTTTGAAATCTTAAATAGGAACCCCTATTTTTAATGGTATATTCAGATTGTACACAATATTCGAGAAATGTTTTATTCTTGGTGTTTTTCAATTGATCCAACCTTTTAGGAGATAGAGGCCCTCAAAGTGTGGAGCTTTTAAAGTTTTGAACCCAATTTTATCGATGAAGATAAAGAGATAGAGAGTGGGTCTTACAGACATTCCTATTCTACTTTTTAATGGTCTTTAAGAATCCGAAGTCAGAATTTCAAAAATTCAAAATTTTTTAGTGCACAAGTAAACTTTTGGGGGCAGCGGCCCTATGGATACAGATCAGTTACCTAACAGTTACCGTAAAGAATACCGAGATAATGGCATGTCATATAAAATCGATTCGTCAAAATGAATACGCTCTAACTTTCTGTTTATCTTTTAAGCATTGTTGACATGAGCACGCGCAGGTGGCGATCGTTTTATCGTAGTTAAAGCTCCTTCTTGGAATGTTTGCAAGATTTTATTAAAATTGAGGTTCCTCAACCGTAGTAATGATTGCTAAGGTCAGTTTCTATTATCATTGAGAAAACTCCTATTCTACATTGTTAGTTAAATTTTACGGCCAGTCTCAACCTTGCCATTGAGAATAAAGTATCCGGCGATCATATCTATAATAAGTTTTTGTGTTAAAACGTTTTTCCTTCCTACAAAGGCAATTACACGCCACAGCTGTTTCTTATATTGTCTATTAGCTAAAACAACTATAACAGAGTGTATAATTTATTTTATTAAACTTTTCGAACAAATTGCCTGTTTATCATCAGCTCTAATAACACAGATGATAAGCTTAAAAAAAAAAAAAAGAAAGAAAGAAAAAAGTAGATATGTATCATCAATAATTTAAACATCTGAGTTATGGCGTATAATAAATCCTCACAGAACATTCTTGAGTTATTCTTTATTAAAACGATAGTTAAAAAAATGTAGGTGCTAACACGTGCCTAAGGAGTTGGTTAACTCATTTTTTTTTTTTTTTCGAGTTAAACGTTTTCGAATAAATTGTGCTTTCTTTTATGGTTGTTTTAGCCGTACATATTGTGGTTTTAATTTCCAAATTTTTAGGAATTCCTTTATATATAATTCTTAGCTTGCTTTTTAAGTTTACATAAAAAATATGTTGAGGTTAATAAATATTGTACTAATTTTTAATTAGCTCTTGAGAGGATTATGATGCCATCGTTCTGATTGTTGTCTTTCTTTTCTGCATCACTATGATGACAAATGGGGATTTTTATTTCTCTTGTTACGGATTTAATAATCAATTAATCCTTCTCTGAAATTGAGAATAGAATGTATCAAACTTACTGAAGATGTTTTGGTGGGCAGGATCTGTGCCCCTGAAATTTTAGGTGAGTGTACTATCAACTGTTACCGTCGTAATAGAAACACCGTATTTTTATAGCTTAATTCATGTCAAAGTCTCTATTGTAAAATATTTAGTTTTTTTTAACCAATCTGATGTTTCTTCATGATTTTGTATTTTATGTTTGTAATAAGGGGCTTCCCGCCCTGGCTATTGCTGTAGGGTTTTGCCCCTTTTCTGCTTATGTCAGAATCAAGATTAATTTAATTTAATTTAAGTTCTCATTTGTATATTCACTTACACACATGATGAATGTCACTCTCTTTTACCATTTCTGCCTCTCTACCCTTCGTCCTCTATACTGTTATTATGTATCTCTATTATCTCTGTTATCTTTGGGAACCGTTGTTGACTGTAAAAACCCACAATAGATCTGACCCATTATTGAACTTTCACATTATTACAAAGTGATCTTTTCATTTCACATTAGTGAAAATATTCAACAAACATTCAACAACAGGATGACCCGTAATGATTGAACGGAAATTTGGTAAATGGTGGTATGGGTGATTCTAAGCAAAAAAGTTCATATGAACATGGATCGGAATTTGAACGATAACTAGGATATAAACAGAAATTAAAATGCCGTCACCAAGATCAACAAGTTAATAACTCAGGTTCTATAACATCTAGGATAATAAAATTTGGTTGAATAATAGGGTACATAAAATTGTGTATACCGTTAAAGTTTGATCGAATTCCAACGAGTAGTTTCCGAGTTACGCATTCAACATCGTAACATGTGCTGGTTAGTAATGTGTTTATCCGTCGTCAAATGGGGAAGTTGCATGAAAATTTTAAATTACTGTTTTCTATAGTATTCGTTATGAATATCAAGGAATAGTAATTCTTTTGTGAAACTTATTCTTAGTTATTTTTTAAAAAAATATTAAAGTTGACACCACAAGAAAACGGTACGTCATAGCCTGTGAGTATTATGATGTCACTTGCCTGCTCATAACTTTCAGTCTAGAACTACTCAGCAAAGTAGAATCCAGGTGAACGATTAGAACCTGGTGTAAACTCTGTGCCATATAGAAGATGCACTATCCTATCAAAAGTCATGGGACACCATCGCTTTAATAGAAACACTCAAAAATATCCATATGCTAACAATGGTTAAAGCTTACACACAACAATGCTTAATCATCAGATCGAGCCTCACATGCACATAAAATCATTGCGTTTGGTGGAAAGTGACGTCAGATATTGTTTTCGTTGGGAGGCGTGGTTTCACGTTTTTAGCGCTAATTTTAATAGGTTTCTTTAATATTTCGAATGAATTTAACAACGATTTTGTATTCAGCATAACACAATCTGTATGAAACAGTGCTTTAATTTGTAAAAAAAATTCCATGCAACTTCTCCATTATTGGCATCAAGGCCAGCTAGATAAACAGGTCCTGAAGCCAAAAAGTCACCTGCCCATCTTAGTCCAAACAACAAACGAAAAAATACTGATTGTTAAAATCCAAGATGGAAACAGTGAAGTTTACATTGTTACTCGGACTAAGACAATGCCACCTAGACAGAACGCCTGCGGACATAAACTAGGAAAAGCCATGCATTGTTACATCATCATTAGTCGATCCGTAGCAACGCCACCTAAAGAACAAAGCCTTCTCACCAATGACGTATATTAAAGATAGACTCCGAATCCTATTGTTGTAACTTGAAGCAAATTGGGAAGCTCCATGCCCAGAACTGTCATGGCCGAAAGTGAGTGAAGATGATGCAAAACACATGGCTAAACACGAGAGTAGCTGATTAATAATTCTTTCACACGCCGATCACGGAGTGATAAGTTTATCTTTTCGTTTACTTTGTATTTGAAGTATTTTATTATAGTTTATAAACAATTTTTCGATCATGGTTTCAATTTCAATTTCGTTTCGATTGTCTTTCAGTTACGTATTTTCATTTTAGTTACGTATATATGATTTATTTTTGTGGAAAATGATTCCTGATCCTTTTTTTTGTTTGTTTGTACAGTTGTACGCAGTTTAACTTTGAGGAATAGCTTTGAATTAATTATTCCTCAGCCCCAAAAACAAAGCAGCCAGACAGCTAATTACTCCACGGCTCACTCCTGCCCAGAACTATCATGGCTCAATTTGCTTCACTTTTTGCCGCTGTTAACAATAGGATTCGGAGTCTATCTTTAATATACGTCATTGCTTCTCACTGCCTGTGGACTGCGTCATCAAACCAGGGCTGACAATCCAACTTTAATTGTTACAACAAACGAACAAACGCTGATTACAACAGGTGCTTTTTCGTTTGTTGTAAACAATGAAAGTTGAATTGTCAGTCCAGGTGTGATGACGCAGTGATCAGGCTTTGTGTTTTAGGTGGCGTTGTCCATAGCCCTTTCTCGTGGGCTACGTAGTCGACCAAATTTAGGGTTTATTATTGGTTGAAATAGGATTAACAATGGTCGACTAATGATGATGTAACAATGCATGGCTTTTCCGTTATCAGGCCTTATGTCTAGGTGGTGTTGGTCAGGGTTAACAAGATTGAACACAGAGTGGCTGAACAGCCGCCATATTTGAAACCGGCCAAAAGCCCCTCTGGAAATTAGCCCCTCGGACAAAAGCCGGTAGGATAAAAGCCCTTCCGGAAAATAAACCCTCCGGAAAAAACCCACCTTGGAGAAAAGCCCTTCTAGAAATAAAACATGAGATGATGAGATGTTTGACATGCGATTTATTTTCCGAATTTGAAAAAGCAGTTTACAAAATGTGTGGTGTGGATTGTACAATGACACTGTGGTTGGACCGTATTTTTACGATGGAACACTGACTGCAGAACGCTACCAGGCTGAAATTCTCAACGTGGTAGTCACAGACTTCATTGACAATTTGCCATTGGCCTCGTATCAGCGCACGTGGTTTCAGCATGATGGAGCTCCTCCACATTACGGGTTGGTCGTTCGCGAGCGTCTAAGTGAGATGTTTGGACAACAATGGATTGACCGAGGAAGACCAGTTCGTTGGCCATCCCGCTCCCCTAATTTTACACCACTTGACTTTTTCTTGTGGGGATACCTGAAGGACAAGGTTTATGCTACGCAGCCCGCCTCACTGGAGGATCTGGTTCAACGAATCCAGGAAGCGTGCCAAGAAGTGACAACAGCCATGCTTGCCGATGTTTTGGCGTCAGTTAGGTTCCGTGCCCAATTGTGTTAATGGTGCCCACGGTCGTCACATCGAGCATTTTGTTGATTAACTTTTTTTTTAAAACTGTTTGAAGCAACTTGTTTGTGCAGTGTGACTGTTTGTATGCTACAAACAGTTCACCACGTGATTGTGGGTGATTGATTGGTCCGATTTGGATGATTTTTTTTTGTTTTTGTTTTTGTTTGTTTTTTTATGCTGAACAAGTTTGCAATTGGGTTTTTTTCTCTATCCCTTACGGTTTTTGAGATAAATTTTGAATGTGTCCTAATTTGCATATTTGGGATGATGAAAAGTGCACCATGGGATAGGCCACCCACAACTTCCTATTCATTGGATTTATCAAAATTGACATATCTGCTTCGGTTCAAAAAATAAAAGGGGGGTTCGGGCTTTTGTATTCACCCTGTATATCATTCAAAAATTTTCGATTTATCCTAATATTTTAATAAGAAAAACGTGTCGATAGATTGAACAATTCAAAAATTGGTCCTCTCGTCCCCTCAGGAGAACCAGCGGAACAAGAAGTCATTTCTAGCTTAGTTTCGATTCTACATAACGCTAGAGTTTGCTTGCCTTTTTACTATCAGAATGCCTTTAACTTGTTCTCTCTTTGGATGTGTAAATAAGAAATCCGATGGAAACTTCACGTTTCATATCTTTATACAATCGGAACCGATTAAGAAGCAGCGGATTACCTTTAGCCAGCGAAGACTTTGTATCCAAATGCGAACAGCATCGTGTGATCAGTTCATTTCGAAGCATCTTGCTTTTTCTATAATCCTGCAGTTTTAAATTCATTGAAAATTAAAACGAAATTCATTGAAACTCGAATCTGTTCCAACTCTAAAAGGCCATAATTCTGGTGATCTTCAAGAACAAGGACCGCGATAGTCAGACATTTGCTAATGAAGTCAGCTTATCTGCTGTCATAAGGTACGTGTAGTAAGTAAATTTTTTAAAATACGAGTAAAAATACTGTTTTAAACGTAACAAACGACAAGCAAATTGCACTATTAACACATTATAACAAGCTCATCACGTATTAATAATGAAGCAATAAAATATACGACAGAAACTGAACACGAAACGTGAAATTCCCATTTGCAGCCAGCAAAAAAACGGCACGAAGTTGGTCGAAATCGACAGCAATTTATTCTATTCGTTATGCCGTAACTTTAAAAATGGCAATGGAAAACTTGTAGAACACACCCATTACCCCTAAATCACCATTTTTACGTAACTTATATCTTACCCTGTAGATATAGCGCACAAAGAGTTGGGAAATTTTCTTTTACAATACTCATTTCCAAAAAAGTTGGGACAGTGCAACACATAAGAAGAACTCCAACACATTTGTTTGGATTATTGTATTGCCGTTTATTTCAACGCATTACAATACATAAACGATAAATTAGGCATGGGATCACATATCTTATATGCTTAAACAAAGATACAGGTGGTTTTCCTGTTTGGCACGCGCAACACACTCTCAAAAAAGTTGGGACAGCACGGCGTTTACCACGGTGTAGCGTCACCTCTCCTCTTGATGACACACTGTAATCTTCTGGGCATCGATGACACCAATCTTTCTAACACCGTAACCGGAATTCTGTCCCATTACTGTTGGATATAGGTTTTCAGCTGTTGAACTGTCCGGGGTCGTCGCTGTCGTAGTTTTCGTTTAATAATACGCCAAACGTTTTCTATAGGCGACAGATCTGGGCTGCAAGAGGGCCAATCCAACATACGAATGCGCTGCCGACAAGTTATGCGCGCTGCATGCGGTCTGGCGTTGTCTTGTTGAAATATACACTGACGTCGTCCAAACAGGCGCCTCTTAGATGGCACCATAGCTTGTTCTAGGATCTGTATATACGCTTCAGCATTGACGGTGCCATTGCAGATGTGCAAGTCTCCCATTCCATGGCCACTAATACAGCCCCAGACCATGACAGACGGTGGTTTCTGTACCGAACGCCTGTAGCACGCGGGAATATCCTTTTCGTCTTTGGTCCGGAGTGTACGGCGTCCATTATTTCCGTAAACAATCGTAAAGGTTGATTCATCGGACCACAATATGTTCTTCCAGCGTGCTTGGGACCAATTGCGATGGGCTCGAGCCCATATCAGACGGCGACGTTGCTGTCGTTTGTTGATGTATGGCTTCCGTTGTGCACAGTATAACTTAAGTTTGCATTTGTGGATGCACCGGCTTACAGTATTCAACGATAATGGCTTCCCGAAGAAATCGCGGGCCCACGTGGCTATGTCCGTAATCGCAGCATTCCTATGCGTGACGCAGTGAAGAGCTCGAGCATTCAGAATAAGTTTTCTACCTTGGCCTTTCTACTAACGGCGCTTTCTACAACGTATGTCCCTACTATTTTGGAACGTGTTGCAACACCCCCATTCAAAATGAACGTCCCGGCCACGATACAAAATGTTTTGGTGCACACAGTAAATTTATGTCATTTCATAAACGTATCTGCTATTTTGTATTCGCGAGAAAGTTTTGTTACATCATCCCTTTTTGTTTTTTCTATATATTTTGCACTGTCCCAACTTTTTTGGAAATGAGTATTGTATTTTTTGTGTCTTTTCCCATATTAAAATTCACCTTTTTACAAAACTACTAATCTCAATATCACACTATAAATAAAGGAGAACGTAAGTCCGTTCAATAACGCCTATACTCTGTCCAACGAAAGTTGGAGTGGGCGTTCAGTTAAACTTCCAATTTCAATTGTTAGACATTGTTGCTAAAGTAGAATTAACCTTATTGTAACCTTCACTGTTTCCATCTTGGATTTTAGCAATCAGGAACTTTTCGCTTGTTGGAAACAATGAAGATTGGATTGTTGCTTGGACTAAGATGGTCAGGTGACTTTTCCGCGCCAGGGCAACACCAACACCACCTAGACATAAGGCCTGATAACGGAAACGTCATACATTGTTATTACATTATCATTAGTCGAGCATTGTTAATCCTATTTCTACCAATAATAAGCCCTAAATTTGGTCGACTAATGATGATGTAACAATGTATGACGTTTCTATTATCAAGCTTTCTGTCTAGGAAATGTTGGCCAGGGCCTGTCTTTCTCGTGGGCTACGAAGTCGACCAAATGTAGGGCTTACTATTGGTAGAAATATGATTAACAAAGGACGAAGTATGACGTTTCAGTGCAGAGGGTTTCTTTATAGGAGGCGTTGGTCAGGACCTATTTATCTAGCTGACTTTGGTTAGCATAGATGAACAGATCCATGATTACTGGTAAAGAGCATTGTCAACAAACACACACACACAAACCTCAAGTCTTTTATCTATACAATAAGATTACAATAATATAGGCTTATATATGCAGTTACTGTATTTATTCTTTTCGCATTATATTTTTCATTCCTTATAAATTTAGTATTTAGTAAAGCCTACTTTCTGACACCCTATTATCGGTAGGTGAATGGCTCAAGGAAGATGGTAATTTGCTGGGAGAGATTATATTAATCAAACATATAATTCTACGCATGATTTACTTATTACCGGTGCTCCTGATTTTTTTTTAATTTGATGGCAATACATTCATTGCAAAATGCCTTTCATTTTATATCAATTCCGTTTAGATTGAATGGAACTCATCTATAACCGGTTCTCGGGAGTTTGCTCTTCGATGCGCATCATATCATCCATGACTATAATCGAGTGAGAATTTGAGGATACTGTTTCAGTAGCGTTACGTGTCTACTTGAAAATAAATGATTGTCATTGAATTGTGGTGAAGAAGAGGGGGGTCTCTCTTTTCGAAACAATTCGTCCGCTGATTTTCCTTCCGCCCTGGAAAGACCAGATGAAGACGAAGAGAAAGAGAAATTCACCAGCAGGCTTAATTTTTACATGGCTTCGGCAAGTTCTAAAGGGTCAAGGATAATGCTTATGGGCTCAACGAGCAGATTATATTTTTCCTTAATTGACCGAGCGGTTGTTTCGGTAATTACGCGCCATTCATCCAATAATGACGCGTTTCCGTTAACGGGCGCCGACCGAGCAGCTCGTTAACAGCCATCGACCATTAACGCGATCTTCTCGGCACAGGTGAAGGGAGCCTCTCTTCGCTGAAGCTTTAAAATCCTAATCCTTAGTTAATGGCTTGCAATAATAAAACACTTGGATGACTACACATTCAATGTTATTACCGTTAATTCTTTAACCATCTCGTTTCTGTTCTTATTCATCGAATGAAATAGTTACGGATGCACTTCCATTTATTTTTAGACATCTAAACCAAATGTCTTCATTTTTTTCCTTTTTAAAGTAAAGATTACTGTTTATGCCATTCTTCCTATTATACTACAGAAAATCTTTTGAACTGGGAAAGAATTGTTATATGATAGTGATTTACATTTTTCTTATAATAGTGAAAACGTTAAGCACGAAATAATAACATTTAGGCTATCCCCTCCAAAAGCTGTCGAAATAATTCTTTCTTTCTTTCTTTCTTTCTTTCTTTCTTTCTTTCTTTCTTTCTATCAAGCTATCTTCTTTTAGTTTTTTCTTAATTTTTGTTTTGATTATGGTCCCAGGCTTGGAGGATATTTATAAATTATAAAAAAACGGCATCAGTATGTGTTTCAGTGATCTTTATTAAAAGCAGATAAATGGAATGCAACAGGAAACATACAAAAATATCTCTATTTTCAAAAGTTGACGAATTTATCGTTGAAAAAATAACTTTATAAATTTAAATAACGATTCAATTCCCATATTTCAAAATGAAATCAAAAAGATTAAACAAAGTATAAAAAAAACGACTTTGATGAAACTTTCACTATCGCCTAGCTATATCAGTCCATATCTTGAAAACTATCGAACCGATTTTGATGAAACTTGGACTGTTCCCTAAGTTGAAAGATACTTAATCCAATAAAAAAGAATTATTGCAATTTGATTTCTAGTTTCTGGTTAGTTAACAAGAAATTAAGTTTCCCGAGGAAGGTATAGGAAAGTAGTGGAAGCCCTGAGTTCATCTATTTTTACCCCCTTTATCTGCACTTTTTAAGCCCCCCCCCCCACCATTTTTTAATCTAAAAGTCTAGTTTTTTGAATTTTATATTTAGAAAATATAAATGAACCCTATCTTCTTTTCTTTCTCATCTTTTTCGAAGATCTATATTTTTGCAATCATCTACTGCATTTTCAAAGTTGACCTTTTATTGCTGAGGGTCGAAGAGTTAACAATGAACGATTCTGACTTTCTTGCACGATTCCTCGTGACTATATCATGCTTGCATTCTTGACGAGGCTACGCCAGATTTATGTTGGGAAAGGGGGGGAATCTTTGTAGAATGAAATCGACACCAATCTCCATATTTTCCCCGTGCACATCTTATTTCTACCAATGATCAAGTATCTGTATTTAAATTTACTTGTATTAAAAGGGAGGGAGGACTGTAGAATACGTCCATGCAATTAGCTGTCAAAATAAAGCATAAAAGTAAGGCAAAACTTTATACGTTTTGAGAAGGGTACATGCACGCCCTTTCCGACACATGTTTCAGTTATTCACTAATAACTGGAAAGTGCAAGGAGCAAGATCTCGTCATAAGTAAAGGTCTCATCTCTTCTATCTTCTTTTACCTTTTCGGTGTTGTGGATGTCATAATAACCATTGGGCGATATGAAATTTAACCTAGCAGGGATAGCCTACTGAGCCTTTGGTTAGTCCTGTTAGTAAAGGGACAAACATAAACATCCATGCCCTCAACGGGATTTGAACCCGTGACCCGCTGGCTCCAGAGCGATAAGTCCTGCGCCTTAATGCTCTCCGTCACCGAGCCTGCATCACGTAAAGGTACCATCAGAGGAACAAACAGCTTCTATTTTAGGACAGTGTCTTAGTGAAACACAGAACCAGAAACTGAACCCAGTCTACCCGAAACTACGTCAACGTAAAGAGACGGCCACACAGCCACAGTTATAGCGTCCTTAGAAAATCCACTTACAGAGTTTCATAAGTTCAAGAAACTGACAATGTCTCAAAAAGTGACTCGACCGTTAAATTTAAATTAAGTGAGAAGAAATGTCTCAGAGAAAATGATTCATCATTCGAGAAAACCTGAAACTTCAGTGTCGGTATAAGGCATATGACAGAACGGCACATCCGCGAACACTTTAACAACGCTGAAAATTTTGCGAACGGTACCTTGCACATGATAGATGGGTCACCTTAGATGAAGGTTGGTTATACATCGATGACACTAATAAGCCGCGAGCTATTCATTATCGTCACAAAGATGGAAAAGAGATATTTTCATCGATCAATGCAAGGAGTTTCCAAAGGGTTTATGGTTGTAGATGCATATTGTGCCAGGTGGCTACTAAACTCAGGCAGTAAGCCCACGATATTCGCATAAGATGGCTAGTAAGCTCAGGTTGCACAAGGTAGCTACTAATGTTGAAGTCAACTCGACCTACTTCCAATAGAAGGTATTAGGCCCAATTACCATTAAGAAATTCCCTGTGCCTCACGTTCTTACGGATTACCTTTTTCTATGGCTTTGGACTCAGTCAACTTACAACGCTGAGAGGCCTATGAAAAGTGTGCAAAGAGGTGTGGAGCAACATTTGCCTTTCAATGCTTCGCATTAGTTTGTTACATTGAATAGAAAATGCGATGACAGACCATTGTCCAAAACAGGGTACCTCGTATTGAGCACAACAGATGGTGGTATCTTGAAGAGAAGCTGAAGGTCAAAATCGTTTTAACTGCATCCAACCCTCTGTAAATTAGATAACCCTAAAGCTGAACCGATGCTGAGTTTGATAACAGTAAATAACTCAACAGAAGAAGGCAAGCAAGGACTCAACCATACCAATTATATTGCGTAATCCTAATTTCTGCTAAAGTCATAAAGAATGATCTTTTATTTAAATACACAAACCACTAACATTAAAAATTCAATCGCTAGACATTTTGCAGTCATTTTGACAGGATTGCCTTGATTACTCCTGCTCATTTTGACAGAATGGTGAATCTATGCCTTGATTACCCCTGCTTATACACTGAGTGGCCAGGTTATTATGACGCTTGTAGGCAAATTAGCTATGATTTTGCGCTGAAGTTGCTAGAGGCCCAGACCATTATAAATAGGGAAGCAGGTTGTAGAAGTGATTTTTTTCACGACAGTAGAAGTAAATTTTTTTCTGAAGAAATGGGTAAACGACGCGATTTAACAGCATTTGAACTTGGGATGGTTGTTGACGCTCGGAACCCTGGAGCGAGTATCAGCAAAACAGCTGCATTCGTTAAATGTTCAAGTATCTGTTGTTAAACTATTTAAGGACTGGACTGTCAGCCGAAAAATTGGGTCACCCTAGATGAAGGTTGGTTATACATCTGAACGTGCGAATTGTGGCCATCAGCGACTAGTCATTGTTCGGGCAGAATGCGTAACAAGACTGGCACAAGACAATAGAAGGGCAACATTGCATCAAATTACTGCAGATCTTAATCAGGGATCCTCTCAAATGATCTCTAAACTCACTGTTCGCCGTACATTGCATCGTATGGGATATGGAAGCCGAAAGCCTGTTCGAACACCTTTGCTGTCTGCAGTTAACAAGATAAAACGTCTCCAATTCGCAGAGGAACACAAGGATTGGACCGTCGAGCATTGGAAAAAAGTCATTGTGGTCCGATGAATCGCGTCTCCAGTTGCATAATGCAGATGGCAGAATGAGAATTTGGCGAAAACAGCATGAAAGCATGGACCCCACATGCTTGAGTACAATCTTTCAAGCTGATGGGGGCAGTGTTATGGTTTGGGGCATGTTTTGGGCCCTTTAATTCGTGTGAAACAACGTCTGAACACCACAACATACCTAAATATCGTTGCTGATCAAGTTCACTCTATCATGTTGATGGCTTCTTCCAACAAGACAATGCGCCATGCCACGGTGTTCGTATTGTGCAGGAGTGGTTTCAAGAACACGAGGGAGATTTTACCTTGCTTAGGTAGCCTCCACGATCACCAGATCTCACCCCAATTGAGCATTTGTTGGACGAAATTGAAAGACCATCAGGCAGCAGGGTCCACAACCATCAAATTTCACACAACTGGACAGTGCTATTCATAAGCCATGGTGTCAGATTCCTCGCATCACTTTTCAACATCTCGTGGAGTCAATCCCAAGAAGAATAGCCGCAATAGTGAAGGCAAAAGGTGGCCCAACGAAGTACTGTTGGGGTGAAATGGGTTAAGGAGCTGCAGCCACCTCCCCTCAGGGATCGAAAACTGTGAGTTTGTGATATTGTTTCCTTTTAATATTGTTTGACCAAATCTTGTAGGGAGTGCGAATTTTTTATTTAAAGTTTTCCTAAGGACGCAAGCTGAAAAAAAGTTGAAAATCGCTACCTACTCTTATACCATGCTTCTTCGGAAAATAAAAGTGCCTTATCCAGAGCTTTGCCTCCACAGCCCCACCTAGAGGAATTTTTGGCTACGCCACTGCCTGAAATTATGCTTTCAATCTGATCTTTTTTTTTTTTTTTTCTAGGAATGCATTTTTCAAGAAATATCAATTTAATTCCAAAGTACATATATACAGTACAGGGGTTAATCTAAAATCCAAGCAAATAAAGATAATCATATTTTCCAGGTCGCGGAATATTTTCTTTCGTTTTTCGTTTTAATATATTTATCTTTATGTTGGAGCATTTTCTCCAGTATTTATTTATTACTTTGTTATAAAGATAATATTGTTTATGAGCATTTTTATTAGGTTTATAATTCTTCGTCTCAGTGTTACCAGGGAATATTAAGGTATTACCTTTCATCAGTAATTTGTTCAGTATAACCTTGGAATATTAAGGTCTAACCTCTCATAAATCCCTGTTTTCCTAGCCTCCTGGTATAACTCATTAACAGCTATAAAACAAACACACTAATTTATAAATTTTGCTAAACGCACTTCCATTAGAAATAAAATGGTTGCGCAGTTTAATTGAAATATTAATATTTGTTTATTCCTTAATTGAAGGATTTCTAGTAATTCAATCCTCTAGGATTCGAATGTCTGAACAGAAACTCATAACGAACACTCGATGCAATTGTTTTGCAAGTGATAAATAAACTCGGTGCTCAACGAGTGAGTGTCGTGGAAAAAAAAGTTCTTGAAAGTGATTCTAATAATCGGTGATGATATTATAATTGATTTTTTAATGAGCGATTCAATAAGTAGCGTAACACAATCTATCATTTGCATAAATTATTCACCTTGTACACATGCTCCTAAACAGTTGATCAGTTACATCAATTAATCTTTAAAATGAAGTTGATAAAATAATCTCATCTATTTTATGTAATAAATGAAACAAATAAATTAAAATTAGTTAAGTTAAAAAGCTTGGAAGACCAAGTATAGCCTCAGTAGGCCAATCCCTTGCCAAGCTAAATTTCAAATAGAAACAATGGTAAAAACAAAAGTCTCAAATTGGCACCAGAATGTGAACAAAGCATAAGGGAAAGATGTGCATTCCATTTATTAAAGATATTTCATCTTTGATTTGTGGTTTCCTTATACTTTGTTCACATTCAGATCCAATGGTTATTTAACATCTTCGACACCGAAAAGATAAAAGAAGAACAGAAAAGAGAGAAAAATAGTTAATTTCGCCAAAAGTCTAAAAGACTCATGGGTTCATCTCACTTGTCTGTTGTTTGAAATTTACTGGTTGTGCTCTTGTAGATTTGATGTTGATATCTTGAAGATTGCCCATGTGTTGAAGTCGCATTTTTGGTGTTAACAAAGGACAAATGTATTTGAGGATGTTGAATTACACAGGAGAACAACTGGTGGTTAGGTGAAGAACAAGTGATGGCATTTTTTTTAATTGGACAAAATAAAAGTATACAAAAACGTTTTGAAGTCTAACATGACTTATCACCAGTTAGTATTTATATAATTTAAAAATAGTTTTTTCCTCTTTTTGTATATATGATCTGTTCGCACCATTGTTAAATGAAAAGATGTTACTGTTAGTGGCAGCAATGAACAACTCAACAATGATCTGGTTCAACAAAATTTCGTTAATTATTTACTTTGAATGAATGACAACATAGAAAAATTTCTTCCATGAGATGACAATACTAAAAGCAATATTGACGGCATTGTTAAAGTCAAATAAATAATACCTGTTTGCTAAATTAAAAAATAAAGGGGCATATTTTTTTTAAGAATTATAGTATTTAATTTACAAATATTCTCAATATTCGAATACATAAACTTAATGGAATAAGAATTCCTTAGGGGGTGGATGGTTGGTAATTCAAATAAACAAGGAATTATTTCTTTTAAGTGAATGTGAGGAAAGGACTAAACTTGCGAAAATAAAAACAAAAAAAAAACAACCAAAAAACCCACTTTAATGAGCCTGGCGACTATTGGAAGCATGTATTATGGTTTGATGAAACGAAAATTGAGTTACTTAGTAATAATTCTAAGAGGTGCATAAATAATTAGAAATAAACCTCTGAGGCTGAGATTACTTACAATGTGAAGAAACAGGAGATACAAGATCCACTTGACACAAAATTCCACTTGACCAAACGGCTAATTGTGGTCAAGTGGATCTTGCGTCTCCTGTTTCTTCACACAAGAGGTATGTTTGACGACAAAGGAACGAAGCTTATCTAGGGGGAAAAAAAAAACCCACCTCCCAACAGTGATGGGGATGTTTTCCCGTTACTGGATCTGGAGAACTATTTTACGTTCTCGTAATAGAAAAAGTATTGTAATCTGCAAAAATTCGACCTTGAGATTTTGATGAATCTCGACGTTTTAGACCTCCCTAAGTATGTTTGTGTGAACACGTTAGCTCATAAACATAACGAGCTCGACGGATGAAATTTGGTCATAAGTCTTTACACCAAAATTGTAGATCTGTATCAACTTTTGGACCAAATTTGTCGACCGGAAGTGGTACATTACCTAAACACATTTTCTTCATATAAAAAGGACTTTAAATAAAGGTAAAATCAAAATAAAATAATGTGAGAGATAAACAAATAAATGAATGATGATACTTACTATTGTGAAAAAGAAAATTATATTATGGAAAAATGCTTATTTATGAATTAATATTTATTTTACCATTTTTCTAATTTTGTTTATTAAATAGTGGATTAATAGAGCTACTGATTGGTTTTAGAATGTCCGTCTGTCCGTAGCCTTCATATTTTCTACATTTTTTGACATAGAAGGTTGAAATTCAGAATGTCCTACTTAGTTTGGTATTGATTGGCCCACTGAGTTACGGGGATGGGAATTAGAGGGTACCACCTGGTAAGTAACGAAATGAAATTCGGTATGCAGATTTCCTCTAAGCAAGACGTACATTACTATGAATTGTCCCAGTGGATTTGAGTTGTGGGAGTATTAATCATGTGGTCTTTAGAACATATGACATGTGATATGTTATTCGATCGGAAATGATGAGAAACGAAAGAAGAAAGAACTTTTTACAATTTCTAAATACTACGTTCGAGAAAAAAAATCACTTTTTTGATTCAAAAAAATATACGTGAATTAAAAAGTGCGGATAAAAGGGGGAGGGGGAATAGAAAAATACCTTGTTCATTTATGTATTTTTTTGATTTTCATATTGTGTCAATTGCAAGATTTAAAATATTTGTAAAAACTTTTAAATTGTGATTTTTTAAAAAATTTTAGTGAACATAGTAATTGGGAAACTGTTGTGTTCACAATAAATAAATAAATAAAGTGTCTTAAAGACTACAAGATAGTCAAGATGGAAGCCCAAGGTACATTGGGCTTCCATTTTGAGTACCTTGTAGCCTTTAGGATACTTGGCGACAGCCTGCTGTTTATTATCTTGCTGTAAGACGAGTATTCAACTCAAAATCAAGGTTTTGGTAGTTTTGCACAGAAGAAACGTATCAAAGTGCTGCTTTCCTTGATTGTTCATGTATTTCGCCATGTCCACGACAGCCCGAGGCGACGAGTGTGATACTCGTCGTTCATGGTTCAAATCTTGGTCGCAGACTTTTTCCTCCCATTTTTTCCAAAAATATCATTACCTCTTGCGTGGACCATGAACTCCAGTTTCACTTATTAATTAGCGGAAGAATGGAGCTACTTATTGGTTTTTACAATGTTCGTCTGTCCGTCCCCTTCATATTTTCTACATTTTTTGACATGGAAGGTTGAAATTCAGATTGTCGCTTGCCAAGGGCATGTCCTACTTCAATATTTATTTTGGTTTTGATTGGCCCATGGGGGGTTGGAGTTATAGGGCTGGGAGTTAGAAGGGACCGCCTGATCTATGGGTAAGTGCTAAGTAAAAAAAAATCAAGAAAAAAAGTTTCGGCAGAAAAGTCGGTAGAAAAGTCACAATTTTTAGTAGGAAAAACAGTTTCAAGAAAACACTAACAATCAGTATTAAAATTGGGCTAAAAATATGTAATAATAATAATAAGCTTTCTCCAAAAATCAAATATAACTTTAATATTTGAAAAACTCAATATCAAAAAAATAAATAAATAAACTTAAAAAAAATCATAATAAACAATTCAATGAAATTCATCAGAGAATCTTCCTTTCCATAACTACAAGGAGTGTTTTTCTGGAAAAGTATCTGGTATTAGGACTTAAATTTTACATGGATTTAAGGATTTTTTTTTTAATGTAGTAATATTAATTTTAAATTTTAGAAGAAAAATTATTTTAGAAAATTGTAAATAATGCTTTTCCTTGGCCTTTTTGGCAGAGAATAATTTTATTTATTATGAGCGTTTCCAAAACTTTTTTTTTTTTCCTAAAACTTTTTTTTTCCAAAAACTTTTTTTACCTACAATTTATGGGTAAGTAGGTATGTAAAAAGTGAAGTTTGGACCAAATTGTCCCAGTGGAGTCATGGTTGTGAGAGTAGCGCTCGGATTAAATAGTCCGGATAAAAGGGTAAAATTAGGTAAGTTCAGAGCTTCGGTAACTTCTCGGGGGGGTTAATTTCTTGTTAATTTCTTAACGGGAATTGTTGAAGAATAAACAAAAGGAAGTTTTGTTAAAGATAATTGGGTTGGTGATAAAGTTTATGTCGTTTACTTTTATTGCTCTGTTTAAACCATTTAAAAACTTCAATTACGAAACTGAAACTGAAATTCATCATGATTTCGAAAGCGAATATTATGTTTATAGGTAATTATATAGAAAGTAATGGCTGTATTAACTGTAAGATGTCGTAATAGCGATAAGCAACGTTTCTTTGATTATTATTGAATTCCAGTGAAACAGAACGAACGAATTTGCCGTTCGTTTGTCTCTGGATCCGTTTGCTATTTGCGCTGGGTGCTACGTAATAGAGGGAGCCAGGGAACATGCCAGCTGCTTGCTTGCTGCTCCTCCTCCTGGAATTTTCGTTATAATGAAGTCCCCGTTGGAAAAAAAAAATTGAAGAAAATCGAATAAGCGTAAATAATTGCGAAATATAAAGATAAATACTTGAAAACGGCACTATTCACTAGCATTTCGAAGGGCATTGTTGCGTTTAGAGTGGAAGGTTTTGTTTTTTGTTTTTTTTTGCTAAATAAAATCGTTATCATCATTTTTAGGTGTAATCGATAGCGGAGGATTTGGTGCCACTACAGCGACATCAGTGAACCATTTCGCGTCGCTCTGGATTTTTTTTTTCTTTTTAGCTTTCTGTTTTTCTTGTTTTCGTTCGTACTACGGTTTGCTCGCCGCTTTCAAACAGCAGCCCATTATCAAAATGATCAATTACAACGAAAGTTTTCTTTAGATGTTCGGAGTGGAGTGTTGGTAAAAGTGAATAAAAGGAAACACGCTGGTGCAAGTGGATTCTCTCTCCTCCTTTTTCTTTTGCTCGAGGGATTCTTCGCACGCAATGTAAGCTATATTTTCCTGCTCCTCGTTTATTTACTTAATTTTAACTCCCTACAAATCATCTCGTGGGGAGGAAGATTTTCTTTCCTGTGGAGTCATTTGACGATGAGAACGGGAAAGACTTATTGAGAAAGACAATGAAATACATCGGGTGTGGGCGTTATCTCTTCAACGAGAATTACACTTCCGAGTGAATGTAAATTTGTTTATCGCGAGGGAGAAAAAAAGTTTGACCTCGTCTAACGTCTTGGTCGAAACTGTTTTGTGGAATGAATGAAAGCGAAGCTTTTGTCCTGCTGACCTGAAGTCTCGTCATAATGGAAAGTATTCATTGAAAGAAGGATTTCCATTTGTTTACAAGGCGCTACAATGTGGTCCCAGATCGTCACCCACGCTTATAAACCTCGAAAATCGATCATCTTTTCTTTATTCTTAGACACTTTTTACCCCCCATCAGCGACGAAAGCAACAGCTTAGCCATATGTGGACATTCAGCCGTCGGCTTGGCTTTGAGAAATTAAACGCCTTCGACTAATAAAATTGTGCGAACACGCGATGGGTTGTACGCCCAGTCTTCACGTATCGCAGACGGGAGTGATCTACTGCCAGGACTCGGATGATTCGCCGTCGTCGTGTGTGGGATCTCACCAGCCGTTCAGCGGGCTCCATGGCCGATTCAAGTCGGACACCACCTCCGAAAGCCACTCGGCGAACACCCAGTCGGAGACTTCGGAAGCTGGGTTGCTGAGCGGTGCCGGCTCCTTCACACCCCTTCACACTGGATTCCCTCAAGCAAAAAACTCGGCAACTGACACCAAATGGGTTCCACCACAGGTAAAAATATAAAGAATATTTAAAAGGAAAAATAATAATACAAATAATAATAACCCAGAACACAACCTTGCACATAATTGATTACTTCCTTGCGTCTCTTCTCCTTCCACGAGTTAATAATTCATTTTTAAATAACCCCATTACAATATCACAGCATCATGAAGAGGAATATATTTTAATATTAAAAATAAGAAATTAAAAAAATAATAACAATAAATTTAAGTTAATTAAATAAAAAAAAGTAAGAGTAAAAAAAAAAACGTATTTAGAGAGTTTTTACACTGTGTAAAACAAAATGTTAAATGACCTTTGATTTAAATATTATATAAGGAACCTATTTTCAGTGCAACACTTATATAAAATTTATTTGCACCTTAACAAATACAATTGACAAAAAAAAAAAAATAACAGACAAAACAAACCAGAATTTAAAATCCTTAAAAATTCTTCTAAAAACCATAAAATTTTCTGAAACAATAAAATTTTCAAATTTGATGTCTTCTGTTACCACTTTTCTGTAAGAACACTCCAACACAATTCTTAGGATGACTGGAATATAGAAGAACAGTAATATCATTGGATGGATTATACTGTGAGAACTTTTATAAACTTTGTTTTTAAGAAATTGTTTTTTGATAATCATGCAAGAAAAAAAATTCCAGTCTAGTCAATATTTTTAGAAAGTTTTGGAAGCATTTATAGATTTGTTAGAAATTTTATAAATTATTTTTAGAAACTATGAAAATTTGTTGAATTCTGATAATTTTGTTAAAATAATATTTAAAATAAGAGTTTTAATAAAACATACTTACAGTCGTTCAGTTTGAAGTTTCTGATCCAGCTGCTCTATCTGGTATCTTGAGTATCTTTCCAGATTTTAAGTTGAACTCTCCTGTTGTGTTGCAGTTCAACAAGTTTGGTAATTCATTCATGTTAATTCTAATATGAATGAATTGGTAAGTAGCAGCTTAGAAATATATACTTGTAGTTCAAGATACTCTTAATCCAGATGCTTCAGATTTTTGTGATGCAGTTTTAGTGAATGGCAGTTGGTTATTATTTTAATTTTATTTTTTTAATAAACAATCTTAGAATTATTATAAATAAACATAAGTAGACTAGAGTCTGGAATTTTAAAATTCCTATGATAAATTTAGTATGATATTTTCTGAAACATTTACATTTTGAAGTTTGGATAATTTTACAAGAATTTTAAGAATTTTAAAATTTGAAGTTTGATTTTTTTAATCATTTGTATTTGTTGAAGTACAAATAAATTTTATATAATTCTTGCACGTATAATAGGGAATTGTCAAAAGTTTTACCAGCATATAAAGATACGTATTACCAATTGTAGTTCTTGCTTAGGATGAAACAATTTCACGTCCTAAATTATAACAAGGTATCTCTGCTGAATGTGAAATGTTTTTTATACATAGGAAGCAAAATGAATTCTTATGCTGGTACAATTTAATAGTTAAGTGACATTTTTTTTTAAATACTAATATAATAACAGATCTATAAAATTTGTTCCCTTGTGTAAAGAATAAACATTATTAAAAATATACAGAAAATTCATATAATAATAAAGCAAAGTAATTAAAAACAACAATAGGGGGAAAAAAAAAAAGCAAATAGGCATTCCCTCCAAATACAAAAAAAATAAGAGACTTATTAAATAAGATTTAGAAAGAATATTATTCAATAATAAGAATTATTCATTAAAGTTAATGATACAGATAAAAGCAAACTAAAAGTTTAAAAAAATGATATTTGGGAGATAGTGAGGTGTAATATACTGGCAGGAATTATTTCTATTGAATCATTTTATTAACGAATGTTCAGGCTTTACAAGTAAAACTAAAATATTTATAAACTGAATCATTTTATAAACGAATGTTCAGACTTTTTAATTAATCCTAATCTTAAATAATAAATAATTAACTTCTTTAATAAATTTCATTTACAAGTACTGTAGCAGCTTGTATTACATGATATTTACTAAGGGAAACTGATGAATAAAAATTTAAACTTTGTTGTTATTAAAACTTGATAATCATTACTTTAATCACTAAATTTGTCTGCCAGATCTTTGATTTGGCCAAGAGGCTAGCCACGAGTGCCAGAAGTTATTGGGTGAATACAGAAACTCCTTGTGCATAGATGCTTATTTCAGTCTTATCATGATCACTTACTTTACTTATACATATTATGTCCACTATCGGGATAAAACGGAAAATGACATTAAAAATTCTAATAATAATTAAAACATTAAACAATAACAAAAAGATCCTGTTGAGTGTTCATTTTGAGGCTTCAGAAAGTATTACCGTATTTTATCAATGAGACAATAAATACATTACCATATAATATATGCAGTTTACTTATAAATAATGAAAAAAAAAAACATTTAGCAGTTGCATTCCAGTAGTCAATATTTATATTTTTTATAAATTTCAAAAATAAAAGGGAAAGTTATTTAATATATAAAATTAATGTTTTTAATTTTTTAGTTTGATAATTTAATTAATATTATTTTTATAATAGCATAAAAATGAATAACATACTGCAATGCTATTTATTGCTTAGCAGGAAAGAGGCCTTCCAGGTCTTAAGTACAGTATTGGAATATCAACAGGTGGAAGTCCATTTATTGGGAAAACCATAAACAATTTTAAATTCCTTTTCCTATTTAAAATCAGTAATTTTTCATTGTGATTTAGCAAATTCTTTTGCTGTGCCAGTAATTAAATAAATCTTTTTTTATTGCATGGAAATATAAAATTTTGACAAAGTAATAGTTTATTTTTTTTATTCTTTTCCATTTTAAAAATAGCAAATGCTTATCAGATTTACAGTTATCATGAACTTGTTATTGTGTTTTTAGCACCATTATGAACAAACAAATTAATAAATAAATAAATTCTTGTTCTTACATATCCAAAATGTCATTAAATTTTAGAATTTTGAAAAAGAAAAAAAAGCGCTGCTACCCTGTTTTTACATTATAATGTGCGGCATGATTATTACTATAGTCTTTACATACAATACAGTGTGTGATATTGTTATACTGTATTACTATTTTTTATTATAATTTTTACAAGTATGAAAAAAATTATACATTGACTAATTTAATTTAATTTAATTAATGCTTATTAATATACACTGCTGATGTATGTTAAAATTGTAAAACAAAACAGAAGAGTTTTTATGAGCTATTCTCCAACAGAATTTATCGAGATGGGAATGGAGCACTTCCACATTAGGATTACAAACCCTCATTGCCATTGCACTTTGTAGCCATTCTAAATTTAATGTGTGCATCCAATCACGTTCGAGTTGAAGGGGTATGGTCACATGCAAGTGCTCAATCACAAGCAAGGTAATAGGTAGACTACATGGCACTTCAAGATAGCACCAAAAAAAAAAAAAACTTAGTTGGATTCGCCCAGTATTTGTTTCCTTCAAGAGATAATGTGGCGACATCAAATGTCAGCATTGGTTATATCTTCTTTTTAAAATCATGTAAAAAGTAATCACGTGGGATAAACAGGTCAGTCGTTATTACTCATGAAAGATGATGTGTCCTTTGCAAATCATGTTTACTTAGAAGTCCTTGCAGCTTTTCATTTTTATGTGGGCAAATAAATGTAACCCACAAAAAATGAAATTCATTGCCAGCTAGTAGAAGTGTATGGTGCAAAAGGAATTTCTCATCAAGCAATCTCTAAATGGTATGCTTCTCCAAGACAAAACAGCACCTCATTCACACTTCACAAAAACTCTTGAGTCATTTCAAGCCGGAAGTCTGGGAATATTCACCCTATAGTCCAGATCTTGTGACTTCCATATTTATGGGCCAATGGAAGGACCTTTCTTAATGCATTATCATTCTTTCATTATCATACAAAATGGTTTAGTGGGATTTCATTAACGCATCCTGCCTGTATTCAGTTTCTTGTTAATTACCACTTTGCATCTCTTGTATCACTGTTGCAACTATTAATTAAAGTTCAAATACAGGTAACAATGCATGGTATCAATGCAAATGCATGGTATCACTCTTAATGAATCACTTGTGTCAGTGTCAAAATTAGGAATATAGATCTAGGAAATGAAGTGCCTTACTATAAGTTTGCTTGAACAGTCCATTGATTTCAGGGATGTGTGTCAAAATATTTCCACACTTTTCCAAGGTAATGATGGGCTGTACCATTTGTTGGAATTGAGTGTCCTGTTTGATCATCTTTTAATTGTGAAACAAGGAACTGTTGGAGAACATTCACACTGACAACAGTCATCTCCAAGAGGAAGTGATCATCAACTGAAGTGCCATTATATTACTCAACAAAAGGGTGCTAAAATATATTTTCTACAAGGGTGCTTGCTACCAGGGTAAAGATTTGAAGGGCCAAATACAAACAATCAAAAGTGATAGGAATAATATGAACAGAATAAAATATAAAAGCCAGTAAGGAGAGGGAACTTACTGGCTTAAGTAAAAAAAAACAAACAAAAAAAACAGACAGTAAAACATAGATTAATTAATTAGTTTAGAATCTCCAGTAGCCTTATGGCATGAAGAGTCCTTGTGTGTACGTTGTATAAGGAATTATTTTAAAAAGCTTAAAAAGTAGACAGCATACAAATAAAAACTTTTCAAACCAAAACTGATGAAATTTACTTCCAACAGCGATTTTTTTCCTCCTGAAATGGGAGACATGGTGAAGTTAAGATTCCTAAGGATATCCTAGAATTATTCATTTAGCAGTTGTCTGTCAAAGATGATCAATTTTATACATATGAATAAAACAGAACAATTCCTCAAACTTATGCAAGAAACTATTTCACTTATGCTATGAAAAACTAGAGTCACTCAGTGATGTTTTAAATGAAAAAAATTATAGTAGTAAACAATCGCTTTCTTGAACCAGGTATTGGAAAAATGTTTTGCAATGCGATGTGAGAATCAAGAAAATGTAAATACACTATAAAACTTCTGGTGTTCTTTGCTACAGCACCATTCTAAGTCTCTTGTAAAAATAAACAAAAATGTAAATTTCAACATAAATAACATTCTGTTTTATTTCAGATTTCTCTTAAATTATAGCTGTACGTTAAAAGCAGTGACTATCCAGAAAACATCCTGTATTATTAGTTCTCCCTTCCAGAAAGTAATTATTTCTCTTTCTATAAAAGTGTTTATTTCTTTCACTGGAAATGAAATTTAAAAGCATAATTAACACATGGCATCAAAATCTTAATTTTTATTCTCTTATTTAGATTAAACTTTATCCATACTTTTCAAATAGTCTTCAACATTATCCTAAATCTAATGGATAAGGATAAAAAGATATTAATTTCTTTATTTTTATCCACTATACGTAGTAATCACTCATTATTTTAAAATCCTACATTTAATCTCAACATTTTCCAGATTTCACTTATTTCTTTCAACATGTATATATTAAATCAAATAGTCGGAAAATATGTAAAAGTATATTCATTCATTTATGATCAAAAAGTAGTGAATTTTATTTTTTTATTTTTTTTTGTGTGTATGTTTGTATGTGTGTGAGATTTATTTTACCAAAAAAAAAATCCTCTTTTTATTACTGAATGTAAATTTATATTACATGGTGATGTTAAATATTTTTTTTTTACACAATCCCTCCTGATAAGTTCTTTGAGGTATATATAGGCTTGCCAACTTTCAGACTGGCAATTCCGGGAGACTTGGTCCAGTCGTGCGTATTCCGTTCGCACTTATTATTCTATCTCCCAGGCAACCCCTGACTGTGTCTGATTCCGGGAGACTCCCAGGCAATCTGGGAGGGTTGTCAAGCCTAGATATATACAGCTTGTCCCAAAAGTCATAACAGTATTTAATTATTGTGAGATGCTTTTACCATACCCATCAGAAACAGCTATCAGGGAATTGTTATAAATAAAAATTGTTTGATTTTTGAGAAGTGTTAAATTTACTTGTATGGCACTTTTTGAGATGCCCAATATTATAATTTTGTGAAACGTCGCTTTGGTACTTCATCCATTGTTATAATTAAAAACCTGTCCAACTAAAATAAATTTGGCATGTCCATTTAAATTTTCAGTTTCAGATGTTGCATATTATTGCAATAAAAATTAAACAATAACCAACAAAATATAAATTAAGTAATTTTCTTGTAGTTTTGTATGCAAGGTGCAAAAGAAATGAGAACCACACATTAAGTAATACTGGATATGTATTTCTTTTCTCATTAGTCTATATGGATTAGATGTTCTCACTTTCTTTTTAGTTTGTTTGATCCCACTGTTCCTTATTATTTTGTGGACCTGGTAGATTGTCCATTTTTAGAAGTGTTGTTTTGTGTCTGTGTTCCATCATTCATTGTTATTGTAGCTAGATTAGAAATAAATTTTATTAGCAGTAAAAGTAAAAAATAAATTAACATATTTTGTATGATACTCTTGTCCATTGGAAATCTCATTCTCGTCATAAAACGTCAGGGTGGTACAGCACAGCAGCAGTTATCAGTCTGCTTTCTTTTTTGCTGTTCTTGCCCAAGAATTTTTAATTGTTTAAATCTGAAATAAATAATTCAAAGCTAGTTTATGTATTTATAAGGCTATTACTTCATCTTCCTTCTTTTTCTTTTTTTTGTTAACCTTAATTGGTTTTTTATTTTCACTGCAATTTTGCAGTGGGATTCCTTTGTATACTGAAGAATTAATTTAATAAGTAATTAAAATTTTTAGCTGGTTCTGCGAGAGCCCTAAGATGCAGCGAGCATAAACTTGAATGACCAAGCAAAGCCTCTGCTAAGCTATATTTCCAATTGATACAATGGTTTTTTAACATCTTCTAGAGGAATAGAAAAGATGGTTTTAAAAATTATTTCTTATAACTTACAACATCTGGTATTAATCTGATGGCGTAGTCTCCAAGCAGTCAAGCAAATTGTAGTGGTATCTAAATATTCTAGATGATCATTCATTTGAAGATCAGAGATATTTTCCATCACAGTTTTAATGCGATATGCACTTAGTTGCGGGAATTTAATGTGGAGACTTTTATAAACTGAAATGCTGTCATGAACTAAATCTAACCCAGCTTCAAGATTCATTATGTACAAGGGGTGTTCAAGTCAAAACAGGACTTTTGTATTTATAAAATAGAAGAACAAGTTTTCAAGAATGGACACAGGATTAATTTTTCCACTACTCCCCTGCTACATTTATGCACTTCTCCCAACGTTTAACTAATGCCTGGAAAGGTCTATATAGAAAGATTTATCAGTACGTCTGAACTATCCTAGATAGCCTTCATCATCATCAGTGCCTGCCGAGAAACTGTTTTAGGGGACCAAAGAAGTGAAATCACTTGGAGCGAGATTTAGCTGTAAGACATTTCACAGTTCGATTTTACTGCCCCCTCATACAGTCTTGTTCTGAGGGATGTGCATATGCACCTGCAGAGAAAAATGGCCTGGTTTGATCATTAAGGGGATGTATAATGCACAAACTCGTACTGCTCACCACACTACGTGCATTTTAGAATGTCCTAAGATGGTTCAGACATACTAGCAAATCTTTTTATTAGGACGCTTTCCAGATGTTAGTTAAACATTGGGATAATTGCATAAATGTAGTGTCCACTCCTTGAGATTGAGATTCTATTTAATAAACGCAATAGTCCTGGTTTGACTTGAATGCCGCTTAATATGTATATTTTCTGATAGGAGAGAAGCATCTTCAGGTGTTAACAGTTTAAATATTTTTCACTTCACTTACAAGGGAACTATACGAACATGTATCTCACAGATTCCCACCAAATTGAAATATGTTGCTCATGTAAAGCTACTATTGATGCTTGCAAGATAAGAAAATGCTAAATTTTGTTTCTTTCAAAATAAACCGAGAAAATGAAAAAATTTGAGCACATAGAGCCATACAAAGACTCCATTGTTAAAGTGCAGTGTATGTATGTTATTGCACTCTCAACTTTTTTTTTCACTACTCAACAGTACTCACGAATCCACTTCACCTGAAAGCAACGCTATTGCTTCTAAGGGATACATGCGCACAAAAAAAAAAAAGTGCTCGTACAACTAACTTGTTAGTAAGGAAGTTAGTTTTTGATGTTCAGTAGATGAGTTAATGTCTCCTCATCTAATCCTGGTCACATTTAAGTATCAGTGCATGAATTTAATGTTCATTAATTTGCTCAAAGAAAGCAAGTTGGAAATGTAGACTAAAATAAAAAAAAATATTATATGGTATTTTCTTGTTTTTCAAATCATTATTGGTTTTTTTTTATAATTATGGTTAAGATTTTTAACCATAAAAAAAATTCCTCTTAAAAAAATCAAGTTTAGGATTTAATTTTTAATGCTTTAATTATATTTTTATGTTAAAGTGTGAATACATATTTTTTTTAAAAAAAATTCTAGCATAACAATTTAAAAAATGTAAATATTTTATTTCAATATTTAAGATATAATGCAGATTGCCTTTTTGCATGAACAAGACGTATACAAGAAGCCATGATTCATTCAAAAGTGAAGAGATGTTTTAAAATGATAACTTTATTTTCCATTTTTAACAAATAAAAGTTGTCAGGAGCTATTTAATTATCTTTAATATGGAAGTTATTTAAAAGAAATAAATTAGAAGAAGAAGATTTAAAGATACTTGATAAAAACATTTGTGAAAATTATACCGGAATTAAGTTAGTTTGGCAGATTTTCAAGATTATTTTGGGACAGGAAAAAAAAAAGGAGGGGGAGGACGGAAACATAAATTATGATGAAAATTTAAAAAATTCTACTTTTCCTATACTTTTCTTTACTTTTCAAAATAGTTTTATGAGCTTAAGGAAAGAAAAAAAAAAGCAAAAGTTATTATTCTTTGTATGCTTATAAACGTTTGTATGAATAAATTGATGCAGGATTTCCATCATAATCTGTTTTGAAGCTAGAAGATTAAAACGATTGTGTGTGTTTTTGTGTGTAATAAATGAGTGGATTAAAAAATGAAAGCAATGAAAGATCAGATAGCTAAAATTCTTAAACATTCCAAAATTGAATACCGTACTTCTAAACAGTTAAGTCAAGGATTATCTATCGTCTTCAAAAGATGCATTGAAATGTGGAGTTTAGTCTTCTTTTTTTTCTATATTTGTAAATACTGCAATGGTCTGTTATTACAGTTTTTTTTATTGGACAATTTTATATTTTGTAGAATTATTAGGTAATTATTTTGATTTTAAAAGTAATTTTCCATGATGGTCTTTTTTTTTTTAATCACTGGTTTATTTATGTTTTGTATTCTGAAATATTTTCAATCTTAGTTCATTTTAATTTTGACAAGTGAGATGTTAAAAGAGATTATTAGAATTGAGAAGAATTCAAATAATTTTTGATAAATTGAATGCTTCAAATTGCTTTATTAATTTGAAATACACTGATTTGTGACGATTCTACTCGTCTCCTTGTGTAGTTAATGAACTCAATTGTTGATTATCTATAATAACCAATGAGCTCAGAGTAGTGGCCACCAAGCTAAAGTACCTCTGTGATAAATGTCGTGTGCGATGTCTCCACCTGACTGATAATAATAAAAAATAAGGGTTCAAGATTCAGCACACCGCAAAAGTCACCGCAAATAACCTCAGATTTGTTGTGGCACCAATTAACTATGAGAATAGGATCCGACAACAGTGATACCAACAATCTGTTTGCTTTTATGTGAATGCTCCAAATTAAACAGATCATAGGGAGGTGCCGTTATCATTAAGAAAATGTTTTATTAAACAAAGATGGGATAGGAAATGAGATTTTGATTGATAATATCAAATTAATTAAATCTTATGAGCTATATATATAAGAGTTGGCATATAAATATTATTGAATAGGTCATTTTACCTTGACAAATATGAATTGAAGTAAAAACATATTTTCTGTTTAACTAATGTATTAAATTCTCATTAACAAATTAGTGAGGTTGTTTTATCACTTTAATTTGTCAACATCAAAACTTTAATAGTCACATATAATATTCACAACCCACTTCCGCTGTCTCATGTAGCACGTGCAAAGTTTATCGTGTTGTGGCTAGCCTATTGACTAAACGTACTTATGGCCAATTTTAATGTATAGTGTTCACAATTGTTAATCCTGCACACTGCTTTATGTTCGTGGCTTGGTATTATGACTGTTGTTCATTGATAAATTGTCTGATGATGTGCCCACTCTTGATTCTGTGTTGATCATGACTCCACACACAGTAGACTCATCACTCATTGTGCCTCCCATGCTCGCATCCCTGTCTGGTCTTCTGCGTTCTCTGGCCCAAATGCTCTGGAAGACGAACCCAACAGGTCTTTAGTGTTGACACCGAGTTTGGCTGGTCTCAGAACACCTTATTTGTTTCTGGATTCAACTCATGCTGTGCCCACAGGGTTGATACAATTGGATTCAACCAAATAATTAGTTTTTCAAATTGTTGATGCTGGCTTGAAGAGATATAATAATAATAAAACATTATAAAAGTAGGTTTTGAACCCCCCCCCCTCTTATCTTGTTTATATTATGTTTGATATATACGAGTAGTGATGCAATCTTTTGTTGTAATGACAGTTTGCAGACATCATGGCATACTATCCATCCATGGCTGATATGGGATGCTGGTATGGATATGTTTGCCCAAACCTTTTTCAAAGGCTTGACTAGTTGAACTGCTATTTGTACATTCCTACCTTCAAACATTCCTGCCTTTGTAAAAGTTCAGAAAGTACTCTTTTCTGATGGGAATTCAGGTTAGAATACCTTCTCTCAGCCAAGTTGCTGTCTATTTGTTGTTTACAAGTATTTCAAATGAATTTTTTGATTGCATTTGATCTGTAATACTCTGTTTGCAGTATGTCTTGATAAAAAGGTTACCTCTTGATCACAATCAAGAAGAACTATGTAGCCTACTTTGGTTACCAAACAGCATGATGAAGAGTTAGTAAGCAACTCTGTTTCTGAAATCTGGTTAGCGACATCATATGCAAGCTAGCACCAGTGTAATAATCCAAGCATCACTACTCCTCAAGAAATATCAAATATGGCGGCTAACATCAAGCAAATGCACAGCAGCGAGTGGTCTGAAGAGGATATCAAAGCTCTTATATACATTTGAGGGAGAAAATATTTCAAACTTGAGAAAGGCTAAACATAATCGCCATATTTATGAGCAAATGTCGAACGTCTGCTCCATGATCAGTTGCGTCCAATGTACCACTACGAATTTTTGGTAACCGTCGTTTAACTTGGATGCAGTGCGATCAGAAAGTGCTCGATTAGCTAATGATCATTTAGTAATAGCGATCTATGACCGTGATTAGCTCACAGTGTGAGTATAGTATAAGGAAATGAGAATTTCAGACCTTTCTCTAGTATGTTAATATCATGTTTTTTTTCTTTCTTTGATGGAATAACATCCTCCTATTTGGATCATCATTTTTACGATGTTTGTTTTTGAGAAATTTGAATTGTATATATTTTTTTGTTCCATGTGATGGTAATAATGATTATTTTCAGAGGATACATTTATTAATAAAACAAAATTGTGTATTAATAATGCAAAATAATATGCTATGTTAAATAAAAAATACATGATTTGAAAATTTTCTGTTTAAACTTATCATGCGCTTGTCAAGAGTTTCTGTAATTAGGAGTAAATACAGTAGTAATCTGATTGTGATGTAAGAATAAGTGAATACACCTTTATGCACTTCTATTTACTTATACTATACATATAGTTTTTAAAACTGTTTAGTTATATGGCAATCTAGTATTACGTTGTAACTTAAACTAAATTCTCATTTATACAGGTGTTTTGATGAATGTAAACATATGTAAATTTTAATATAAAATAGTAAATACAGAAGAATTTTAAATATCATAAGTCAATATTTAGACAAGTTGATAAAAAGAAGTTATCTTTTTACTTCTACCTCTTCATTCATCAAAAGATAAATATTATCTCTTGTTGGCACAATTATGACCCCACTTTAAAAAAAATACTAAAGTGGCTTTGTTATTAATAGCTTATAAAGTTATTTCTGAGATATTTGAATGTTTTTAAAATTAATTCTTCTAATGATACAAATACTTTCATCTTAACATAATCATTAATCACTTAGATACTGTTTGTTATTCATATATTTCATTTGAATTTACTCTCTTCTGTTTTAAAAAACTGTCGTTAGTTGGTATTTATGCAATATGTCTCCACATCCAATTAAACATTGCCTATTAGTGTATCATATCTTTATTAATAAGAACATTAATAACCAATAAGGCATCTCCTGAATGGTAAATGGAAATGGTAGAGAATATTTTTCCTGTCTAGAACAGTTTTTATTTAAAAATTTATTTTTACAAATTAAAATTAAATGAAACTTATGAAATTTGAATTTCATATTAAAAACAACTGAATGATTCAAATTTTATAAGTGTTTTTAATTATGATTATGCATTGAAGTTGCAAATGCCATGCTTTTTAATCAGGTTTTCACAGTGTATGGCTATCTATAAAAAAGGCCATGCTAATTTTTAGTATTTTTGACCCCTTTCCCCTCTTTGTGTCACAATCTTATGAACTTCCTTCACTAATATTACGTCACAATATCATGACGACTTCTCCAATATTACATTATTTATAACTTTTAAGATAAAAGCAATTTTACCCTTAAGAGTACGTGAAAAGCCTATTAATTAACTAACAATTGAACTAGTTCATCGACATGAGGTTGTTTAATCAGTCGAAGAATTGATGAAGGGAACCTAGATAACTGGCTGAGTGTTAGGTTAAATCTTTTGGCTTCGATATCATGATATTGCAGGTCCTGCAGAGGCATGGGTATTTGGGCTTGTTCTTTCAAACTCCTACTAACAGCCTGAATCTACATTTGGCCTGTGTATACTCATATTGCCCAACTTGGAAGAGACCTCATCCTGCAATAGATAGAAGATGGTAGTAAATGATGATGATGATGATGATAATGAATAACTGGATATATTTTAATTCTCAACATAGTTCGTTTTCAATAATAGCTGCTTTCTCAATAAACAGCCAGAAAAAAAGTACTTAAACTATGAATTTATGGAAATTGGCTTCATTAACTTCATGAACTTATTTGCAGTACATTCATCTACCTTTACCCTGTCACTGTCAGAATCATTGGCAAATATAATATTAAAGGTGTATTTTAAAGGTGATAACAATATTATTATTGATATAATAATATTGGCAAATATGAAGCTGCATTTGCATCATCCATGCCTATTACATGTGCTGAATGAAGACAATCCTGAGTGACATGTTTATTTGGGAAGTAATTTGAAAGGATGAGACAAATTTTATGTTTCTAGATCTGTCAATCATCACAATTGTATTTATTGACATGTAAAATAGCATACAGTCTGCATACTACATAACAATTGGCTAAATCATCAAATCCCAGACATTAAGATTTTTGTTGGAGTTGTACGCGATGGTCCATTCTTTTAGAAGATTACATATGCAATGATGGCAGTCCATTCCTTATAGGATATTTGTACTCACTTCTTGATAATGGCCTGTTATATTATGTTGGCAAAGTTTGAAATTGGCTGGATGAAGTTTTTCCTGAACAGTGGATTGGTCATTGCAGTCCAGTTGCATGACCTCTCCCCCCCCCCCTTTCCACGTTCTTCAAACCTCACAACTCTAAACATATTAAAAACCAGAAATATCAGCACCCTATTGCAGCCATTAATCAACTCAAAAACACCATTTTGCAAGAGTTCAATGTAATTCCACTGGATGTGGGCCAAAAATGTTGTGGAAAGGTTTCCTTTTGCCTGCAGGCTTGCATCAAATGGCATGGGTGGGGCACAAGTTGACTTTAATATGGAGAACATTAAAGAGAATTAATTGGATTATCAATTATAGCTTATTTTAATCAACAAGTTAAATTGTTTAAAGCTGTAGTAGTCTTTAAAATGTGAGTCATGAAACCACTTCTTGTTTAATTATTGTTTTCATAGTTAATCAGTAAAATTTAAGTTTTAATCCAAAGGTGGGTAGTTTAACCACTTCTTAGTCCTACCCTCATTACGTTTTCTTAAGTTTGCATTGTTATTTTGAAATGAAATTAATATTTTTTCTTTCTTTCAGATGGAGAACAATGTGATAAGTCTTGGCAACTTCCACTCAACATATAATCCTCTGAAGGTAAGTATTTACATTGTAATGACCATTACACACTTGAAATTTTGATATGTTTAAGGCATATGGGAATGCAAAGTTTAAGTTGATTTGGGTTGCTATTGTAAAAATGTTGAATGGGATTGTTAAAATTAATATCGTTGTTGTTTGGTATCGTTAGGATTGTTGTATGGTAACAACATTCTTTTTCAGTAAATATATACCGTCTCTTAAGTGCCCTTCCATTATATGTAAATTTGTGTTTCAATTAATATACAGTATTATGCATTTACTCTTATTTGAAAAGTAAATTCATAAATAAAATTTTGGAAATTTTTCTAGCTAATGTTACTGTTTCCAAAAGAAGATGCTCAAAGTGATGGCTTTAAGTGGGCAGCTGAAAAACTACATTACCAGACTGATGTAGTAACAAGCTCAGATACATTCTTATCCTGTTATCAGCAAAAATATCATGATATTGTGATCATTGATGGCCGCCACCCGAAATCATTTCAAGCTAATGCTGCTTGTAGGTAAGGAAAAACTGTTGATTTTGAAACTTTATTTTATATTTATATTAATTGCATGTATTAAGCAACCAAAAAAATGTAAAATTTAAATAAATTGAAGAAACTATTGAATAACAGTATTGCTATAGAATCATTAATGAAAGAAGTTGATTATTAATGATTGGAGTTATAAATAGAATGCAACTGTGGATAAAATATGAGGGTATATCAGAAAGTAACAACATTTATTTTTTAACGAAGGAAAACATAGCCGCAGCATAAAAGCTAACATAGCCAAAAAGAAGGCTGAGTACATGCACGGACATTGTATAACAAGAACTGTTCCTGCTCAAGCGGCTATCACATCATCTACAGTGGAAGAACAGCAAGCTGTTATAAGGTTTCTTTTCGCAAAATGTAAGAAACCTGATAAGCAGCATTCTGGACGGCCTGCATTAGCGGCAACACCAGCCATTATTGAGGATTAACAAAACAATCAGAGAAACCGTAGCATTTCCTTGAAAGAAGTGAGTGAAACATTTCACATATACTATGAATCTGCATGGGATATGGTGCATGAGACACTTGGATACTGCAAAGTCTGTTCACGTTGGATTCCAATAAGTCTGACACCAGAACAGACCATCTGCAGCAGTACAACCAGGAGGAAAATGAGTTTCTGAAAGGCATTGTCACATGAGATGAGTCCTGGGTCTTGCACTTCACACCTGAGTCTAAAACTGCAAGCATGGTGTGTAAATATCCACATTCAAAGTTTCTTCTTCAGCTCGGAAGATTGTGCTTAGTTTTTTGGAATATGGAAGGCAACCTATTTGCAGAATTCTTGCCTCATGGGTCAATGCCACTATCTGTTGTGAAATGTTATCTAAACTGTGGCGTACTATTCGGGACAAGCAATCAGAAAGAGGAAACGATGTTCAACTTCTTCATGACAATGCATGCTTGCATATGGCAACGTCGTCAAAGCAAAACTGGGCCGTTTCGGTTGGGAGATTCCGGAGTACCCAGCCTATAATCAGGACTCTGCACCCTCATACTACCACTGTTTTGGTCCCATGAAGAGATTTCTGGGTAATCAGAAGCTTGAGACTGATGAGGAACTCGAATCTTCCTTGCACCATTGGCTGTATTCACAACCGAAGGAGTTCTATGAGCGGGGTATTCTAAAACTGGTACAGTGTCGGGATAAATGCCTAAATTGTCAAGGTGCCTATGTGGAAACATAGATAAACACCTTGTTGTTTCAGCTGCACTTAGTTGTTTTGTAGTTTTCTTTGAAAAAAAATAAATGGCGTTACTTTCTGATATCTCCTCGTACAATGAAAGAAAACACAATACAGTGGTAGCCCTTAATATGGCCACCTCGGGACCATGCTTAAGTGGCCACATTAACCGGTGGCTGTTTTAAGCGAGGTTACCAAAAGTCCTTATATTTTTATCCAACAAGTCGAGCATATAATTGCGTTGTAAATGCATGAAGGCAGTTATTTCAACAGAAGATCTTCAATTTTTTCTTCCTTCCACTGGGTTGCACTATGTAAGTCTGCCCATTGCATTTTTTCCAACGTTGCCTTAGGACCCGTGTGGCTTAATGTCTTTGCAATTTCATCTGCCTTTTGACATAAGAGAGGACCGTTCACTGGAGCATTTCTGTTTCTAACACTTTGAAACCAACTTAAAAGACCTTCACTTGCAGCTTTCTCTCTCAAATCTTCTTCTTTTACCATATTTCCTAGCAGTGCTCGTGAAATTTGCAAACGTTCAGCAGCTTCACGTTGACCACACTCCATTGAATGAAACCGGTTCAAACAGTCAACTTTTTCACTTGCTGATAAATCACATTTTTTTTTTTCTTCTGAGCCATTTCTCTTAATCTAATCTAATCTAACCAGTGTTGCAAATCCAAATTTCAGGAAACAATCTAGCTTAATTAACGTTCTAAAGGAAACGATTTCTTGTGCCTAGAGGCTTAGAGGGAAATGAAAAAGGGATATTATAAGCAGAGTGTTCATTAATCCGGAGTAAGATGAGATGAAAAAGTAGAATTCGTGAACTACCTCTGAAAAAAAGTGGCCATATTAAGCGGAGTGCGGCCACATAAAGCGAAAATTTGTTCCATAGGGAACAGTTAGAAAATTCCGAACCGAGCTTCAGTAGCCATAAAAAACAGGTGGCCATATTAAAGATGGCTACATTAAGCGGCGACCACTGTACTTAATGTTTACATAAGATTTTATATACAGCTTGGATGTACGTTTCAACCACGCTGTGTTCATCATAAAGGAAGATTACAAAGGAAACAAGTTACAGACATTTAAATAGGAAAAATTGTTTTGGAAATGTTTATGCAAATGTATTATGTTGAAATTTCTCCAATTTATTACAGTGTCTTACTTATTGGGTTGTTGATTTCTTAGACCAAAGTTTTATATGAAGGTGCAATGATATCGTATTAATAATCCATTTTCAAATTAAAAAGTTAATTTCAATTTTTGATGCTTTTCAGATCAATTCGGTCAGTAAATGGAAGTAATCAAACTGTAATCGTTGTAGTCATTAAAAAAAGGTAAAGACATTCATTATTATGTTTGTGTTGAAGTGGTCTTGTATTGTCTTTTAACCAGTAGACAGACACATTGAGCTGATGATCTTTTTTGGCTATTTCATCATTAGTGCTAATGAGAGAGAACAATGTCCCTCTCCCTATCTATTATTATTTTGTGTAGAACATATAAATGCAGTGCCAGTGCATGCAAATTTATTTGTTAATGTATCCTTCCTATATCTTAAGATTCATTAAAAATATCAAGATGAGATGTAATGCTATCCCGAGGATTTATGAGTTGACATTGTAGTTATAAAATAATAAAGTGCCCACTAGCTTAATTTAATTTGAAATGAATCAGGATTGATGTTAAAAAAAAAAAAGGTAGCAGTGGTTGTTATTTATCAGTTGATAATATTTCTATGATTGTTTACAAATGAAAATGCTTACAGATCTTTTTCAAAAAAACTTGTGCAAAGCTGCATTTGAAAACTCGTAAAGTGTTTTGTAAATTTCCAAAACTGATATATCCTTTTTAACGAGCCGGCCAACATAATTATCTTTAACCATCATTTTGGCCATGTTCCTGAACAGATAGGACATGCGGGCTTATTGTAACTTTTACTTACTTTTTGATGCTGTATCCGAATCTGAAGTCAAAATCTCTGGTGCCTTTAATTAACATTGTTATGGTAATGGAGTACATCTATCCTCGTTTATCACAGGGGTTTGGTTCCAAAAAAAAACCCACCTTGATAAGCAAAGTCATGATAAATGAATAATAGGACCTATGGGAAAAATAGGGTTTTGTCCAAAGACCCCAAGCCCGTACCTTCCAACTTATCCAAATATTACCACTAAATAAATTTAAACACATGTAATGGTATTTAATTTTAATAATATTTAATATTTCAGTAAAATTTTATCAGTAAAATGTGTTTCATATATTAAATGATCAGTAAATACTAAAAATAACTGTAAGTATGCAATGGCATAGCGAGGATAAATGGTGCCTGGGGTATGGTATTCATTTTCTCGCTCCATGTTATTATATTTTGTTATCGCAGCGCCTCCCACCTACCAAGCAAGAGTATGAAGAATGGCATCCAGGGTTTCATGCCCTCCTGCCTCCCCGTTGCTACGCCACTGAAAGTACGTATCATAACATTTTCGGGCTCGCTTAACTAGCTCACTGGGCCTAGCTTCAGGAGCTTTGTCTTGCTATAGTAGCTTCCATGATCTATTACTACATGGTGGCTTCATTTTAGCCACAATAGCCTTGCTTCCTTCTGTCATCTCTTGCAGGTCGCTGTTATTATCGCGATCGTTCGCCGACCCATAATAGCATGGATCAATCGTGAAAAGCATGACAAGGTCACAATGAAGGGTACCATGATAACCTGGATCAGTGAAAAATGATGCAGTGATAAACGAGGATAGATGTACCAGGCATTCTCAACTTTTTTTTCCTGATAAAAAAATTGAAGACACAGAAAATAAAGAGAAATGTGAAAATGCCATGTTTGCCAAGGATCTATAAACAATAAAGATATGAGATTATTTTTTTCTTTGAACATGCAAATACGTGTACAGTAAACTTCCGATTATCCGCGGAATTGGGTGGCACGGGTACCGCGGATAGGGAAATTCGCGGATAACCCGCAAAAAGGCTAAAAATGAGGGGCAAGTAATATAAAAATTGTTCTAGCTTAACAGCTTGATTGTATTGTACATGAAAGTAATACAAACAGTGAAAATATGTACAGTACATTAAAAATTATTTCTATTTTATGTACTAAAGAACATAAAACAATAAACAAAATATAGTAGTATAGTAGTTTTATTGAGGTTTTTTTTTTCGGGACGCCCGCGGATAATCCGCAACGCGAATAATCCGCAACGCGAATAATCCGCTCGCGGATAATCGGGAGTTTACTGTATTTGTAAAAGTCGCTGTAAAAACATTTCTTTTGTGTTATGAAGATAATCATTTTAACTGAAAAAAAAAATATTTGGAGCTGCTTGATTCTGATTATTTGAATACAGCATTTTAAAAAAATGAAGTGCTTCATTTATTATTTATTTATTTATTTATTTATTTACAGCTTTTTCACATTGCTTTCGTACTTTTTCATGAACATTTAATACATTTTCACAAACATTTAGTATTTTTTCACAAACATTTAGTATGATTTCAAAAACGTTTAATTCATATTTATAATAAACGGTCTAAATTTTCAGACGATGATCAGTTATAGACAAATCATTCACTCGTCAATTTCTCGTGAATCAGAGGCTGAGGTCAGTAAATGTAACCAGTGAGAAAACTGTGACGTCATTTTAACATGGTCGAAAACGCAGCTGCAGTTAGTGCTCCTATGCCTAACTGGTTGTCCTAACCAGAAGAGAAAGCAACCTTCTCCCTGGTCCTAATCGAGAAAAAGACGGTTAGTTCAGTGAGAAATTCTCGCTAACTCTTCTCCCGGTGAGGGTTTTAGACCTCACTCAGAGAATTTTCCGTGTAACACGAGAGAATTCGAGGTCTCGATCGCGTCGAGAACTTGTCGACCTCGCCAAAAGGCTACCTAGAAGAGATGGCTTCGCACAATAAATTATGACGTAATCACGAATGAAAATGTGAAGCAGACGAGATTTAATACTAACTGATTAGATTTAATTAGTATTAGACCTCTATGGAAGCAGCAAACGACTGATAGTTGAAGTAGAAAACTGAAAAGATACGGGAAAGATATGTAAGCAAATACTGAAGCAATTTTTTTTTTTTAGCTATGTTTATGGCTGCATCTATTAACCAATCAGAAGCGCTTATACAAAATGCAGCTGTAAAAGTTTCGTATAAGCGCTTCTGATTGGCTAATGGATCCAGCAGTAGTGTAAAATCTGCTTCAATACTTGCTTACTTATGTAAATGCTCAAAAAAATTGATCATTGCCTGTAATTGTTCTGTAAATTTAGACCCTTTATTATAAATGTGAATTAAATGTTTGTGAAATCGTACTAAATGTTTGTGAAAAAGTACTAAATGTTTGTGAAAATGTATGAGATGTTTGTGAAAATGTACGAGGTGTTTGTGAAAGTACGAAATGTTTGTGAAAATGTACTAAATGTTCGTGAAAAAGTACGAAAGCAATGTGAAAAAGCTGTACTTATTTATTTATTTAATTTTTTTCAAAATCTTAAATGTTACTTTTAGCATGGCTGATAAGGAAGATGCAAGTGTACTACCATTGTTGTCTGCAGGATTTGATCGGGTAAATAATTTTGTTTATGGGTTTAAATAAAGTGTAAAGGAGTTAGGTGGATAAGAACCATTTTCTTCTGTTGCATGAACAGAAAAAAAATATTGCATCAGGATGAGAAGAGCCATTTTATGTTCATCTATTCCTGATTCATTAGAATATTAGTTTACTATTATTGGTTCAGATTAGATATAGCATTAGTATATTATTTATCCTCATATAAAATATTTTTTTTTTTTAGTATTTTACAGAATGTACAAATTTGGGAATATGTTTAAATGAACTTATTCAATTAGAAGTTAATGATGTACGATCTAGATTAAAACTGGAACTTGCTCAAGTATTGTTAACAGCATTGAATAATTGCCATGATGTTATAGAAGTTACAAATAATCAACAAACAATACAGGTAAGAGATTTTTGATTCCACGGGAGTTCTATCTAAAAAATTTATTTAACTCGACAAGTAAGCTTATTTGGCAACATTTGAATGTTTTAAAATTGAATTCTTAGATTTGTTTAAATTAAATTAAACAATTCTTAGATTAAATTGTTTTAAAATTGATTCTCTATGGCAGCGAGTTGTGGATTCAAATCCCGCTGAGGACATGGATGTTTGTGTTTGTCCCTTTACTAACTAGCTTAAATTTCAAGTAGATCCAATGTAACAGAGGAATAGAAAAGAAAGATTCTTAGATTTAATCAGTAAAATATTAAACACTAGATTATAGAAGGATAACTGTATATAATTAAGGAAGAATATTTCAGGAGATTACTTTCACCAGTTTAGTCAATAAATACGAGGGTCATCCAGACAGTGAAGAATGATTGGGTGTATCTCCACGAAAAAAACAAAAGATATCAAAGCAAAACTTAATTTGCAACAATATTAAACCTAACACTACGTTTCTACATAATCACCAAAAGTTATTGAAGCATTTCTCAAAACGAAACATAAGTTTTCCCAATGCCGACGAGTGAAGCCATGAGATTACTGCTTCTTTAAGTGCTTCATCATGTTGGAAGTATATTCCCCCGAGTGAAAATCAGTAGACGCCAACTCGGAACTGTAAGGGTGGATGATCAAAAACGTCCCATTTGAAACATAGCAATTCTTGTTGCATTGTTGCAGCTGCATGAAGTCGAGCATTGTCATGAATCAACACAATCCTTACAAAAAACATTCCACATCTCTTGTTTTGGATAGCACTTTTTTTTTTGAAGGAGAATGCGTGTGATGCCACTTCATGGACTGGTGCTTGCATTCAGTCATTGGCAGCAGAAGAGTTTAACATCAGCATTGAAAAACTTGTCTCGTTATGAGAAGTGCCTCAATAACACAATGGCAATTATGTAGAAAAGTAGTGTTATGTTTAGTATTGTTGCAAATAAAGTTTTCTTGTGATATCTTTTGTTTTTTGTTGAAATACACCTAATCATACTTTACTTTCTAGGCAACCCTTGATATCACTTTACACTGCCCTACTTGTTTCATCGATCCTCCACCATGCATCATCCAGCAGTTATCAGACCATATTGGAGTCTAAATGGCTCCAGATACATGTACTAGTGGATAACTTCCAGCATCTTATCAATCTCTTACACAGTTTATCTGGAGTCCATGTACACATGGCAGTTATTCTTGTTAATGTGGTCAAAATACAGCTTTTTTTGATGAATAAAACATAATTTTTGATCATTAAAATAATTTTTCATATCAATAAAATATAGTTTCGTTCAAAAAAACGTAGTTTCATATTAAAAAATAAACATTCACATCAATAAAATAATAGTTCACATCAATAGAATAATTTTTCACGTCGATAGAATAATTTTCACTTCAATAAAATAATTTTTCACTTCAATAAAACATAGTTTCACGTCAAAAAAATGTAAGTTCATTGCAATAAAACGTAAGATCGTAGTTCGCTCATTATCATTAATGGAAACGTTGCTACAGGGAGTCTGAATCAACATTGATATAATTTTTTTATGAATTTGTTAAAAAATACTGTAAAATATGGACAATATAACTATAGTAATAGTTAAATTATTGCTGTAGAAGTTATAGCGTTCTTCATCCACACGAGCTATATCAAGTTGCTAAGTTTTCGTTAGCAGTTGACATTTTAAAGTAAATGTTTAATATAATTGCCACTAGATTATGCTAACTTCTCTACGGTCTTATGTTACGTTTTATTGAAACGAATTTGCATTATTTTGAAGTGAAACTGCATTTTATTGAAGTGAAAAATTATTCTATTGATGTGAATGTTTATTTTTTAATATGAAACTACGTTTTTTTGAATGAAACTATATTTTATTGATATGAAAAATTATTTTAATGATTGAAAATTACCGTGCGTTTAATTCATCGAAAAAAGCTGTAATATGGCTCATCTATCTAAAATCTTTCCTACACAAGTTCAGCATGGAAATTTATTGAAGTTTTCATCAATGAGCAGGGTTTTGACATTTCAAATAGGGGAAATATGAGAGTCAAAATTTTAATAAATTATCATTTAGAATAAAGAGGGATGGAGCCAGACTGCAATTCTGAAGGGGTGGGGGAGCAGTGTCACTGTTAATGGTAACCTGGGGAGGGGGGATGCCATTTTTGATGGTATTCTGGGAGGTGCCGAGCAATATTTAAAAGTTTACTTCCAAATCAATATTAAAAAAATATATATCGAATGCTGTGTTCGCACTACGCCTCGATCATGGTTACTAAACTGTGATTAGCTAATCAAGCACTTTCCGTTCGCACTGCATTCAAGGGAAATGATGGTTACCAAGAGAAATTATGTTTTCTATGAACTTTTTCCTTGCAATTACGTCAATAGATGGCGTTGAGAGAGCAACTACCTTCTGCAGACATCAAATCTTGCCATTAGTGAAATTATGGTGGATGGAGCAAAATGCTCATACACTCGCTGTTGCGCTTTTGCTTGATCACCATGTTTTATTTTCCTGTTTGTTGGTGTTAATCGGGATATGACATCACTATCCGGGTTTTTGAAGCACTATTAGCTAACCGACTCTTAACCAAGCTGTAAACACGGTTAGGCAACCGAAGCAGGCTGCACAGTTCTGCTTGATCGTGATTAGGCCAGAATGCGAACTTAGCATTACCAGGGTATAACTTGTTCCTACCCGTCTTAAATCCACCACTGAGAATACCGCTTTTATAGAAGGGAAGATATTGTATTTTAAATTGCACAAGGGCTTTGTAAACACCTTGTAAAAGTGTATGATTGTTTCTTTTTAGACACACCTTTGAATCTTGCTTTCCTTTTTCTTTTGTAACATAACAATGGTTGGCATAAGATTGTTCCATTGTGAAAAATATGTTTAGTCTATTTATTTTGTTATACGTGAAGTCAAAGTAAAAATCCCAATGTATTTTTGAAAACACAATTATTACAAGACATTTTTTCTTGATATTTTTTTTAAAAAACCTGCACTTAAGAAAATATTTTTTTCCCAGTATATAAATCATATAGGAGAAAAACTTACAGGATACACAATGGATGAATTAAAGGGTAAATCTATTCAAGAAATTCACAAAGTTGACAGTTTAAAATCAGAAATATATGATAACATTACATCTCAAGTGCAACAAGGAAAGGTAAAAGCTTTCTTTCTTTCTTTCAAGATAGTAAAAAGTACACCATAACCAGTATATAACGAAATTCTAAAATTCGTGGACAAAGAATTTTTTCATTATAAATGGGATATGGTATGAAAAAACTTATTAAACACAGATTTTTATTTAAAAAATTTTTTATTCACGAATAGGTTGCAGAAGTTATCGATTTTTGCACACAATTTGTAAGAAGTTCCTTGTTCAAATAATCATTTAAAGGTGCCCACACACGATCATGCCCGGCTTGCTGCCAAAAATGATCGAGTGTGGGGCAATCATTCCAAAACTGATTTTGGCTTGTCATTCATGGCATGATAAAGCGAAAAACTGATCGTGTGTGGCGCTATTCATTCCCGGAATGACATGAGCATGTGCACTGATTGGTTCAAATACGTGTGCAGCAGGAAGTGCCAGTTGCATTTTGATATAACAGGAGCAACTAGGGACAGAAGTTCTTGAAAACTTGTGGAACTCATCCGTAGGTAGGTCAGGAAGTCATCCTTTGCATTAGCTTCGAGTTCACCCAGAAGATTTACATCAGAATATTTCTTTCTTTCTTGCATCCAGCGTTTAGACCAAATGCTCCTTTTCATTTTAGGCCTATCATCGTCCTCGGCAAGCAGCATTGCAGTAACAGTTGCTGCAGACTTCTTCATAATGTAAATTCACTGCACTATCACTGCACAGCAGACATTGGCGAATAAATTCGTTCAACAAAATGCAATAAAGTTCCCATGGAATGACAGTTTCGGCATGACTCGTGTGTGGTGAATTCTTATCAAGCATGGAGTGACAGTTATGGAATGGCAAGCATGGCAGCAAGCCGGGTACGATCGTGTGTGGGTACCTTAAGAGCATACATATTGTCACAAAATGATGCCCTAGAAGATCTACTAAACCCGCATGGGCATGCTTTAATGATGGCGCTGGCTCAGTTAAAAGCTCTTCATATTCACTTATAGATTCTCTATTTTGTCTGCCTTGGTTCTTCATCGTCATTTAAAGAATCTGAGGTTATAATGTTGTTGTCTACTTCTACATAGTCTTTAAATGAGATCGTTGCCAACATTTCTCTATATTCACTTCTGCTTAGAAGAATCTCTCATTCCTCGACACCTTCAAAGTCTTCCTCATCCTCTTCTGGCTCTTCTGTAGACTGTCCTTCGAAATTGTGGCGATTCTAGGTGAGCACTGTGCTGTAGTGAATTCAAAGCATAGAGCTCAGGGTTTATGCAGCAGTTACTGACCACTGGTGCTGTGTTGTTCACTTAGCTTTTATGAAAAATCCGCTTATGAAAGCACTCTGTTAGAAGAATCGTGCATAATTTAAATGCGGCTTTTAGGAGTAAAAAAAAAAAAAAAAAAAAAAATCTCGACTTTTCACCAGAAAAGTCCAAAAATTCTTTCGTTATAACCAAATTTTCATAAATAATTCTTTGTTATATCTGAGCATTTTACATATAAATTACATTCGCGGGGTCAGGTCGGAGAAAATTTTCGTTATAAGTGAAATTTTGCTGTAAGCGAGTTTGTTATAAATGGGTTATGGTGTATGATTGTACTATATAATATTTTTGTAATTTTATTATTATTATTATTATTATTATTATTATTATTATTATTATTAATTCATCGTAATCCAATATGTCCATCCAGAGCTTGTATGGCCTGAGGCTGACGAGTTGGGTCTCTGGATGGACCTGGATTAACGACTGCTGTATGTTGGTCACAGCAGCCAGGAGGGGGGGGGGATGAAGATCCTGAGTCACTGATGAGGCACACCATCCAGTGACTAGCCGTGCCTGATGTTGCTTAGCTTCACTGAAGTTTTGTTTCAGTGAAAGCCCACCAGGCCAGGGCCTCCCCAATTTATATCCAATAATAATAAAATAAGTCCTATCACCTATTTTATGTTAAAATTTTACCTCTCATCTCACTTATTAGAGTGTTTAATTTAACCATGAAGTAATTTAGATGACAGTAAGTTAAAAAATTAATATTTTTATGGAAACTGGAATTAATGATGCTCCAAGCATAAGGTAATGATATTATTGTAAAAAATAGAAGGAAAAATTCCACGGCCTGGATTCAAACCAGGAACCATGAGGATCAGGCTCGTCACCTCTACAAGTATCAGGCTGTCTCCAGTGTTCTAAAGATTGCAAGGTAGCCAAAATGGAAGCTCAATGATAGGGCAGACACCCGACTTGCAGATCGGTTTGGAAAGAAGGAATTTCCGATTTGCGAGCTGGTTTTGGCTTCTCCTTGTCAGCCATTCCATCAGAAAGTTACATTTTCAAGACATGAATATTATTTATTATCAAGGTTTTCAATTGATTTATTAATTTTTAAAACATGGAAGCAAATTATAACTATAAATTTATATTTTTGTCTTTTTAAGGAATGGGAAGGTTCATATCTGTGCCGAAGAAAATCGGGTGATGCTGTTTCATTACCATGTAAAATTATTCCTGTATCAGTTCATGGAAAGTAAGAATATATTTTTTTTAAATTTTACTTTCTTCTTTTAAAACATTATTAGAAATTGTATATCCATTAACAACTTGAATCCCATTTGAAATGATATAAAAAGCTGCATCAATAATACAGCGTGCTTGGAAAATATCTGGCATAATTTTAAAGGGTGGTAGAGGGGACCAAAATAAGCAGTTCCGTCATAGAATGAGTGTCCGGAAATGAGGCACGGCAGTCGATGATGTCTGAGAGTAAAGGTGTCATTTTTCCCTCTGGGATTTGCAACAGCATACATCGCTTTACAAACGCAGAGTTTGCAAATATCCATATGACATATGGGGGCAGCAAATAGAAATGGACTAGCTGCTCAGAGATTGTACAGGGAAGGATTCCTGATGAGTCAACTGCTGAATCGGCAAACATTTGAGCGTATGCACTTCAGCTTTGTGAAAGTGGATCTGTCAGTTCTAGCAGATGTGATGTGGAACAGATTAGGTAGGTTATGGATATTGCAAGCTCTGTGTTTGTAAAGCGATTCATTCTGTTGTAAGTCCCAGTGAAAAAAAGACGCCAGCTGCTGCCAAATTTGCTACCAAATTAGATTTGCATTAAATTACAAATGTGCATTAGTAAAAGGAGACATGAGAAAAATAAAATGCTTACCATATTTTCATGTCAATATCCCGTGGGGTATACAGTTTTTATTTACATCCCGAAAAAGGGGGGGGGTGCGTGGATTTAAGTGGGTGCAGGTTTAAATTTTTTTTTCACAATAACGGCGGATTCTGAACTTTCCAGACTGCTGTAGCCGCTATGACTACCCAATCAGAATAGAATGCAACTTCGTGAGATTGAAGCAGTTTTGGAGTTGCCATCTTTCTGAGAAGATAATTTCATATTAGTTTTTGGTGACAGGAAATTGAAATAAAAAGTGAATATACAGTATATTTTAAGTACTGTGATGTACAGTGCTCCCTCTATATATCAGCACTCAACATAATGCCAAATTTATAATGGCAAGTCCATATAAAGTTTTTTTCCAGAAAATATTCGTTATATGGACTTGCCATTATAAATTTGGCATTATGTAGAGTTCTGTTATATAGAGGGAGCACTATATATTATACGCTAATTTCGTTTGAAGTTCATCAGGACAGAATGCAACTGTCAGATCGAAACAGTTTTGAAGTTGCCATCTTTTTTAGAAATTACTTTCGTATTAATTTTTGATGACGGGAAATACAACGCCATCATTTCAGTATAGTCTCGTGAGTTTAGTTCATGAGGAATACAAGGATGTGGGGGTTATAATTTTTTTTTTTAAAATAAAAACGAAATTTTCACGGGTTATTCAGGGGTGCAGGTTTTTCTCGTTCGCGGGTTATTGACGTGAAAATACGGTAATGCAAGCAATTTTGATCAGTTTGTTTAGAGGCACAACGAATGAAGGAAAGTAGGATGGGAAAGAAAAAGAGAGAATTTGTAAAAATCTAGTATGCATTGCAATAGATGTCAACTCAGTAATATGAGATAACAAACAATTATAATTTCTCACAAAAGCATAACTATAAATTGTTACAAAATTATAATTGTATTATGTAGTTTCACTTTGGCAATTTCAAAAAAATGCAGAAAAAAGTTTTCCTTTATACCATTTTGTCTTTGTTTATTATGATTTTATATTGATTTTTTGTGTAAACAAAAAAAATTCATCTGTATACTGTATATACACAGGCCATTGAAACATCTGTTTTTGTAAATTTGTTTTCCAGTATGGTATTTAATGAGACACAATAGTTATAAAAAATATTGTTTCCTTGCAGTGAAATTACTCATCATATTTATATTAAAGAATTCTTACCTCGATGGGATCGGACACTAAATGAATTGTCAAATAATAAAGATGGAACAAATATATCAACAATAGGTGCGGTATTTTAAGATTTTGTGAAACGATATGTAATTTTCATTTGAATAGGTTTCTTGAAGTAATCATTCCGACTTAGTCTTGCATTGCAGAACTGAGAATAAGTAAAGAAAAAAGATTTAAGAATATTGGAATATTAAATTAAATATCTGTATGCTTTTTTCCTGGGGGCTCCCTTACTTTTGACGGTGTTTGTGTGTATTTATCATTTAAATACTACACATTATTTTTAAAATATACAAGGTCTGATCAAAAAGCATCTGACTTTCTTTTTTTATTCAGGCAACTCTTTGCAGGGAGCAGATTGCACTAATATGTTATTTAACCTTGCACCCTATTTTTTCCGTGACTGATGTGCTCTTTAGTCGCTGTCAGGCAGCTATGATAGTGGGTCTTATACTGTGTGTTCTTCACATTTGTATTTGGAGTAAAAACAGCGGAATGTGTTGATCAAAAAATCTTCATTAAATTGACCTTGATTTCCTGAAAAAAAAATAAATCATAACTGGAGATGAATCATGGGTGTCTGAAACAAAAGCACAATCATCTCAATGGAAAACACTAGATTCTTCATGGGCAAAGGCACAGCAATCACGTGGACCCTTTGAAGGGGATGATGACCATTTTCTTTGATTATTAAAGGATAAATACTGAGCCTGTCTCAGTCCACTGCAGGACAGAGGCCTCTCCCACTGACCAGACTGGTTGGGAGATGCATTTTTGAGCTTCTGCCAGCTTTTGACGAATGCTACAAGGCGGTCATAGCATCCGGGACCGACAGCTTAACGTGCCCTCCGAAGCACGGGTCTTTGATTATTACAGTGTATTAAATCATGAGTACTCTCCATACCGACAGACCATCAATAAGAAGTACTACCTATCTGTTCTCTATAATCGACGAGATGCTGTTAGACACAAGAGACCACATTTCTGACTGGTTCTGATTCATCACAATAATGCTTCTGCTCACGCATTGCACTTCTCTAGAATATTCTAGAAAAACGTAGCATTAAACAGGTTCTGCAGTCTTTGCATTCTCCAGACATGACTCCACTAGACTCTTTGCTATTTCTCAGATTCAAAAAACACTCAAAGATGCAGAAGACAACAAGAGCAATGCGATGAAGCATCTCATGAGCATTCCTGAAAAAAAAGGACTTTGAAATGCTTTTCTAAAAGTGGCAACATTGCTGGAAGAAGTGCGTGAACTCAGACAGGTTCTATAAATATATTAATATTTAATTTGATACATTTTGATCAGACCTCTTATTTTTAGAAGCCTTTTCTTTGCTTAATTTAAAATAGGTTTTATAACTCAATTATGGACAAATATACAACAGACAATTATTTCTTATCTTTCTTATCATTTGTAGATTTTAGTAGTAGCAGTTAAAATTAGACTTTAGAGTATTCCCCCACCTCCATTTAATCCATAAAGGATTAGCTTTGCCATTTTCATGATGTTCTTTAGAAACATAATTAACGTGATTGGTGAGTGATCACTATGTTGTCTGCTATCTTAATGGTTTTGCAAAATTAGTTCCATAATATCTCTCCCCAACATTTTTATTGGGAGGACTTATTCCAGAGATTTTTGAAAATTGAATTTTTAACTTTTCTCTATTTAAATTGAATTTATAAACTAACCTTGTTAAAAACCTAACCATCTTTTAAAACATATCTTGAACTCAAAGAGATTTGAAAAAAGGTGATGGAGACATAATCTGAATTATAATTACATCGTAATGAAGGTGTACTGAAAAATTCTGGAACAACAATGAAAAAAAAATTAAGTTATTTTCCTTTTTCGACATATTCCATCAAAACTGAAGGTACTTGGTCCAATATTTCTCTGGCATCTCGATTCCCATCCCAAAATGACTTTATTTGGAATAGATTCACACATGCCCAGTCCGCTTTTTGATAAAACAGAATTTGAAAAAGTTAATCCGTTTTCAAGTTATGCAAACGGTGAACGGCCGGATAAATTTACAAACCAAGCATGCATTCTTATATTTAGCTTTTCGCTAAAGCTCCTAAAAATAAAATAAGCTCCTAATAAGGCTCCAAGCAGTCATGAATGATGTATTATTGTAATTTATTTTTTCTTTATTCGGATTTGACATTAAATGATTGTTAAAATTCGAGTGGCTTTATACTTTTTGGATGCAGATTATTTTACAGATTGATTTGATATTTGCATTGATTAGTATGTAAATGTTTCCATAAGAACAACATAACAATGTTTGGGAAAGAGCTGCCATTTAAAGAGTGATTCTAGAGATTTTTCAATCCACCCTCATATAAATTATACAAATTTCTTATATTTCATCTTTTCTTCTTGGTTCATTTTTGCAATATTTTGAACCAATAACAGTAATATGGCTGTAACATTACCAGCACTTTATTTATCATTTTATTTTATCTGCCAATTTATCATTCAATCTGACTAAATTTGTCTACCAATGACTGCTACCAAATTTTCTGTGGTTATTTTTTCCATAGTGAACAAAGCACTTTAAATGACATCCCCCAACCCAAGCTACAGACCCATTATCTGTATAAGATCATTTCCTTTCTGTATTGTAGTCTTTGATATGGTTGGATGCCAAATAATTACCTTTTTTTTTCAAGCTTTATTTAATGTCCTTCCTTTTCCAAAAATTTCCGCCTCCATTCTTACAGATCTACAGGATGTGGCAATTAAATATTTGGACTAATTCAGATATAAATGGGAAGTCCAAATAAAAATTCTGTTTAATATGATTCAAAGTAATCTCCACTAGATACAATACACTTTGAGCGCATTTGTACAAGTTTATACAGCTTTTAAAATCCTCAGATGGAATCCTCTTGATTTCCGACATCACGTTTTTCTCACTGTCTGAAACATCTTGAAATTTTGTACCTTTTTTAGCATTTTTCATCTGTGGGAATGCGAAAAAATCTGGAGGAGCCAAATCCGGAGAATAGGGCAGGTGGTTGAGCTCTGTGATACTGCATTTGGCCAGAAATTGCTTCACACTTAATGGCAGTATGCGGCCAGGCATTATTGTGAAGAAGAACCCAAGTTCCTGTTTCATGAAAGCATATGAATTGGATTCAGCAGTCAGCAACGATGAGTTTACTGACTTTCTCAATGGTTTCTAGCGTTCAGACGGAAACTGGTCTTCTAGGGCACGGATCATCTGAAAAGCCTTCACGGCCATCACGAAAACGACCATACCACTCTAATATACTTGTACGGATAGGACATTGTTACCGTATGCAGTTTTCAACATCTGGTGTGGTTCTATAGCCGATTAACTCAACTTTAGGCAGAATTTAATGCAAGCCCATTGTTCCATATTGTTTTCCTGGACAATACTTGTTCACATATGTCACAGTAATGTGTGTGTCTGAACTAGAAAAAAAAAAAAAAGACTATACAGTTGCAGTGCGATAGGTGACTCATACAACTGTGTCTTGACTTGACTTGTACGCAGCAACCACTGTCCGGGTATTAAATTGCCATACATAGTATAAAAAGTGCTAGAAATTGCTTAGGAAGAGATGACACTGGAATTGTATGCAGTCGAACCACATTATTATGAACACCTCCTACTTTGCCACAGCCAATAAGAAAAGGCATGTGGTGCTTGGTAGGTATAAAAGATAAGGTCTCTATATTTTGCATATATATTAATTGTTGCTGTCATGGGTAAAATGAGCCAGCCAGGTGGCCGAGAGGGCTAGAGCGTAGGCTTTCTAGTTCTTGAGTCCGCCTGGTGGTGGGTTCGAATCCCGCCGTGGGCATGGATGTTTGGGTTTGTCCCGGGCTGCGCACAGATATACCTTGTGTATAAGGCGCAAAATGACCTTAGTAGTCGACGCCAAAAATTCTAATAAATCAACCATGGGTAAAATGAGTAATTTTTCAGGGCTGCAAAAGGAGATGATTATTGGTTTTCAGGCCAAGGGTGTTGCATTTCTGAAACTGTGCAATTTGTAAACTGTTTTAGTGCTGTTATGATTAAAGTGTACCATGATAGGAAAAAGTGCACCATTGTGAATAAATGGACCGGAAATTATGGAGTCTCACATGCATGAATATCTACTGCGAAGATGTGTACGTGACTCACAAGCAACAGTTGAGCAAATCAACATCCAAATGAACCAGGGAGCTACCATATGTGTGTCGACAAGGACAGTAGAGCAAATTTTGTTATACTACGTCCTTGCTTGCTGACAAAGGTGCATCATCAGAAATGAATACAATTTGCATTGCCATATAGGAATTGGGACAAAGGGTTGCTTTCTCCAGTAAATCATGGTTTCTGCTCCTTCGAGTGGACGGACATGAAAAAAAAACTCGCCCTACAACGATTCTTGGAAGAACACAAGCTGATGATGGTGATGATATGATTGGGATATGTTTTCTTGGCATTGTCTGGCTCCACTGATACCCTTGAAAGACAGTCTCGTCCAATTACGTTATTTATCCATCTTAGCAGTTCTAGTACATCGTATATGTTGCCTTCTTCCCTGGAGTGAATAGGCTATTCCAGCAAGACAATGTCACAAGTCATCTGGCCAAAATTGTCCAGGAATGGCTGAAGGAGCATGACCAAGACTTCCAAATACATTTCTGGTCCCCTAATTTTCCACACGAAAATGCATCAAGTACCTTAGGAGTCACCTTGACTGCTATGTTCACACCATGGATCTCCAACTTGTGCCCTTCAGCAGCTATCAGGCACATTGCAGTCTGCATGGCTCCAGATAACCGAGGACACCTTCGCCGTGGCTCTCTCTTTCTCTCCCTCTATATGGCTGCCATCCATGCTGCAGTTATTCTGGTTGCTAGCAGATAATCATAATAATGTGGCTCGACTGTGTTTGTTGGTTACCTAGCTTATATTTTTTCTTTGTATTGATATTAACTGTGCTTATATTTTTTCTATATTCCTCATTAGGAGAATTAAATATTTGTTATTTTTATTTAAAATGTAGAAATATTTCCTTACCATCGTGGAAGCATAAAATCTATCCGTAAGGGTTCCTATGATATAAAAACACTTAATCATGAAGGTAATACCCTTTTCTTTGTCTTCTTAGAACATGATGGTACCTAAATAAATAAAATTGTTTACTTAATACACTTTTCTTTGTATTGATAATAATTGCAGCACTTATTAATCGCAGACAGTCTATGGCTAAGCTTCACACCATGACTATAGAAGCACCAATTATGAAGGTGATTAATCTGATAAGTGCTGCACAAGAAAACTGCCCAGGTTATATTGCTCAAGCCCTCGAAAAAGTCATCGATATTCTTCGATCAACTGAACTTTATTCTCCTCAGCTGCTTAATCAACATAACCGCAATGATGATCCAATGACGGTTGATCTCCTTGGTGGTCTTTTATCTGTAAGTATTATTTTTATATTCTGTTAAAAACAAAAAGTACAATGCCTATTAATTAAAATTCTGTTTGTTTTTTTTTTTTCTATTTTAATTTTGAATTTTATTAGCAAGGACCAAAAATCTCACTCCCAGCTCGGAGACAGTCGGAAATATTTTTTAGAGGTAGGAAATATTTTAAACATTTTTCATATAAATATTTAGTAAATATTTCATGGACAGTCGAACCTTGTTAAGTGGATACCTGATAAGTATCAGTGGATAATCTGCTTAAATGGATACTGAGTGTATATCCTGTTTTTCTGTAGTTGATTTCAATGCATTTTAAGTCTGCTTAAATGGATACTGGATAAGTGGATAAATTCTGTGCTAAAATTTGTGTAAACTCCTGTTAACTGGATAAGTGGATGTTTTCTTCTGGTCCTTAGGCTATTCACTACAAGGATTGCAGATTGTCTATGGTTTCTCGAGTATATCTTATGGAAGCTTAACTAAAAATAACTTGTAAGATTGTTTAAATATTTAATGCATTTCTTAAGGCATTTTGCTTTTCTTAATTCTAAAACACTGGGTTATTCAAAAAGGAGCAGATTTAAAATATTTATTTCTAATGAACGACTATAGATAGAGATACATACGATACATCATTGGATAGAGGAAAGTTCAAAGTTTTATTTTATGCATTCAGATAGTTCAAAGTTTTATTACATATCTGAACATGCTCCAACACTGATTGTTTCCACAAATTCAGCAAGATCGGGATGATTTTATCTTCATGCAAGGCAGTGCTCCACCTTACTTCCACCACGAGGTATGGGAGCATCTGAATGACACAATTCCAGGACGATGGATCGGAAGAGGTGGGCCACATGATCCTATGTGGCTCCAAGGCTACCAATTCGACGTTTGTCGCATGAGGAATGCAGCTCATACGCAAACAATAAAACTTTGCTCTATCCAGTAATGTATCATAACTATCTCTATCTATTGTCATTCATTAGAAATGAATATTTTAAATCTGCTCCATCTTTTTGAATAACCCTGTATTAATAGTTATCCTTGAATTAGAATATTTTGCAATAAAAGTAGAATCAAATTTTTCTGTGGAGCAGTAACAGATTTAGAAAAGGGGGGGGGGGAGGTTGATGATGAAAGTGATTAGAGAATGGCATTGCCCCCTCCAGGATTATAATCTGGATCTGCCCTTGCTGTAGTGTTAACTGATTTGGTAAAAATGTTGATTAGAACACTTCATTTAGAATAAATAATGAGTTTTGTACCTAAATGTACTTTCTCATAGGTAATAATCACCCACCTGCATTATCATTGTCAACAAGTTTGTCGTCTGTTCCGTCCAATATTAAACTATTGCTGGAAAAAGAAGCCAAATGGGATTTTGATGTTCTTGAATTAGAAAAAGTCACCAATAAACGGTATTAAACACATTATCTATTCCTAGATTTTTTTTTTGTTCGTTTTATATACACTCAGACAAACAGGGGTTAGTCAGAGTTATGTTGGCACTAATGTTGGCACACAATGTGTATTCGGGTTTTAAATGTTCCTCGCTGGTTTTAGTGTGAAAAGCATGATGTTGATCAGGTTGAAACTTTTGTAAATCATCTTGCATATATGATGTACCATATTTATTCTATTATACTATAATGTGAAAAAAGCACCTAAAGATTTTGAGAGGTAAAAGGAATAGAAACAGTTTAACCTGATAGCCAATCAGATGACTGCATTGAATTGCCTGGTGGGCTTTCGCTGAAACACAACTTCAGTAAAGTTAAGCAAAAATACAGCAGTCGTTAATCCAGGTCCATCCAGAGACCCAACTCGTCGGCCTCAGGCCATACAGGCTCTGGATGGACGTATTGGATTACGATGAATTAAAAAAAAATATCATAAAAAATAATAATATATTATACCATTGTAAGGATTTTCTCTTTGTTTCTGTCCGAGACAGTATTGAACATTTTCATTTTGCTGATTTTTTCAAAATTTTGCAAGTCAAATTAGGGCAGAATCTTGTGGCCAGAGAGCATCGTCATCCAGTACAATGTTTTTCTCTGTTTTTAAAAAATGCTGTGTTCTCTTTTGTCATTAGGCCTCTTGTTTGGTTGGGAATGGCCATTCTTGCTCGATTTAAAGCAAGCTCTCTCTTGAATTGTAATGAAACTGTTATTCAAAATTGGCTCACACTAATAGAGGCTAACTATCACTCGCAGAATCCATATCATAACTCTACTCATGCTGCTGATGTTTTGCAGTGTTCTGCATATTTTCTGTCAAGGGAAAATTTGAAAGTAAGTTTATTTTCATTTTGTCTTAAATGGAAACATTTTATATGTTTTCTAGATTTAAAACTCTCTTTTGATAAACTTGAAAACTACAATAGAATTTTTTTTCAATGTTAGAAAATTTTTGACCCTATGGATGAAATTGCTTGTTTAATTGCCTCTATTGTACATGATGTTGATCATCCTGGAAAAAATAGTGCATTTCTGTGCAATTCCAATAATGAACTGGCAGTTTTATATAATGATTTGTGAGTATCCTTATGCATGCATTTTATCTTGATGGTTAATTTTTTTTCTTTTTTCTGAATACAGTAATAACATTCTCTTAATCATTCCCATCAAATAACATGTGTTTAAATGGTTGCCATGTTAAGCTCTTCTGCCATTTTCTCCTCTTTTGATAATGATGAAGACGTTTTCATTTAATTTTGGCCACTTAACATAGTTTATATCAGTTTTTTTGTTTATTTTCAATTATTATGGATTAAAAATGTTTCTTTTAAAAAATAGGCTATACAGCACGATGTAAAGATATTGTTAAAACCATTGTTAATTAATTCTGTATAGCAGTGGTTCCCAAACTTTTTAAGCCACGACCCCCCTGATGCTCCAAAACAATTTTCCACGGTGTTATACATGTAGTTAAGAAAATTTTCCGCTGGTGAACCAGGGTCGAACACGTTTAAACAGTCTAGAGCAGTGATTCCCAAAGTAGGGGCCACGACGCCCTTGGGGGTTGCGACCCCCACTTTGGGAATCACTGCTGTATAGAGTTAGTTGCAAAATTTATGTTCACATTTTTCACTCAAAGGGCTCAGCAATTTTGGAGAAAGCTCATAGACAGACAAACAGATGGAAAAATGTGTTATCATAATATGATTTTGTCTTTTAATGGAACACTAACAATCAGAATAGGAAATTTGTGCTGCAGAGAATTAAGAGCTAATTGCAAATGGTGCTCTGATTTTGATCCATTTTGGCACAAACATGTCTTTGAGAATCAAGGAACAGACTTCCAGCTCGTTTGGATTATTTTTCATTTTCATGCCTCAGAAGTCCTCAGGTCCCTATATTTGTCTCTTCTAGAATTCTTGAGTGAGTAAGTAGGTTAGGTTAGAGGCTGATCGTCAGTCTCTGCAGCTCGGCTGAATACCATTTTTTTTTAGCCTATATTGATATGTGATCCAGACAATCCGGTATTTTGACTGGTTGTTTGGTATACTTTTTGGTTGTTTCTTGAGAGTGTCTGGGATTTTTATATCATCCAGGTGGCAACATTGTATGCAACTGAGGTATGATTTTTTCTGGCGTGGCATCTTCAGACAATTAAGTATGCTATATTGATGACTATGTGGTATTCATGGTACTATATATTGAACTATTGGAATAAATGGAGAGCTAAATAAAACAAGTTTAATATAACGCATAAATGTTCCTTGATCCTCCACTAAAGAAATTTTGGAATTTAGAATCACCAGAAGCTATAGTGGGATATACATGAAGCAATGCAATCAAAAATTATTATTTTATTTTTTCCGAAGAGGTGAGAGGTAGTATGTAGGTTTAGAATCATAAATTGCATTTAATGACCACATCAGTATCATTGGTATAAGCATTAAAAGAATTCTTTGTTACAATTAACTATATTTTAGTTGGCCTTGATTAAATTTCGTATACACTGAAGATCAGACATTGTTTGCATAATATATAATTTTTTCCCAAGCAAAAGAAAAATGAACAGGCAGATAGATGAACAGCATGATTAATTACTAAACAAATCATGAAATTTTATTTTATATTTAAACATGTTGTTAACTTTTCTTTTTTCATTTTAGAAGAAGTTCTTTTAATAACAAAAAAAAAAAAAAAAAAAATGAAATGGCATGGGAGCTTCTATGTTGGCTGGCTTTTACTTTCCAATATTAACTTAAAAATGTTCCACATACATTTAAAATATAGGATAACATATTTTATAGGTCAGTTTTAGAAAGCCATCATTCTGCATTGGCATTTAAACTTACCAATTCTGATGATCGAGTAAATATTTTTAAGAATATGGACAAAGATGAATTTAGAACACTCCGTCAGAGCATAATTGATATGGTGCTTGCAACAGAAATGACCAAGCATTTTGAACATTTATCAAAATTTGTCAATTTATTTCCAAAAGAAACTTTGAATGGTGATGAATCTGAAGAGGTATAACAGATCTAATATCAACAATTATTATTATGCAGCCATTTAGTTTATTCAATATGGCTGAACATTTTTAAAATATTTTCCAGGGATGCTTTACTTCACCAGATTTGGTTACTATAGCATCATCACCTGAAAATATTATTTTAATCAAACGAATGCTAATAAAATGTTCTGATGTTTCTAATCCAACAAGGAAACTTGATCTTTGTATCGAGTGGGCTTTCCGAATTGCAGAAGAATATTTTCAACAGGTCAGTTAATTTTTATTTATTCAAAAAATGTGCAATCACATATAATGTATTAATTTTATAATAAATAATTAATAATTTAAACACGATTTTTAGTCAGATTGTGATATGTACTGTACTTTCTGGACTATAAGTCGCACTAGCAAAAATTCAAGAAAAAGCGTGGAAAAAAAAATGCACGTGGCACTTCGTTGTATAAGTTGCACCAGGGATGGATGAAAGCACTTTCATGAAAGTACTTTCATGGATGAAAGTACTTTCATCCATCCCTGGTTGCACTCTATGGCAGGATTAATGAAAACCACCTAAGACCATTCTACCAGTAATTATCCTTTAATAATGAATGATAAACTTCATTATTAACTAAAAATATTTCGAATTTTTTTTTTTTCCCCTCCTCTGAAAAGAGTAAAATGAAGTTTTGTCTGTTAATAATTTCTCCTCGTAAATTAAGACCGGCCACGCTCAGCCCTATAGTATTTTTCATAAAAGAAGACCAACGAAACAAACCAATCAGAATTGGCTGCTTATCGCTTAGTTATTTCGTTCATTGCTCCAAGCTCTCGCGCTTCAGAGCTACACACATTTCAATAAATTTTCCTTACATAGACTAGATTAAATATTTGTAAACTCTTTCTAATTTGTTTACTTAAAAATATCACGATGTGGAAGTTACAAAAAATTAGAATTAGCATTAAAACATTAAGAATTAGCTCTCTCTAATGTCAGGAGAAAGTAATGAATCAACAGTACTTGAATCTGATTGGTTTCTACTCTGACCCGAACAAAGGTCAACAGACTTCTTTTATGAAAAATACTATAGTTAATGAGTATGTAATTTGTCTTACTTTTTAAATTTATTACAATTACGGTTTTTATGCCAAACAACAGTGCTGGCTAACATTGCAATTAGGCAGCCAGTTTGAATTACTACTAAGAAAACTTGGAATTTTGCTGCTAAAAGATAGCAGAGAGTTGTTATTGGTCAAGGAAGTTAGGGGAAGCTATTCTGCACTTTTACCCATGTTGGCTACTAAGCGAACTTTTTAAAGATATTGATCAAACATTTGAATTTTCTTTTAAACTTCATATGTATTTCGCATTTGATGTATTAGTCGCAGGACTTAGCAGGTGCCAAATGATAATCAGCGAACTACGATCATACGTTTTATTGAAATGAATTTACATTTTTATAACGTGAAACTACGTTTTTTTGAATGAAACTATATTTTATTGATCGAAAATTACGTTTTATTCATCGAAAAAAGCTGTAAATACTGTATGTACAGTCATCAAAGGGAAATAATCCACACTTGAATTTTACTCTAAATTTTACCGTTTCAATATTTATTTTTAATAATTTAATATTACATTTAGAGTTAAAATTATTAAGATTATTAAATTTAAATAATTATAATTAAAAAAGCTATTAAAACAACACATTAGCATGAAATGTAATATTAAGTATTAAACTCGTGTGGATTATATCCTTTGGTTGACTGTACAACTAAAAATCAAAATGTAATGTAGTAATTAGTAATCTAGCTTTTAATTACTAACTAGTCGTAATCAAATCTGTAACTTTGAGTTAATATAAATAAATGAAGCTACATGCATATAGGTTAGGTTAGATTAGAGTATCACCTAGAACCCTGTTCATCTGTTCTTGGTATCTTACAAGTTATGTTTCAGATTTAACTTAATGACAAGATGCTGAGGCACGATTGCTGTTCTTGGTCAACAGTTTGAACACCTTTTGTAATTTTGCAAACATGTAATACATATTTTGTTATTAAAAACGTTGTGAACTTCAATATCAAGTTTTCTGATTTCTTCGTTTCTGGAAATACATTAACGAGAGAGACCATATTATTAGGAAGTCTCAGACTATACAGGCTGTCCAAAAAGTCTGGTAAAATGGCAGATATCTCAGAGCTGCCAGGTAGGCGAGATCTGTTGAGTGTGGTTTATAGGTAATAGGGGGGTGGGGAATTCATTGCTCAAATTAGACTTTAACCCCCAAATTTAAGGTCATCCATTTGCTAACTCGAAAACTATTAAAGATAGAGAAAAATTCCAGTTGCTACCCTATAGAGCAACACCACATTAGTCTAAAAACAATTTTTAATCACACTCTTCCCCTTGAAAAATTTCGAGAAAATGGGCGAGAAAGAATCACTCAAGGTCAGGTTAGGCTGAGGCTTCTAAAACATTTGCATTGCAGTGAAGCACACCTTTGGGAATTTCCTTTCCTTGAGTGACTCTTTCTCGCCCATTTTCTCAAAATCTTTCAAGGGGAAGGGTGTGATGAACATTGTTTTAGACTAATGTGGTGTTGCTCTACAGGGTAGCAATTGGAAATTTTTCTCTATCTTTATAGTTTTCGTTAGCAAATGGATGATCTTAAATTTTGGGGTCAATGTCAAATTTGAGTGCGGCAAAGAATTCCTCACCCCCCCCCCCATGACCTATAAACCACACTCATCAGATCCCGCCTAACTGGCAGCTTTGAGATATCTGCCATGTTACCAGACATTTTGGACATCCTGTATACATAAACTTTTGAGCTATGACATCCAGATAATAGCTTTTGTTGCTATGCTATAGACCTTTTTCAGACGCGCATTTCGCCGTTGATGGCAGAGCAGTGCTACTTCCGTCCGCCATTATGAGATGTTGACTTTTAGAGTTTCAGGCTAGAGAGTGTATGGAACAAGAACGATTTCGGCACTCGTAGGCAACCCCTTTTCTATTTCTAGTGTTTTTAGTGCTCAGATGGAAAAGTTAAACAAGCAGGGTTCATGCTGTGCCGTGGTAGGTTGCTCAACTATCTATTTTCGATTGCGACAATGGAAGAAACAAAATTGTGTTGCTCGCGCGCCTTTACAATATGAAGACTGCCCTTGCTTGGTGCCTTTTTCTTTATTTTTGTTTTCCAAAATGATGCAGAAAAGCTGAAATGGATGAATGTAATTAACAGAAAAATGTTTATATGTCTCAAGGAAGCCATGTATTCGTATTATGTTTCCACAAATCAATTCTTACTCAATCGCAGTGCAGGATGTATGTAACCAGAGTTGAACAAGACTTGGGCTTAAGATGTCAGCTTTCGGTGTACTGGTCCGGATAACCAACTTTTTAGCGACGGATAACTAGGAATTTACATAAGAATTTATAAAGAAAGTATATGCTGTTAGTGCGTTAACATTTCGTTAAGTTTTAATCTTCACTATCTTTAATGGTTAACCTTCACTATCCGCACATCACACGATGACTGATCATGCGACCAAGGTAAGTGACTTTATTTTTTAATAATAACTGGGGAGGAGGGCAGACCACCTCAAACAAACTGATGTATACCCCCTTTTCTATCTAGTCACAGTAAATGGCTAAGGAGTGCTACTTAAATTGATAAAAATTTCATTTACCTTGGTCGCATGACGAGTCATCGCACGATGTGCGGAGAGTGAAGATATATTAACGAATCTGTATATTTCATCTGTATATTTCACATTTTCCATCCATCCACTCTCGAATTCTCATAAAAATAGTTGCCATGACTTATGTCTCAATCCTCGTATTAAAAGAAATATATAATCTATAATCTACATATATTTTGTGTAAAACATGTGCAATAAAGTTATACGAAAACTGTAAGTTTACTGAAATATATATTTCTGCATCTTGAAATTTATGTAAATATTAATCTAACTGTTTAAATGAGCAAACATTTAATATTTTTATATTTTAAATGAGTTTTTATCTTATCTGCGATTAAATCAGTCATTTTTGATGCAGAACAAAAGCTTAATCCAAATGCTTCGTGCTCAAGCCGAGGCAAGTTGTGTGCTCAAATCGCTCAAATCAACATCTCGTAATGGCGGCCAAGTCATGTGACTGCGCGAGCACAACTTCCACTGAAAAAGGTCTATATTAAGAAGAAATTTTAATTGGCTACTCATTTTCATCTCTCCTAAACATCTGAGTAGAATTGGAAATCAAACAAATTATTCATACATCACCATCATTGTCTACATTTGCTGATTTGCATGCAAATTCTTTGGATTGAGGCTGTTAAATTTTTGACCATTTTTGTAATGATAAAAGAGATAAAATTATGTAATTTGTTACAGACTGAAGAAGAAAAGAAGAAAGACTTGCCTGTTGTCATGCCAGTCTTCGACAGAGCCACATGTAGTATCCCGAAATCACAAATCAGTTTCATTGATTATTTCATCACTGATATGTTTGATGCTTGGGATGGTAAGACATATTTTGGTCTTCTTTTGTAGAACATATAAGACTAAATAGAAATTTTTTTACACAGTAGAAAGATATTCAAACAGTAAAGGTATATATCTGAATTTTTATATTTTTTAGGTTAGATTTATAGACATTATTTTTTTAACTTGATTCAAAGCATGTTGAGTAGGTGAATCCTGTAACAGTGGACTCTGTGAAGAAGAAAGGCCTAAATGCACTGTGATTTGGTTACGATGCTGAAATGTTTATCCTCAGAGAATCATGTTCAAGTTCCAGTGTGCCATGCAGATTTCCCATGCCCCAAAATCTCTGATGAAAAAGGTGTCAGTGAACACAAGTCTATCTTTTCTATGCTGTTTGGCAACAAGAAGCTCCATTGTGGCAGCTTCATTTGCCTTTAGGAATCGCAGCTGTTGAACAGGGCTCGGCCGTTTTTAAATGAAATCTTCTATCTGGTGCCAGGACCTATAAATGTGATTATTCTTAAGCTCTTCCATGTCCTTCTACTGTAAGCGACCCATTTACCTTTAGCGAATCCTTTCATGTTATATTTTCTTTCTTTTTTTTTCTCCTGTATTTGTGGGCTTAACTTAATCAAATCACAAGTCGAGCATAAGATGGACATTTAAATCAAAGAAAACTTTTCAGAATTTGGGAGATACTATAATGGCATTGACATAAAACAAAGTTATATTTAAGGAGGAAAAAAAAAAACTTGATTATGATTTTCTTAATATTCATCTTCATCCTTTAAAATGAATTGTTTTCACATTAGCTTAATATATGTTTTTTATTTATAATAAAAGAAGTAGGAAGTATATTCAAAAATTTCTCAGAATGAATTACGTAATCAAATTCATATTTTAAATTTTAAATCAAATAATTCCTAAATTTTCAAATTCAAGTAATTCATAAATGTATGTTTTCAAATAGCTCATTTATACAATACCATATATACTCATTTATTAGACGACTGCTTGTATATGATGACCCTCTTTTTTGAGGCCAAAAAGGGCAAAAAATAGATTGCCCCATGTATAAGCCGAAGACCGGAATCGCTTCTAAACTGATGTCAAAACTTAAAAAAAATTATTGACAAAATTACCATAAGTTTATACATTGAAAACAAAATAAAAATGTAATCTAAAATGCCCCTAGACATTTTCTCCACCGTTTATACTCTATTAACCAAAAAATTAGCTCCCTCCCCTTGTGACAGGCAGGGGGGGGGGGAGTAACTTTGAAATCTTAAATAGGAACCCCTGTTTTTAATGGTATTCAGATTGTACACAATATTCGAGATTTTTTTTTTCTTGGTCTTTTTTCAATTGATCCAACCGTTTATGAGATAGAGGCCCTGAAAGTGGAACTTTTAAAGTTTTGAACCCAATTTTATCGATGAAGACAAAGAGATAGTGAGTGGGTCTTACAGACATTCCTATTCTACTTTTTAATGGTCTTTAAGAATCCGAAGTCAGAATTTCAAAAATTCAAAATTTTTAGTGCACAAGCAAAGCCTTGGGGTCAGCAGTCCTATGGAGGCAGAATCTTTGCGTGTGTATTGAAAAATATTGGATTTTTGAAATTCTGACTTCGGATTCTTAAAGACCATTAAAAGTTAGAATAGGAATGTCTGTAAGGCCCACTCTCTATCTCTTTGTCTTCATCGATAAAATTGGATTCAAAACTTTAAAAGTTCCACACTTTCAGGGCCTTTATCTCCTAAATGGTTGGATCAATTGAAAAAACACCAAGAATAAAACATTTCTCGAATATTGTGTACAGTCATTTTGTTTTCAAGATATTTCCATGTCTACACTTCAATGGACCACCCTGTATATGGTAATATATGAGGCCTGTCCGAAAAGTATCCGGATTGAGGCTACAAAAAAAAAAAAAGTAGAACTCATTGCACCTTTTTCTTATCTGGATCGTGTGACGACATTTTTGCTAATGACGTAATGAAATTTTCAGCTGTTAAGAGTGTCACGTGCAATTGTTGTAACACACTAAAGCAGAATGTTTTTCTTTTCTCATTGCATGGTGAAAATGACAGAAAACATTGAGCAATGACATTGCATCAAATTTTGTTTTAAAATCAGAAAAACTGCAATGGAGTGTTATGAATTACTAAAACAAGCATTCGGCAATGATGTTATGAGCCGCACACAGGTTTTGGAATTGTTCAAGCACTTTAAGGAGGATAAAGAATCGGCACAAAATGATCTGCGGCTTGGTCAGCCTTCAACGTCAAGAAATGACACCACAATTGAACAGGTTCGTCAACTCGTGTGATCAAATTGTCGTCTTACTGTGACTAAACATTTATGCGAGTTTGAACCGTATTTATTTTGTAGCTTAGATCCGGATGCTTTCCGGACAGGCCTCGTATTTACAGGGTGTCCCAAAAAGGCTGTTTACAAACTTTACGTGCTGGTCTGTCAGACCATGATGAACAAGTTTTATGCAGGAAATTGTGTCCGAAAATCAAACCGTGGGGGTGCTACAGTAACTTGACATGCAAAAAAGTTAACAAGACTTTATTAACAAATACAAACTTATAAATCATGGTTACAGAAAATGTTCAAAATTCCGTCCATCCACCACAACATATTATGCTTCACAAAGTCGACACATGGAATCATGGACTCGTTCAGATTGTGCAGATGTCACAGACATGTGCTGTCGCTTCCACGATTCTGATGACGAGGTAGATGGGAAATGTTACATGTTTCTTATATACCTGGGACTTCATGTATCCCCACAGGAAGAAATCCGGGTGAGGTCAGGGGGATCCTGCGAACATTGCCCTCTAGCGGTGGCTGGTCATGTTTTCGGACACAACATCCTCAACTCAAAGGAATATCAGATGACTATTGTGGAAATTCTTTTGAATACACTTCCTGAGTTTTTACCTTCGATTAACTTTTTTTTTTAAATTTTAGTTTTTGCAGATGTACCCGAACTTATAGAAAATCTACATAAAAATTATGATTATTGGAGAGAACAAGAACAGCAGCAAACATTGCAAACTATTGAAGAAAACAAAATAAGCTAAATAGAAGTCTTCCAGTACTATCTAATATAATGAAAAATTATATAGAATGATTGAGAATTAAAAGAGGTAAAGTTACTCTGTTAAGATAAAAATTTTACTTGACGTCATAGAATTATTTTTATTACACCTTATGTAAATGCCTACATTGGGTATTGTTCAGTATTATACCTCCTTTTAAACATATCAGTGCTTAACTTTAAACAATGAAGTGATGCACTTTTTCATAAAATTTCATATTGATTTCTATGTCAAAATTTAGGATAAAAAATATTTCTCTATACATATTTTTAATTTTTTTTATACTCTCATGTTTCATTTAAGATTTCAGGGATTTTTTTTCTTCTTTTTTATTTTGTAAATCATTGACAATTTAGATTTTTATTTTGTTTTATGTTTTTTTTTTTTGATTTGTTTTCTCGTTCTTTTTACTTTTTAAAGCAGACGTATTTTAAAGTTTATATTTTAAACAGCGGTGTGTGTATATATGTATGATATGTATATATACATTATGTAATATTCTTCCTTTCTCTCGCATAATTTTTCTGCAATATGCAATTGAAAAATAAATTATTTATAATGAAATAATTTTCTTTTTATAATTTTTATGGAAAAATCATTTTCCCGAATTTTTTATTAATCACTTATAAAAATTGATAATTATTTGAAGACTTTTGGAAAGTTGATAATGTGCAAGTCCGTTAAATGTTTTCTACTTTAAATTATTGTCATCTAGCATTAAAATTGTTTATAATTGTTTTATGTATGTTGTTAATTGGCTAATAACTGATTGCATATTGCTGTGTAATGTTTTTTGAAGCCAATTTTATATACTGTATGACTATTTAGATTATTTTTGTGTGATAAGAATTTTAGTGTTTGTTTGTCAAATAATTATAAACTGCTGGCCAGTGACCGAATAGAATTATTTTTACGTAATAAGTTTTAAAAGGGTTATATACAAATGTTAAACAAAAGTAAATCAGTGGATATTTTATTCATAATTTAAAAAAATGTTGTCTCATTATTGCATTCAATTAGATAGCCATAGATGCATTGTAAAAAAAAAAAAAAAAAATTCATTTAAAAATCTTCAATGATATGCTAATTTATTTCAAGGAAATTTCACATTGAAGTTATTTTTGATACATTTTAATTATAATTTAATGTATTTTTACAAAACAAAAAATAAATTTTTGTATGTTATGAATTAATATTTAGTAAATTTTTACTTATTGGAATATTGTTTTACACTCCTCCCATTTTTTAATCATGTATTTATTAGATGAGATGAAATTTAAAATTTGTTTATCTATGAATTTTACATATGCGCTTAAATTTCTTCTAAACAAAAAAAACATAATGACGTTTCTCTAAGTATTTACAATTTAATAACTAACGTTGGGCAAAATATTTATTCAATGATAACAATCCTCTCCAACAAATCAAATTTAAAAATTCTTTTAATGTTAAAATTTGAAAAATTTGAAAAACCCAACATCAAGAAAAGAATATAAAAAATCATAATATTGAAGATAATAAAATTAAATTATAAACATTCCTTCCTTAAAAGTTTACATAGGATCGTTTGAAATCTTGTTATGTAGTAATCTTTTAAATATTATTATTTTTAAGTCCTCACTTTAGTTACTTCATGTCCTTTTTAGTTAGTCAAATAATTTTATCTTCATGTTGGCTCGGTTACATTTTTTATAACATAGCGAGGGAAGTTTATAATTTAATTTTATGGTCTTCAATACATTCTTTTCTTGATGTTGGGTTTTTCAAATTTTAAAATTAAAATTGTTGGAGAGGATTTTTATCATTGAATGATGTTTCTCTAAAGAAAACTTTAAAAATTCTTACAATTATATTCACTTCTCTTTCAGCAACAAAGTAAAATAGAGATTGCAAACTTGTTTCAAAATAATGTTTAAGTATTTCCAATTTTTGTTATTCAGAGCTATTTTACAAGGTGATTCAAAGCTTATTTAACCTAAATACAGAATATATAGGTAATCATTTGTTTCCCTAAATTTGAATATAATTGTAATGAAGAAATCATGTAGTGCACCTTAAAACATAAAAACTGGACATAGAACGGTAAAACTCTGAAAAAGCTGACATTTTGGATCGATACTTTGTATTTTGCTCTGACAAGGACAGTCTCTGTCCAAACCTTCAGCTTTTTCAGGATTTTATCACTCGGTGTCCAATTTGGTTTTATTCCAGGTATTTTATGTCTCATTTTTCTTTCCTGATACATTTGTCATATATTAAAATACGCTATAATTCAAGTGAAAATCAAGAGTAAATATTGAAAGTGATAATCACCTATAGTTAAATTATTTGGGTTAACTATCTAATGAATTGCCTTGTACATGTATTTGATTTTAGTTTAAACTGATTTCCATTTTAAAAAAATAAATAAATAAAACAAATATAAGTAAAGCTTTTGTGCAGATATGGAAAAAAATTTTAAGTTTCCACTAATCCAATGTTTATCTCTTAATAAATTCATTGTTTTATTTATTTAATTTAATGTATGATCTGGACAATAACGTATTGTTTTCACGTGCTGAATCCCAGATTAAGATTAAAAATTAAGAATTTTGTTTATTAAATAGCATTATTGAACACATTAAGAGATTATGAAATTGAGGCATTTTTTGTTTCTACTTTTCTAATGATGAAATTTCTGTCAAAGTCTTATGTCTGGTGTACTACTGTCAGTGAACATTGGTATTTTCAAAAATACAGTAATGTCATTGGGGCTATACAACGTATACAAACCCTTATCTTTCCATGACATTATTTATTCTATTATTATCTATTTGTTTTACTAATATTGCCACTCTTTTACACCCTCATCTTCATTACATATCGCTTTTTAAAGCTGCGATACAAAGAATTACTTTTATAGGTACCTTTAATCCCAAATATTGTTCAAAGTTGTCAGTGGAATGAGTCTAATCAAGAACAGATGAAGAACATACCTTCATCTGTTCTTGGTCTAATTTATGCATTCGTTTAAATGAAAGGATTCCAAGATTGAAATTTAAATTCAGCATACTATGCAATTCATATTTTTATTCATTAATAAATCCTATTAATAAATACGAGTTAACAAAATAATATCATAGATTTTAAACCCTTACAGTGGTATTTTTAAAAATCCATGTTAAAGAAATGAAACCTCTATTTTTATTAAGCATACAGAATTATATATGATTAAGCATTTTATTTTTTATTTTTTTTGCCCAACATGTATAAAAATAGGCTTACTTTTTTTATTTTTATTTTTTAATTAATTATCTCGATAGATAAGTTTGTTTTTATTATATGGTCATGCTTTATCAGTAAATCATTGCAGCTTCTATGATGTGATTTGAATGTATAGGCTATTTTGACCACAAAATTTTTTTTGCATAATAAGGCAAATGATTTTAGATAATAAGTTTTGAACAAAGTATAAAATGCACAAAGAGTATTTCATCTTTTTCTTATTTGTACAGAATCCATGAAGATGTTATAAGTCAAATCAAATAAAGTGTTCCTGATTACTGTGTTACTTTTGATTTCTTTATAAAAGTAAAATATAAATAATGTACAATGAAATCTCAATGCATTATTTTTTTTAGAACAGGATGAAAAATCAAAAAGAACAATAATTGTGGAAATTTAAAAAAAACCTATGATGAGCTTTATTGACAAGTACATAATAAAACGCTATATTAAAGTTGATAATTCTTATGAAAAATTCTGCAATTGTTTTGTTTTGTAAAAACTTAGACGGTAAAAACGGTTCAAAGAAAGATCTAAGCTTAAAATTTTCACAACCACTATCTTTTGCTGTGCACATAAAAGAATCATAAGATTAATAAAGCTTATTCACCTGTGGATAAATTAACAATAAACAGTGAAAGGAAACAGTTTTACCTCTTGTTTGCATTATTTTTTAATTCCTTGTTTTCCATATTTTCTGGACTATAAGTCACACCAACAAGGAATTAAAGAAAAATCAGGAAAATAAACACAATATAGATGCCACATTCACTGTATCAGTTGCACTGTATAGCATGATAAATAAATACCTCCTAGACCATTCTGCAATTTATTTACCAGAAATAATTCTTTAATTTTCAAAATTCCTGCATAAACATGGTTAATAATGAACGATAAACTTCTTTATTACCTATACAGGGTGTTTAAAAATGCGTTGGACAAATTCCGTATATAGATCCTATGCATAAATATAACGTAGAAATGTAAAATTAAAATGCATCGAACACAAGCCATTTAAGTGTTATGTTAATGTAATTATATGGTGATGTCATTACTATTGCAATTGGCTGTACTTTGATCGGTAGCGACTGGTGACGTCACATATGGTGATGCTTGTCACTTGTCTTGTTATTTGTAGCAAGGGCAGGTTTAACAAATGCTGCAAATGGAAACTCAAAAGAAACAGCAAGGCTTTACAGACAGCGATTGCTTAACAGACATATTCCAAGCTATCAAACATTTATACGGTTAGACCGTCTGAGAGAAACTGGAACTTTTATTGTTAGAAGACGTTATGCTGATAGGGGAAGAATTGTGCGCACTTCCGATATAGAAGAAGAGATCCTACTCAAAACTGTTTCAAATTTGGACACACGATTATCAGATATTCCTATCTTATATTTATGTATAGAATCTATATACAGAATGCTTCCTCTACATAACTGCACTAGGCCTAAAAGCAAATTTATAATGGCAACGAAGTTTTTTTTCTGGAAAATAAAATCTACAGAGTCATTCATGGTTGGAGGTGACGGTTGATAAAATCCTAATTTATATCATTATATGGAGTTGCCATTATAAATTTGCTTTTAGGCCTAGTGCCATTATGTAGAGGGAGTACTTAACAAAGTTTGTCCAACAAATTTTTAAACACCCTGTATATACCTTTTTTTCTTTTTTCTCCTCTCTGAAAAGAGTGAAATTAAGCTTAGTCTCTTTAAGACTGGTCATATTCATGTTCTGCATTTATTATTGTCATGGCCTTCGAAATACATATCCAACGTTCCATAGCTCATGTTCTTTTGTGGTAAGAGGTATTTCCTTCATATACAGGCAATTCTAATGCCACTGTTCCTTCTTATTTTTTTCATTAAAAAAATCTTAATTACTTGCACCATTTTCAGATTTTTTTTTAATGTTCCAATGTTCCTGAACCTTTTTAAGTTAAATTTAGTAAAGCTAGCAGAATTCTGCGGGGCATTTGGACAGAAAAATAGGCACCTTTCACTGTTCTCCAAAGCACATCATACATTCCTTACTGTCTTTGAAAATGTGTTGACAATTATTAACAGTTTGTTTTCCATTAATAAGAGCAGTCACTGGCAACGTAATAAGAATTTAGAATTTTCTCCTGCATAGTCTATGACACAAAAATACTACATTTTACAAAACATTCAGAAAAACTATTTTTTTAATAAGGAATCAATTGTAAGAGCATTTTCAAATGCACTGGCAAAACCAAGCCAGAAATTATGCTGTTCTCCTCCAATGGTCCTTTCAAACATACCAGCATTCTCTCCATTCCATTTATTAGTGCAGTAGGTGTTCAGGTGTGGTGAAATAAAGAGGTGTGCTGCATTCAACAGATGTTACCTTCTTGGGCTATGATACCTTAGATTCTAAAGCTTAGAAGGAAGTACCAAAACCGAAATTATACCAAAAATAGGCAGCAGGCAGCACTGAGTGAATCATCTGTTGACTCTGAGGTACTTGGAAGAGAGTGACTGTATGGTTTGTGAAAACTTGGAGCATATAATATCAAATTTTTTAGTAAAATAGTAAAAGGAAGGAAAAATTCTGCGACCTGGATTATAACCAGGGACGATGCCTGTCGCTGGCACCACTCTTACCAATTGAACTACCTGAGACAATGAACTGCAAAGCTATTACAATACATCTGTATGGACCTCCATGAAGCCACAAATCAGCTCAAGCGACAGAGCAGGCTCCCGATTCGGAAATCTGGAATCCTTCTTAACCTTAAACCATCAAATGATTTGATGAAATTCAACTCTAAGATAAGATAATAATTAAACAGAAGAAACTCAATTATGATATGCTTGAAGAGTTTCTTCAGTTTAATTATTATCTTCTCTTCGAGTTGAATTTCATCAATTTATTTGATGGTTTAAGGGTAAGGAGGATTCCCTGTTTGCGAATCGGAAGTCTGCTTTGCCGATTGAGGTAATTTGTGGCTTCATGGAAATCCATATGGACGTATTGTAAGAGCTTTGCAGTTCATTTTAGTAGCTCAATTGGTAAGAGCAGTGCCAGTGAATACGTGTGGTCACTGGTTCAAGTTCAAGTCATGGAATTTTTCCTTCCCTTTTCTACTTTGTAATTATGATATATTTGAAGAGTTTCTTCAGTTTGATTATTATTTTCTCTTTGAATAAATTTTTTTATTAGTTCCACATGAGTACCAATACTTTATTTCCTCTAAGGCTTTGACAGTGTGTGTAAAAACACCTTAGCAAAACATTGAAAGCAATGAGTTGGAGATCGGCTCGGCATCCAATTGTAGAGTTCAACACATCTATTTGCTGGTGTGTATGAAAATGCCCTAACTATTTTTTTCTTTCTTACTATACTGAAAAAAATTTATCAAAACATCAACAAAGAATGTCAAAAATAGCAAATATTTATTAATAAGCTTAATGTTTTATATTTTGTTTACTGAAAAAAATGAACGAAAAAGATACAAGTAATTATATGAGAAATGGAGCAAATTCGCTGTTAACATCTTTGTGCAATATTCCTCCACTTTCCTGGAAAAAAATTATGAATTTAAATTCAGTTTCTTAAAATGTTGATCAAGTTTTAGGATTTGAATATGTTTTGTTTCTAAATATAAGTCTAAACACATTTGCATATAAAAAATGTTTCATTTGTTTCACATAATGGCAGGGCTTTCTTTGCTAGTCAGTATAATTGTAACCATTAAAAAGGATTTTTAAAATCACATTCATCTTGTGCATAAATGCAATTGTATAGTATGCATTTATGCAATTTATATTGTGCATTTATGCCTCATGCTATCAATATTTTTAAGGTTTTATTTATTTTATTCATTTATATATTTATTTTAATTTTTTTGATTGTATTGAAATCGTTTGGTCTAATAAATTGCTTTCAGCTTTATCGTAATTATGTGTAATTTTTATGTTTACGGTATATCAAATTATGTATTTTACTGTATCTGAAGTTAATTTTGCTTCTACAAATAAATAAGGAACACTTATGCACTAGGAACATTCAAGGTCTCTTCAACTTACAAAATGAGTATAAAATCTTTGATAAGGCATTACTAGAACCAGATGAAGAGCAGTAATGTCATCTAAGGAATATTATAACTAGTAGAACTGCCTTTTGAGAAATTCAATGATATATAAAAGTCTGTGTTAATTCTAAGTGTACAAGCCACAACTGTTAAAAAGATGTTTCCATGAAAAGTGTTGTCACTATTTATTTCTGTTATATATTGTAAAATTAGATGGGTCATCTGTTTTAGAAATTTAGTTATACAAAATTATCCTCCTCTCACATAGCTCAAGAAGCCCATTGTCAAAATTTTGTGTGTTGCTTGATAAAAGAATACTCTTCTTTATATCAGTGTTGAATTTCAACCTTTAACAATGGATATGCATATTAAGTATATTAATTTTACCCAAAATTATGAGTAAAACATTTTTTATTTGATGTAGAAAAAGCATTTCATGTATTTGTTAAAAAGCGTAATTGTCCCTTTTTTAAATGTATATATTGCAAAATGCAAATAATATTTTGATATTAATACAGTACAAGTTAAATAATGGAAAATCCTCAGTTTCATGCTGTCACACTTCATCTGACACGACATCTTGCCCCTCCCTTCCATTTCCTTTACTTTCATTAATTTCTCATTGTTTTTATGAAGCTTTGATTATGAATTGTATGTGAAAAGAAACATATTTGATCTCCTTCTCTTTTAAGCAAAATAATTTTGAACCAAATTTATTTATAGGTTTTAAAAGAATAATTTTCGTTTATTTTAAATTCTTAAAATGGCGAAACTTTGGTCTTCTTAACCTTATGTTGATTTTTCTAATCCCCTCAATTATTGAAGAACCTCTTCTCTTTAAGATACCCATGCCGTTCAGTGTTGTAAAATAGATCTATAGTAAACATACAACAATATCCAGTAAGCAATAAGGTAGAGTTTTATTGTACTGCCACGTTTCAGTTGTTACCATCCTCACAGGCATTGCAGCTACAAAAAAAGAATACTCTACCTTGTCTATTGTTGTACATTTACTGTTGTTCTTGTCTTCAGTTTATAGAGATGATTGAATTTATTTATTACCAATTTTCTTTTGTATAATCCAAACTCACAAAAGAAAATTGGTAATAAATTGGAAGACCAATCAAAGCTTGAGTGGCTGATCCCCTGCTAGGCTAAATTTCCAATAGATCCAGTGGTTATTTAAAATCTTTGACACTGAAAGCATTAAAAAGGAAGAGAAAAGAGGATATTCCAAACTACAGTCAAACCTCGATATAAGGATATCCTCAGGACCGGAGGAAAATATCCATTTTATCCGGAGTTGCGATTTTCATTTAAATTTATTATAAAATTGGGATACATAAGAACCAGGGATACATTGACAAGAAATTACATTTTTACAACTTTTGAAAATAATCAGAAAAAAAAATTACAAATACAGGTCACTCACTTCTGCTGCAAGAGATGGGTGTCTTCACAGAAGGATGAATTCCAAATGACAGTCGACAATCGAACAGTGAAGAGTACTGAATTCCGATTAGTGCTATTATGGACTAATCAACAGCGTTGGACAACAGTGCCCATTGGCTATTATAAGCGGAGTATACAAATTACTCAAAATGGGTCTGCCAGTCACCTAAAACAGTAGAGGGAATGTGTCTGCCAATGACACCACAATGCGTATCCAGTTATTTTATCCTTTTAATAGGATTGACACAAACTTAACATAGAAAGTTTTCTATATAAGCAGATTATCCATTATCCGGTATCTTCTTAAGCAGAGTTAAAATGTATTGAAATCAACTAAAGAAAAACGGGACTCTGCACTCTGTATTATTATAAGCAGATTATCCCTTTATCAGGTATCCTTATATCAAGGTTCAACTGTATTTTAATCCTTTCATTGCATAATTAAATTTCTTATTCATTCCTGATAAAATGAAATTATCCACTCTCCACAGCCTAATAAAAAGTTTTTAAAAGCCTGTGGGATGAATTGGATTTCCGCAAGTAAAGGTAATGAAATTTTATATGGATATATCCGCTTTATGCAACAGAAGGGTTAAAAAAAAAAGGATGAAAAAAAAGAATACTAAAAGAGAAAAGAGAAATTATTTACAAAAAAAATAAGCTTTAATAGGACTAATTTTGTAATAATTTGGTAATTTTATGTCCATAATTTTTTTATAATCTTCAAAATAGCAGTGGCAAAATTTTATATTTGTTGAAGTTTGAATTACCCTTTTATAGCTACGTAAGTTTTGTTATTGTTAATTATTTAAATGTTGGTATTATTTATACAAAAAATTATAATCGTCAATGAGAATAACAAAAATTTAAATTTGAATCACAGTTTTGCTTATTTTACTACTTATAGTGTTCTTATTTTTTATTTTTATTATACAGTCGTTTTTTTTATAGTTCTCCATCTCAGTTTATGCAATAATGCTTATTTAATAAAAGAGAGGGAGAAAGAGAGAAGAAAAACCTTATTTATGACTTCTTACATGCTGCAAGAGAGAATAGAGAATTGGGAAAGAAAACAATATTATTATTTCCTTTTCCCTTCCCCACCTTTTTTATATTTAGTAAGTGATGTGTAAACATCATAATGTCTTGCATAATCAACACTGGTTGTTTTCATTATTGTGCCACCAAATATTGTAAAATTCTGACAGAATTAGTATTTCTATTTTTGGATTAATGTACATGTTATCCATAAGCATTAACAAAAACTTTTATGTGGAATGAATGATATAGAACTAGGTTTATATAATGATTGCTAGTTGTTACTAGCACATCTGTAAAAAGATACACTATCTGCTGAATAATATCTGGACACTTGCTCATATACAACCCACCTCTAGAATAGCGGTAGATTTAATTTGTCAGAAATTTTTTACGGCCTCCGTGTCATATAATTTATGTAGATTTAAAGAGAGCAGTGCATTTCCATAAAGAGTCATCTCATTCATTCTGTAAATTTTGAAGAAATGAAAAAGGAAGGGAAATTTAATAACACATTGGGTACCCTTTGCCACTATCACAGCCACCAGTTTTCGGGAGATTTTTTTAGTAAACTATGGAACATTACTTTTGGAATTAACTTTCGTTCTTCCATAAGAATGAATGTATAGAAAAATTAAGCAAAAACTGTGAAATGGAACAACAAAAAGGGGGGATACCTCTAATCCACAAGGAGATATGGATTAGAGATTTCCCCCTTTTCGGTTGATAAGAATGCTTATCCATATTGCCCGTTGCTGCCCAGAGTCCAGTTGGCATACCATTCTTCAAAAGGATGTTCGATGGAATTAGGATGAATAATAATAATTATTAACCAAGCATAGGTAATGATTTTTCAATTGAGGAATTAAGATGATTAGAAAATAAGTGTTGATGAGATCAGGGCTTTGTGCAAGCTAATGGCTTCTTCAAAACTCATCACACCATTCCTCCATAGATTTTTTTTTATTTTTTTATATGCAATGGGGATTTGTCATGTTGATAACAAGTTTTCACTGGAAGCAAGGATCAACTATGAAAACCAGTCCCATATCATGAAATTTCTTCATCAAACTTTGTTGTTGGCAGAATACAAATTGGGCAAATAGTGATCATTTGGTCAAATTTATCATTGTAGAATAATGCATTTCCACAGCTTCAGAGTCCTTAGTGTCAGGCTTTACATCATTTCAACTAATGCTTGCTGGTTGGTGTGAAATTAAAGGCTGATGATATTATCTTTCCAACATTATTAATCAACACTTGATGGCCCCATCCAAATTTTGGTTGGTTTGTCAATACTGACTGCACTGTTGAGCATTTCTCCTTCATGATCACTTAACAGTTGATCAGGCAGCTTAAGCAAGGAAGAGCTTTTAAGCAGACCTGTTATTGCAAGATGGCATCTTTAGGACCATGCGACAATGAAAGTCATTAAGTATTGTGACTTTGTAGCATTTATAAGTCAATAGGGCTTACATAATGAAATGCACCTTTTTATATCTGTCAGAGCCACAAATGACATTAACAAGGAGTGTCTAGATGCTTTTGAACAGATAGTGTAGATCATATATTATGAAAGTTTGATATTTATTTACACCTTAATAACCCTTGTTATAATTGTAAATGAACTGTAATATTGAAATGAATTGATCATCTTTTATGTTTAGTAATTCTGTGTACATATCAAATACAGTAAAGAATATACAAATCTTTTGTATAATGTTTTTGTTTTTTTTTTGTAAATATTTTATAGACTTAAATATATAGTCTGTTACTTCCGTTTCAATTTTCTTTCTTTCTTTGTGTAAATAATCAACAAAAATATTAAAACATTTAAAAATTCATTTTAATTTGAAACAAAGAAAAATAAAATACAATTTAAAAAAATAATTAATTCAGGAAAAATTATAATAAATATAGAAAATTATTATTTGTGTTCTAAAATAAAGTAACAACTTTAGAAAAAATTTGAATAATATAAGAGGGTTATTCATAATGTAAAATCTGTTTTGCAATAAAAACAAAACTTTATTCAAAATTTTTTTCTCTACCAGATTCTATGTGCCTTTAACTATTTTTCCACATAGTTTCCAAGTTTATTTAAGCACTTGTATAGCGCTCAATGTACTTCCGCATGATCACTTCATAGAAGCTGCCGCCGGTAAGAAAGTCACGCAGTTTTCACTTGTTCATCGTCGCTGAAATGCAGGTTGCTTATGATCTCCTTTAGTCCCGGAACAGGTGGTAGCCACTGGACGCGAGGTCCGGATGTAAAGCAGGTGTTCTAGTTGTTTCCAACTAATCATATCTTTTATTTGGGAATGAGTTGACCACCCATCTTACAGTCCGGACCTCGTGTCCAGTGGCTACCATCTGTTCCAGGATCTAAAGGAGATCATCGGCAGCTTGCATTTCAGCGACGATGAACAAGTGAAAACTGCGTGACTTTCTTCACGGCGGCAGCTTCTATGAAGTGATCATGCGGAAGTACATTGAGCGCTATAAGTGCTTAATAAGCTTGGAAACTATGTGGAAAAATAGTTAAAGGTACATAGAATCTGGTAAAGAAAAAAGTTTTGAAAATATATATACATATATATAGTAGTTTTGTTTTTATTGCAAAACGGACCTTACTTTACGAATAATCCTCGTAATTACTATACATAGACCACATATTCTATGAACATAAATTGGAAATCCATCCTTTTCAAATTGCAATATTGTGGGAATATGATAACAAAGACAAAAAAATGTAAATTTGCAATAACATAATAACAACGACTAGTGATATTTGGGTTCGAATTTGTAATATGTAAAACTTAATTAGCGTTATGTACCTTGAAATATCGTTAATTCTTTGACATATCGTTAATTCCAGGGTGCATATCGCTAATTCGGTTTTACACATCACAAATTTGAGCTATTTAATGATATCAAAAATTGAATTAGCAATATGTACCTCCGATTTTGTGTTATGTGAAATTGAATTAGCGATATGTGCCTTCAAATGAAATGTAAAATGACTTCTGTTTCTGCAAGCTAAAAATTCTTTGACATATCCTCAATTCTTCTATACCATTTTAACATTTATTCCACCAATATTTCTGCAATGTACATATTCTTGAGACATATCGTTAATTTCTTGGCAACAACATTTTAGCATTTATTCACTTTTTATGCAATAGAAGACACATATAGTGCAATAAACGAAGTAGGATCAAAGAAGCTAAACAAGGGTGAGGGGAGATGGAGAGTAGCAAAATAGCGAGGAGAGAGTAATTCCATAAGAGAATTAGGAAAGACAAATTAAAAGAAGGGAGAAAAGAAAATTTAATGGGAAGTAAAATGATAAATCAGATATAAGAAGAAAGGGTAAGATAGATGAAAGAGTAGATATAATTAATAAAAGCTGGTGATAAAGTAGAAAGTATGGATGTGAAACTATGGTGCGGGCAAAGAGACAATGTAATGATGAAGCTTAAGTTAACTGGATTATGGTGATGCACAGGAGAGGGAAAGGGAGATCGAAGGGAAATCCGATTGTATATATCACAAGTCCGAAGTAATACACATAAGTGGCCAATTCTGAAAACAGATATAAAAATACGCCTAAAAGGAAAGGGGGGGGGGGGGGCATTTAATGAAGTAAAAAGGATGGAAGTAAGCGGGAGTGCGTTGGAAGGGGGTGAAGGGAACTCACTCATAATGCTCATACTAGACAACATGAACTTTAATATTTTATCTTCAGTGGATAACTTTATGTTTTGGGGCTACAAGGATTATATATAGAAACTTCATAAGGAAGGTACCCACAACTGCATCTATTGAATAATTAAGAGTAACAGAAGTGTATTTAATGTCTTCTTGGTAAAAAGAGATTAATGAAGAGCGACAACCTTTCAATGCTGCGTTACTAAACAGTTTATAAGCAGAAATGTACTGCCATCAAACCAACTATATTTTATCAAATATGCTGGACTTTCTGTGCATAGCGACTTGCTTTATTATCCTTTAATCCTTAGATACTTCGCACAGAGATACTGTTTTTTCACAATCGCACAGTTTTAATTTATTCCACAAGAATTTTTGCAATGTACAAATTCTCGAGACATAATCATTAATTCCTCAGCGCCGTTTTAACATTTATTCAACTTTTTGTAAAACGTATAGGTTTTTGAGACACATCACTAATTCCTTTGCACCATCAATAGGAGAGATAAACCAATGGCTTTTCCACAAAGAATTTTAATAAACATGTATGTACATTTCGGTCGCTACACGGCCTTTTTTCAGCATGACCAAAGTGTACATACATGTTTATTAAAAATTTTTGTGGAAAAGCGGTTGGTTTATGTCTCCTATTGATAGTCTTTACATCCACATTCAAAAGGTATTTACTCTTTTTTAATTCTTTGCACCATTTTAACACTTATTCCACAACTATTTCCGTAATGTACAAATTCTCGAGATATATCGCTAATTTCTCGGCGTTGTTTTAATATTTATTTAATTTTGAATTTGTGATATTTGAAATTGAATTAATGATATCTTAAAATGAAGCGTAATTAAATATATCATTAATTCTTTTTTACATATTATAAATTGAAGGGTACATATCGCTTATTCAATTTCACATATCACAATTCTAGTATAAAAATTCAATTCTAGTATAAAAAGGCAAATTATAAAGTAGAAAAAAAAAACTTTAAAAGGAGATTATTGTATTAATTAAAGTATAACTACGACAAATAATCAAAATTGAAAATAAAAAGGTATGTGGATAATAGTAACTAAGTATAAAGAAAGACTCTTTTGCCACAACAAAAATAACAGAAAAATACAACCTGGAAGCGTTTTTTGAAAGCAAGGCTTTCATCATTTGGCCGGAACCAAGGAGAACATGTGGAAACCCAAAGTGAACTGATTAGAGAACCAAAAGAAGTGGTTTATATAGCAAGAGAAACCAAAAGAAGACCCAATCAGAAAAAAGATACAAAAAAGGCAAAACTATTGATTGGTTAATTGGGACCACCACTGAATTAGAGGAGAATCACCAATAGGGCCTAAGTCAGAGTTTAATAACGTGTTAGCATTGGACCTATGGATAGCCATGCTCTCGAAAGCATCTAACAAGTGTTTTATATTAATAGACTGTAACAATTGCAAGTTGTCGATGGAGGAAATCCTGTCCCGTTTTTATTGAGTGTTTAGCTATGGTTGATTGACCGCTTCTGCCGAATCTTCTGTGGGCGAGGTGTTCTTTGAATCTAGTGGACAAGCTGCATTTGGTCTGTCCTTTGTAGTGCATGGGGCATTGGGAACACTGGGCGACGTAAATGCCTGAATTCTATAAATCTGGTACCTTGTCTTTGGGGTTGCCTAGCAAGTTTCGTATTTGTCATGAAGAAACTGTGGAAGCCCAGTGGATTGGCTCTCCGATAGCATTGCCCCTTGCCTATTTATGTCCTTCATTGAGGTCAGGTGGGAAGGCTTCCATTTTGAAAATGAGGACTCCATACAAATCTTTTTGCTTACAGATGGTATGCAAAGCCAATGAAAAAGACCACCGGGGTGCTAGCAACAATACAACCTTCATTGTTTTCAACAAATGGAAAAACCTGATTGTTGACATCCAAGATGGAGAACCCCGATAATCAGGTGACTTTTCCACTTCCAGGAGTCACCACATTCATTTTAATAATTCTAATTGCTTTGTACTACCAGTTGCAATTAGCGCGACCGTTCGCGTTATGAATCGGGAGAAAATTTAATATGAATAAAGCCAGCTACGTTTGCCTGCATCGTTCCCTGGTCAATCGGACATAGTCAAAATTTCGAGTCAGTCACTGGTGGCTCCAAAATGAGCTTTGTGATGGGCTTTGACCGGTCGGACTCTTTAGACACACCCATAATGATTAATTAATAAATAATCGATATTTATATATATATTTAACGACGGCTTTCTTCATTCATTTATACATAACTGAACATGGATATGTGTGTTTTTAAGTAAATAAAAAAAAGAACATTTCAGGCATCAAAGGTTTAATGTTGAACATGTGTAGAAAGTTGAATAGATATTAAAAAGTAACTTGACTTTAAAATTAATTATTTTTTAATTACAACTTACAATTTGGCGCTTTAAAATTGTTGCTTTTCTTTATGTTCACCTTTTAATAGATCAAAATATTTTCCAAACGAATAAAAAAAATACATTATAAGGATAAAAAAATTAACAAAACTATCCTTTTAAAAGTTTTTCTTCGATAAAAAATTTTTAAAGTCCAGGAAAAAATGTTTAAGAGCCCAATTCAAGACGTTTTGCATTAATCTGCTATGACATTTTAGCAGGGATGGATGAAACTCCCTTCATCCACCCCTGATTTTAGTCTGCGGTCCAGTGTTGCCAACTCAAAATAAATTTTTCCACTAAAATCGAATTAAAAACCCACTAGTTCTAATGCAATCATTAGTGGATTTTTAGTGTATTTTAGTATATTTTTGTGTAATTGTGATGTAAAATCCACTAAATCTAGTGGGAAATCCACCAAGTTGGCAACACTGCTGCTATCCCTGTGTACCGCTACGGCGCTGCAATCGTTTTACTACAGGCTACTCTAGATTGTACCATCTATGTAATCGTTCTTTATACAGGAACTCTAATCGTTAATCTGTGGTAGCGCCCTCTCTTGATAATTTTGAAAGATCAGCTGCCGCTCTCCATGTCGATAAAAAGCTACGAGACAACAAATCGGGTGAATCGTTGTCAATGAACAAATGGAGTCAGTCCATTGTCCCGATGATAGAACTTCAATTTCTGATCCCGTTTCGGTAAAGGAATTTAAGAAGGAATGGATGGAAATACTTTCGCCACAGGAGAATTACAAAGATGATTTGTGCAGTGCCGACAAAGAAGCCAGTGCGCAGGTACTTTCCAAGGCACTGGGTTTGACACCTGACATCGTAGAAGAATTGTCGGCAGTTTGCAGGTAATTCACGATAAGGAAACATACTACCCACTCAGGAGCATATTAACGTAAGCAGCAGCTAATCTTAAAACGTTAGCAATTTAATGATATGAAAGCGGCAATAAACAAAGGATCACAAGCTTTGCTCCCCTTTTGATTACCGTTCGTTCGTCGTAAAAGTTTGGTATATGTGGATTTTAAAATCTTAGTACTAATTAGTATGCTAAGCCTCGTACTAAGGTGCGAGTCAAAATGATAGCACCACAGAGGAAAACCACAATTACTCAAAATATAAAAAAATATGTAATAACTCTTTAGTCCCATGAAGATATTTCTGAGTGGTCCAACGTTTGAGACCGACGAGGAACTGAAATCCGTTCTATGAGCGAATTATTCTGAAACTGGTGCACCGTGGGGATAATGCCTAAATCTGAAGGTTACTATGTGGAAAAGTACACAGAGTGGCCAGTTTTTAGGCAAGTTGCAGAGGCTTAGAGGGCGCCACTGATTTTTACCAACAAAAAGTACACAATTTTACCACCAGGTGACAGTCGTATATGTAATCTGTATTATTGAGCAACTGAGTTCATGGTTCAAGTCCAGGCCGTGGATTTTTTTTTTTGCTATTTTTCTCTATTTAATTATTAATATCGGAAGTGTGGCGTGAAAAAATCCTCCAAATACCTATTTTTAGTTTAATTTTAATTTAGTTTAATAGTTTAATTCAATTTAGGACAATTTTATCCAACAAAAACTGCGCAATTCTGCCACTTGGCGTGCTTATCAGTTACAACCGCAACTTGCCTATTAGGAACACCCCCCTAATACTGTGTTTCGCCACCCCTAGCAACTGTAACAGCACGAATTCGACGTAACATGGATTCAATTAGCCGCTGGAAGCATTGTTCCTTGATGTTTGTCCATGCGGATGCAACAGCTACACCCAGTTGATGCTTATTGGATGGTGGTGGATCCGTGCCTCGAATAACCCATTCCATTTCATCCCAAAGGTGTCCAAGTGGGTTCAAATCCGGGGACTGTGTGGCCAAAGGAGTAAGTTGAATTCGCTATCGTGCTCCTGGAACTATTCCATGATGATACGAGCCTTGTGACTTCTGGAAGTCTCCTTCCGATGGGGGAAACACATAGCCATGAAGGGATGAACGTGGTCGGCAACAATGTTCAGGTAGCCCTGACCATTAAGGCGTTGTTCTACAGGTATCGGCGGATGAAGAGCATGCCAAGAAAATATTCCCCAGACCATGACAGAGCCTCCACCATCCTGAACAGTGGAAACGAGACAGGAGGGGTCTATCACTTCGTGCTGTTGTCTCAAAATTCTGCATCGGCCATCTGCATGGTGCAATAGAAAACTGGATTCATCCGACTGGATGCTGGTCGGATACCAGCAGACCATCTTCCAGTCGTCGACAGTCCAGTGTTGGTGATCACAGACAAATTGGAGATTTTTTTGCAGTTTTGGGTGGCGATCAAAGGTACAGTACCCAGACTGGCTGTCAGCTGTTGTAGCCCATCCTTGCCAATGTAGTGCATTCAGAGATGTTATTCTGCGGTTAGTTGACGAGTCGTGATATTTCTATTCGCACGAACAAGCATTCCCAACCTACACTCACCCTTGGATCGACGAGTCGTTTGCGACCACAGGCTTGAAAAGGTTGTTTTTTTGGTTGTTCAACCAATCCTGGTAAACCCTTGAAATGGTTGTTCGGGAAAAGCCTAGAAGACATGTGGCTTTGGAAATACTCAGTCCACCTTGCCGGGCACCAACTATCATCCTGCGCTCGAAGTCGCTCAGATCCTTTGTTTTTCCCATGGTGACGGTCAAACCACTTGAGGTTCACAGGTGTGTCCTTGCTTTGTATTGGTACTGACTGTCACATGACCAACTGATTTGCATAGTCATGGGTGTTCCTAATAAACTGGCCACTCAGTGTAGATAAAGATGTGTAGTTCAGCTGCGCTTAGTTGTTTACCTTTATTTTTGTATTTTGAAAGCATGGAAGGGGTTTTACTTTCTAATATTTCCTCGTACATGATTACCTAATGATAATTTCTTTCTTTCTTTTACAGTTTGGATAATTTGAATCCAACAGATGTAGAGAATGAGTTTCCCGCAGAAGAGATTGAATCATCTAATTTACTTTGTGCTAGGTAAATGTGAATTAATAGAATTCTTAAGGCCTGTTCACTCTATGCTGTCAAAGAAAAGAATTAGGAAGGATTCAATACAGCGGCAATTGCTTTATCCTCTTGCCTTTTTCCAAATTGTGTTAAGGCGTCTTGGCCATATGCAGAAGGAAGGGGGCGGGGGGGGGGGGGGGTACAGCCCTGTACAGCGTTGTGGGTTATGAAAACTGTCGATTTCTTGT